>VWZF01005795.1:835432-851011 GCA_013396755.1 Sclerurus mexicanus
GGACATGGCTCAGGTGAGGGGGGCCATGGCTCAGGCGAGGGGGGCCATGGCTCAGGTGAGGGGGGTCATGGCTCAGGTGAGGGGGGACATGGCTCAGGTGAGGGGGGACATGGCTCAGGTGAGGGGGCTGCACAAGGAGGGTCTGCGGGCAGGTGGGGAAGGGCCTTTGCAGCAGCCCCAGCTGGGCTAAAACAGGTGGTCACCCCATGCAGGAGGGGCAGGACCCCCCCAGACCCACAGCTCAGCCCACCTGGGTGCTGAGCCACCCCCACAAGCCCCGGGCGGAGCTGGGCTGCGCCCCCCGGCAGGGCAGAGAGCTGGGCTTGGGGCTGCGAGTGCCTGGTTAAAGAGGAAATAATAACGCTACTATTTACTTCCCCAAATTAAAAATGAGTGTGGCTCCCTGCAGGATGGGGGGTCTCGAGGGGCTCTGCGTGAGGAGGGCGCGGGGAAGGGTCTCGGTAAAGGACGGCTCTGCAGAGCACAGAGGAGGTCGGGATGGAGCTCCTGGTCCTCCGCTGCTGCAGGGAGCTCCGTCCAAAGAAATAATGAACATTTGCTTTTTAAAGGGCTTCCCCCCCCCCCTTATTCTGTGTCTGCAATCCCGTTTCTGAGGAGGGTGTTAGAGAAATGCTGCTTTGGGAGCTGTGAAGCCCTAAAGGCAGTGAGAAGGGGGTGACACTTGGCAGTTGTCACACCCGTGCCCGTGTCCCCAGCCCCGGGGCAGTCGGGGCTGGGAGGAGGATGGTGTTTGCTGCAGAATGAGGAGAAACCGCAATATTTTTATGGTCGTGTTGAAAGAAGGAAGTTAAATATGACAAGTGTTTTGATGCTGTTGGGAGATAAGGGCAGAGGTCTGAAGTTTGGAGCTGCTGGATTCTGTGGCTGAGGGAGGAGGACACTCGGACCCAGCATTGATTTGGGTGCTGCCACTGATTCTTCTTGTGTGTCTGGGGCACTCGGGCTGGAATTGCCAGCAGTGGATCCTTCTCTATTAAATCTCCAGCTGGAGTTATGCTGGGACTGCTCATTTTCTCCAGAGATACCCAGTCCCCACAGGGCAGGAGGTGGCAGCTTTGCTGGCCAGCTGGCTGGGGACATCCCCAGCAGGGGAGATCAGAAACGGGGCCAAGTCAAGCCATTTTGGTCTTACTTGTGCACTCTTTCTGGCTGCATCTAAGTTCTGCTGCTTTCCCTGGGAGGATGAACTCTGGAGGCCTCGGGGAAGCTCCTCGCTGGTGTAATCCCAGGGATGTCATCAGGGTTAACACCTGGAGCTCGTTCACTCCAGAGCCCTGATAAGTGTGAAACAGCAGCGAGATCAGAGGCTTTGAAGCTGCGGTGCAGGCAGGGGCTGGGGAGTCCTGTGCTGAGAAAAACCGCCTTTTATTTTGTGTCTCTGTTGCTGGGTTTTGCCAGGTGTGCGAGGAGCAGAAGTGCGAGGAAGAGGTTTTCCCCCTGGCCATGAATTACGTGGATCGCTACCTGTCGTCGGTGCCCGTGCAGAAAAATCACCTGCAGCTTCTGGGGGCTGTGTGCATGCTCCTGGCCTCCAAACTGAGGGAAACCATGCCCCTGACCGTGGAGAAACTCTGCATTTACACAGACAACTCCATCACACCTCAGCAGCTCCTGGTAATCACCCTCCTGCCCACCTCTTCCCTCCTGCATCCCGCTGCTTGGCGTCACACCTGCCTGTGTTCCTCTTCTTCCTCCCGTTCCCTCACCTCCCTCTGCATTCCAGCCTTCTCTCTCCTCCTTGTCCTGCTGGGTGTGATGCCATCCGTCCTCTTCTGGGAAGCAGGATTGTCCCCTCCAGGTTACAGAGGAGGTTCCTTGTGCCTCCCGTGCTCGTTGCCAGCCCTGGGCTGTCACCCTGAGCTGTCACCCTGCACGCTCAGGCAGAAGTTCAGTTCTGAGGCTTTGAAAGGCACGGTGTTTTCATGTCTGATAAAAGCTCAGAGATCCAAACCTCTGAGTTCAACTTCACCAGTGCAGGAGGAAATTGGAGAACCCCTTTTCTCGGGGCCTTCCGTGCTGGTGGCTCAGAGCCCTCGGGAGGAAACGGTCACCTCGAGTGAGAAACATCCCTGGAGACTGTTTGCCCCCGAGACTTTCTCAGGGTTACTCATCGCCTTGTTCAGTGTCTCTGGTTTTTTTGGACTGGGGTGGGTGGGGTGATTTGAGTGTGATTTGTCCCCGCGGTGGGGAGTGAACCCACAAAACTTTCAGGTGTGAATCGAGGGCAGTTCTGGTAACTGAGGAGCTCTGGTATGAACCTGGTTTTTTCCAAGTGCCAGGGAAAGGCTGGGGAAAATCCCCTCACCTCCATGACCCTGTCCCTATAGTCATTTGGGGGTGGTGGTTGTCTTAATTAGCACTCACGGGTGGGTGATTACCATGAATCGTGGGGAGGGGTGGGAATGCACAGAGGAAACACTTGTTGCTTCCCTGGATGCTGAGTCCTGTCAACATCCCTGAGCCCAGGGGAGAGTCACAGCCAGTTCTAGTGACTCCTGTAGCCCAGACCTTGGGCTGCAGGGAGTTGGTTTGGGTGGCCACCCCGTGCATACATCCCATGGATCCCAGTGGTATTTCATTCTTATTCACTTGGTGATTTCTTGGGGAGGATTTGCTGTTTTCAGTTGAATCCTGAGCCCTGTTTGCAGCAGGCTCCTCCCAAGGGGCAGTGGAGAGGTGCAGGTGGGGAGTGGGCAAAGCATGTGCAGCATCCCTGGAGACTTTCCTTTGCTCTCAAACTCCAATTCCTCCTTGCTCAGAGTCTTTTTTATTTCTTCCCCTGAGGTTTGTCAGCAGGAAGCTGTGGCCAAGCAGCACCACAATGTTCATCTTCCCTTCTCCCTCCTCCTGGCAGCACTGGGGTGGAGCTAGAGATGCCTGTTCTTCACTTCTGATCCTGCACATCTCAGTCCTGGGGTTCTCCTTCCTTGTAATTTTTTTCCCCCCTGGGATCCTGGGTTGCACAGATGCCAGGCTGGCTGGCACAGACCTTTTGGATCTCTCTGCTCCAGAATCAGTCTGGAGTTGAGGTGGATGACAATGGCTTCATCTGGGGGGTCAAAAGTCCTTTTTTGGGCTAGCCAAAGATAGCTTTTTCAGGCAAATAGGATCCCTCTCCCACTCCGCAGTGCAGGGGTTTGTTCCTGTCATCAAAGGGCTGAGCAGAGGCATCAGGAACCAGCCTGGCCCTTTCACAGGGGACCTGAGGCACTGGCAGGTCTCTGGGCAGGAGCTGCTCCACAGCCCATCATCTGGGGCTCAACTTCCCCTGCCCACCACAAGGCTGGACTTCCACGGATTTTAACCCTGTTTGGAGCACATCCTGCTCCAGTCTCCGATTGTCCTCCCAGTAAAAGGGGCGTGGAGGGAACATCTGAGGACACGTGGAGGCTTTGGGACCGGGCGGAGCTGGTGCTGGATTACAACACCGGGAGCTGCTGTTTCCCCCTCTGTGCTAATCGGGGGATGTTGCTGCTCTTTCACAATCTTCCAGGGTGGGGAGGGGAAGGGGAAGAGGAAGGGGAGCTTCTTCATCAAGGTTTGGACAATGGTGCATCCTGGCCTCTTCCCATGGATCGGTGCCAGCTCGGCTTCCAGGGCTCCCCCCATCCCCTCCGGGGGAGCTGGCTCTCATTCCCAGCAGGTTTGCTTCCTTCTCCTGCCGGGATGCTTGGCCCCAGCTCAGGGCCTTGGAAAGGACACACTTGAGGCAAAATCTTGATGAAGTTATTCTAGGGAGAAGGAAATGATGCAACGAGGGACTTGTCCATTTGGAGGAAGTTGGATTTCCGTCGGGGTGTTATCTAACCTACCTTTCTTTTTCTCTCTTTTTTTTTTTCTTTTCTCTTTTTTAATAAAGATTTTTCTGGCCTGTGCTAGAGGGTGTTCAGCTGCTTGGGGAGAGCAGTTGTGAGTCACCTCCTTCTGCCTGGTTTGCTCCTAATACATTGGCTTACCTTGGAAATCTTCAACCTAAAGGTCAGTTTTGCCAATAGCCGGAAATTTCCTGGCAAAGACTAAGGAGGATGGAGCCTCCAGGTAGATGGTGAAGGAGCAGCAGTGGCCCTGAAGGCCATGAAGAGGGAGAATAAGAGTAAAAAGTAAGAGCTGAGTAGAGAGGGATGTTCACTTGTGGCTTTCCAGAAGACACGCTGGTCTTTCCCTGCTTTCCCTTCCTCTTGTGGCACAGGTGGGAGAGATGTGACCATTTCTCCCTCTGGAGTGGGGACTTTGTCTTGACATCCAGACTTGAACTGTGCCCAGGGCACGGAAACAGACGTTTGCCCCCATTTCCCATTGGCAAATGGGCTTTGGTGGCTGCTCATTTCTGTAGCTGCTCTGGGGGGTGGGTGACCAGCCTCTCTCTCCACCCTCTCTGTGAGTCACCTCGGGAGCACCAAGTGTGTCACCAGGTCTGTGACAGTGTCAGATGGTCCCTTCTCAACTGCAGGGACAAAACCCTGTACAGCTCCCTTTCCTCCTGCAGCCAGGGCTGCTGCAGAGGGGAGTGGGCTCTGCTCCCACATGGATTTCCAGGCTCCTGCAGGCACAGAGGGTGTGTGGGTGTTGTGGAGGCAGAGCTTGGTGTGCAGCGTGGCTGTCACTACATGGCAGGAGGAGCTGCTGTGACTGTCACATCCCAGACGGCGTTTGCAGAGCTGGGAATGGAGTCAAACAGTCTCTGCCTGTGGTTCAGGTCTGTCTGGGGGCGCAGAGGCTGTTTGCCTGCAGCAGGACTGTGCTCACCTGGTCAGAGCAGGGGTGGCAATGGGAATTCTGCTTTTCTGCCTTCTTTTTTGTTTCAGTCTTTTGGGATGGAGCTGGGAGAGGTCAGACTTGCAGAGGGGAAGCTCTGCTGTGTGATTTCCACCCCTAGAGATGCTGGCCAGGCACAGAGAGCTCTGCCCTGGAGGGTCTTGCAGAAAGGGATCTGATGCATTCCCAGTGCCGGGATGCTCCCTGGGCAGTGCTGGCAGCTTTCAGCCCTTCCACGAGGAGGGTGAACTCTGCAGGCTGGAGAAACAAAGGGACATTTTCCACTTTCTTCCTCTCTTTCATTGCCCAGGCAGGGCCCGATTCAATGAGGTGCAAGACAAAATGCCAGGAAAAGGATGTTTGCTCCGTCAGCGGCACTGCTGTCACAAACCTGCCCGTCCCGTCTCTCGCCGCTTTTGTTCTGCTCCTTCCACAGATAAAGTGATTCAGAGATTCTGACATGGATCTGAGGGCGGGGAGTCCCCAGGGTTAGCAGGAGAGAGGCGAGGAGCAGGGTGGTTTGGCAGGAGAGAGGCTTCCCTGAGCTAAATCCTGTGAGCTGGTGACAGTCCTTGGCGCCGGGCGCCTTCAGCTGCCATCCCTGGAGCCGGCGGGGCCCTGGGATCAGGGCTCTTGGAACAGCGAGGGCTTTAAGACTGATGGTGATGAACCTGGGCCTGGAAAAGAGCTGCTCTTGTGCCTTGCAAAGGGACAGGCTGTGCTGGTTCAGTCCGTGTCCCAGGTGAGGTCTCCTGGCTGAGCTGCAGCTGGATCTGGATCCTCTCCTTGGGACAATATCCCAACAGGGACGGGCCCTGTCACACCAGTGAGGATGTTGCGTGTCGGTGACACGGTGGCATGTGTTGCAGCTCTGGGAGGAAAGGCAGGAGCAAGAGCCTGCAGTGGTGCCAGGCCGTGTCCCCTCTGCTCTGAGCTCCCCTCTCGGATTCAGGGATCCCTTTTGGATCTGCCTTGTGAGGAGGGATTTCCAGGTCCCCCTCCTGACCTTCTCCCTGGGTCCGGGCTGTGCTTCCAGCTCAGGGCAGTGACTGCCACAGGCGTCAGCCGTGTCCTGTGCCCCTTCCCAAGAAGCTGGGCGGACGCAGGAGGAAGCAGCCAGCTTTCCCAACCCTCTGGAGCCCTTGGAGGGCCCAGGTGAGTGACAGGGAGGGACGTGGCACAGAGCTTTCCATCCCCAGTGGCTCTTCCTTGTGTCACTTTGCTGCGTGGCTGCAGTTTAACCAGTGTCCAGCAACCACGTTGATCCCTGTGGGTCCCTTCTGTGTTTCCTTCTTTTCCCAAGCCTGATCTCTCCCCTCTGCTCCAATCCCACTTTGAACCAGGCACTCTCTGACCTATGCTGTGATCCTCTGGAGCTCTTCGCAAGGTTTCTTCTTGCTTTTATCCCGGGAATTTGGCTTAAAACTGCAGCAGGCCTGGCAGGCTGGCCATCCATATGGGAGGTGGGAGCCTGTGGAGGCGAGGAACGGCTTCCTGGGTGGGAAAGGGCGGGCTGTGGAGTGGCAACCAGCATGTTGGGCCTCGGGGGGTGGTTTGGAGCAGGTTGAGCAATGCTGCTCATTTAGGCAACTCAGAGCTGGTTTGTTGTGTAAGGGGAAAGAGATGGTTTAACAAGAGAAAATGAAGATCTGACCTTAGGAAAAAAAAATCTCACTTCTTCAAATCCATCTGTTCTGGGGCCCTTTGACACCTCTGAGCAGCACTGGGCGTGTAATCCTAAACTGCTGGGAAAGGAATGGATGTTCTGCTGGGCAGGATGAGGCCCTGAAATGGAGACACCTGATACAAATCCCAGTCCAGCCCTGGCCTTTCTGACACACCTGGACCCCACCGCCAAAGCCAGATTTGCTGCTGATCCTGGGAATGAGAGAAAACGGGACTGGAGATCATCGTTGTGGCTTGGGGGGGCTGGGACTGGCAGAGGGTGTGGGCTGCCTGTGGCATTGCTGCTGGCATGGGAAGGGAAATGATCCTGGGAAGACACAGCTCTCTCCTCTTCTCTTCTGAGAGCCAGTGGCGCAGTCAGACCCTGTGGCCTCTGAGTTGGATTCAGCTGCTGCTCCAGTCACATCACAGAGACCTCGGCACTGATGGCAGAGCAGGGAATGGAGTGCAGGGGTCCCAAACTCTGGGCTGGGGCTCCCCTTGTGTACGCCTTGGCTAGGTGCTGACCCTGGGAGCTGCTGGGTGATGGCTCTGCCAAAGGCTGGTCCTGCACTCTGTGTCCATGTGCAGGACTGATGCCAGGGCTGATGCCCAGGGCTGGCAGAGCCAGGAGAGGCTCAGCAGGGGCCAGGAGTTCCAGCTCGAACCCATGCAGGGCACCCAGCCTTTCCACCATCTGCTTCCCAGCTCACAGCCAGCACAGGCTGAGTCATGGAGATATCACAGAAATCCCTGTTGGATGCTTGGAGGGAACAGCTCAAGTGGGATGGAGATGTTGGCAGTCACTGGGACACACCAGTGCCCATTGGTTGTGTGTTGGTGGGAGCTGGTGTGGCTGTTCAGTGCCTCCTCCCGTGGGAAGCTGCTGGAGATGCTCTGCTGAGCACAACTGGAGGCTCTCTTGGTGGAGAAGAGGTGGGGTGAGCTGGGGAGGTTCTGCCAAAATGCTGCATTCCCAGCCTAGGACCTGCATTCCCTTTGCTGCAAGTGTTACCCCAGGCTGGGCTGTTCCTGGGAGCCTGGACATCAGCCTCTCCTCTTGGGAGCTGAGAAGGGATGTGGGAATGCTGTGCCTGCTGCTCCTTGCCCTGGTTTTCCCTTGGAGGGCTGTTGCAGCAGCTTGCACAGAGAGGAGTGTCGATGCCTAATCCCACTGCTCCCTGGAAAAAAGAAACCAGATTTATTGCTTCCTCCTCTGAGCTTTGCTCCCGGCCCTGCAGCAGCTCAGGGCTGGAGTTGTGCCACAGGCACAGAGTGGGGACAGCCCCTCTTTCCTTCCCTGTCCCATGGGTTGTGCTGAGCTGTCCCTCCCCGGCGCTGCCCTGGAGTCTCCCGAGTGCTCCAGCCTGGCCCAGCCCTGCTCCCTGTCATCCTGTCTGCCCTCTCTCTGCAGCACTGGGAGCTCCTAGTCCTGGAGAAGCTAAAGTGGGACCTGGTCTCAGTGATAGCCAACGATTTCCTGCCCCACATCCTCCATCGCCTCCCGCTGCCTGCGGACAAGGTGGAGCTGGTGAAGAAACACGCCCAGACCTTCATCGCCCTGTGTGCCACAGGTGGGTGCTGGGTCACCTGGGCTGGTCTTCCCTGCCTTTGTTCTAATAGAGCCATTCAGGGTGGGATAATGGTCTTGGGTGCCTGAGACGCCAGGGGAGCAGAGCCGTGTGCCAGCCCCTTGCTGTGCCTGTGGGAGAGTGTCTGGGGCTGAGCCTGAGCTTTTCTCAGCCTCTCCCTCAGTCTCTAGAGCCACCTCATCCCAGCACTTCTGCAGTCGTTGCTCTGGGAAGCTGCTGCTCAGCCTGTTTTCTTTTCCTTCACCCCTGTTTCTCCCGGCTGAGCTGCAGAGGCTCCTCTGTCAGCCCTTCTCGAGTTTTCCAGGGAAATTGTAGTCCCAAACACCACGTGCCCCCTCACTAACAGCCTCTCTTTGCCCCTGTGTCCCTGTGCTGGCTCCAGACTACACCTTTGTGATGTACCCCCCGTCCATGATCGCCACGGGCAGCATCGGAGCCGCCATCCACGGGCTGACCATCTCCGTGAACGGCTTCAGCGGCGAGGCCATCACGGAGCTGCTGGCCGGGATCACAGGCACGGAGGTGGTGAGTGGGCACAGGGAGTGGCTGGGGAGCCTCCCTCTTCTGCTGCTGCTTCTTAGAGGGAGAACTTTCCATGGAGGGTGCCAGAGCACTGGAACAGGGAGGGTGTGAAGTCTCCCTCTCTGGAGACACTCCAAACCCGCCTGGACACACGTTCCTGTGCCACCTGCTCCAGGTGACCCTGCCTTGGCAGGGGGGTTGGACTGGGTGGGCTCCAGAGGGCTTTCCAACCCCAGCTATTCTGTAATTCTTTGAAGTTGGGCTGTCAGTAATGGTGCTGACCTCGGTTTGAGGAGAGCCAGGGGATGAGGGAGCATCCCAAAACAGCCGCCTCTGGCGGCCCCGTGGCCACAGTGGCTCCTGCCTGGGCAGGGCAGGGTGGGCTGGGGAGCCTTTGAAATGCCACACAAAGGGCAGCGTCTGTTCCCTGCACGGGCAGGTGTTGGCAGGATCGGGTTGACAAGGTGGGATGGGGCAGAGGGAGAATCTGAGCTCGGCATCTGCTCCCCTCCGCCGGTGTCTGGTTGCAGGTACCCAGGATTGGGTGGGGGGCACAGAGCCTTTTAGACTTTGGGGACATCGGGATGGTGGGGGGGCACCTGCCAGCCCCTGCACTGCCCTCGGAGCAGGGAAGGGGGATCCTGTTGGGTTCCTCAGGTCGCTCCTGCTGCAGCAATCAGGAGCTTTTCCTCTGCCAGGGCCCCTTTGATCTCCCCTCCTGCCCGGCAGCCGGAGCGGGGTTGGTTTCAGTCCCCTGACAGGGGTGGGGTGGGGGTGCTGCCCGGAGCCTTTGTCCAGGCAGAAGGACGGGCGGGAGGCTCCTGATCCGTTTGCAGGATGGAATTTTTTTGTTTGCCGGAGCCTTTTTAAAGAAAATCTCTGCAGCCACCTGCTCACAAGCTGCTGCAGGGATGGGGCAGGGGCTGCAACCTGCTCCAGGTCAGGGCTGCTGGGGGCAACAGGTGGGAAGCAGGAGGGTCCCACTAAGGGAGGGAGCCGAAATGGAGCCCAACACAGCCCTGCCACCCTCCAGCCCCCTCGCCTCCCTCCCCAGGGCATCTGCTGTGCCCCCAGCCTGCCCAGGTTCAGCTGCTGCACAAACAGCCCTGCCCAGGCAGGGCCACAGCAGCTCCTGGAGGATCCTGGGACATGCCCACAGCGTTGCAGGGCTCCTGGAAGAGCACCTGGCCTTGGCCTCACGTGTCTGTGGTGTGATGCTTCTCCCTGAGCCTTGTGGTGTCCCCGGGCTGTGGCTTAGTTTCCCCTCTGGCTCCAGCTGGAGGAGTGATCCCCTTCCTGCAGCTGCCCAGGCCCAGACAGGCAGTGCTGGGGGTGCAGGGCTGGGCCAGCTCCATGGCCAGCAGCAGCCCGGCTGTGTGTGGCCAAGCTGGCTTTGGCATCTCTGCCAAAATTGCCGATGGAGACCTGGGGCTGTGTGGCTGTGGTGACACAGAAACCGGGGCTGGACTGGCTGTGGTGATGGAGAGCCCAGGGATGGACTGGCTGTGGTGATGGAGAGCCCAGGGATGGGTGACTGTGGTGATGCAGAGCCCAGGGATGGGTGGCTGTGGTGACAGAGAACATAGGGATGGACTGGCCATGGGGACACAGAGCCCGGGGTGGGGTGGCCGTGGTCCTGTCCCTGTCCCTGGTGGTCCTGTCCCTGTCCCTGGTGCTCCCGCGGGCGGGTGGCTGCGCAGGCAGGAGGCTGCGCTGACGGGAAGCGCGGGGAAGGGGAGCGGGGCGTAGCTATTTTCGCTCGCCACATCCTCTGTCAGTTTCTAAGAACCGGTGGCGGATTCCTGGTAAGAGATTTCGGGGTGTGACAATATCCCCGAGGTGTGACCTGCCCCCGAGCTCCCCGGGCTGGGCCGTGCCTGCTGGTGACACCTCGGAGCGTCCGGGGGCTCCGGTGTCCGAGTGGGAGTTTCCTCCTCTGGTTGCGGCTCGTGTGGGGGGAAGAAGCAGAGCAGGGTTTGTGTTTATAAGGCTCCCACCTCTGAGGAGCAGAGAACTGAAGCCTCTTGTCTCTCTCCCTCTCCCCAGGACTGCCTGAAGGCCTGTCAGGAGCAGATCGAGGCAGCCTTAGCCGAGAGCCTGAAGCAGGCATCCCAATCCCAGCAGGAATTCAGCGCCAAGACAGCGGCGTACGGGGGCAGCCAGCCCACCAGCACCCCCACGGACGTCACCGACGTCAACCTGTGACCAGCCCCCCTCCCCAAGAGCAGCTCCTCGCCCTGGACACCCCCAGCTCGCTGCATCCCACCCACCCAGCCAACACCTCCTAGGGATCCCTCCTGCCCGCTGGGACGTGGAGCGGGATCTGCGCTCGCAGCTGCTCGGCAGCTGCTGCAGGTGGCGTGGGGTGAAGCGACTGGTTTTGTGGTGTCCGGGCACAGGAATGCTGGGGAGGGGCAGCAGGACCCCAAAAGAAGTTGGAGTTGTTTCTCTGTTGGTGTTTCCCTGGCTCTCAGGGGTGTTTACGGTGACTTCCAGCCCTGCGGGGGCCACAAATCATGAACAGCGAGCCCTGACCCTGCCCTGCGGGACCAAAACCCTCCCAGCCCCCAACTCCTCCCTGAGCCGGGGAGTTGTGGGGCCGTGGGAGGGACCTGCACGTCCCGGAGGAGGGAGATACCCACCAAGTTCCCTCCTGGGCACAGGGGCTCTGGACCCACAGGGTTCCCTTCGGAAGGAGGGAGCAGCTGCTCCGTGCCAGATTCCTGCGGCTCCGGGGGGAGTTGTGCGGCTGCTTCTGCTTGGAGGGGAACTGTGGGGCTTGTTTGTTGTTGCTGTTGGATTTGGGATTCTGGGGACGCGCTCCCCGTCTGTGTGGACAGCAGGAGGGTCCTGGCCTTGGGAGGGGGCGGGTTCAGGCGCCGTCCCCTCGGATTCCCGCTGGCCCACAGAGGCTGCTTAATTTATTGTTAACTGCTGGGAAATAGGGAGAGAGGAGACTTGGCACTCCTTGGTGTGGGGCCTGGGTGCCACTCTCCTCTCCTTCCGAAAAAGTGCCTTCCCCCCTCGCCCTTTCCCTGCCTCCCTGGGCAATGGGAGACTCTCACTTGGAAGCTGGTTGGTCCTTTGGTAGCTTAGGCATCAGACTAGGCTTTAAGGAATACCTTTGAATGTGCTGCTATAGTCTGGGATGCATCTCCACCCTTCCAGGGCAGGGAGCTCGGATCACACTCAGGAGGGGGCTGTGTTATGTGTGTCCATGAGCTGTATCCTGTGAGGGTGGAAAACCTGCCGCGCACTTGAGTTGGAAAAGCAATTACTGCGTTTTTTGTATTGTTGTTATCCTGTTAGTTTTTTTATAAAAAGTGTTTTAAAAAAATAATGCTGCTTTTTTATGAGAGAACCATTACAGAGAGGAATTGTATTAACCAGGAGAAGCCAGAGACTCCGCAGGAATGGGAGGCAGATGCTGCTGCTGGGGGACCTCTGGACATGTGGCTCTGTGGCTGTTGTCCTCTGGGAGATGTGGAAAAGGAGGTGGAAATCTTCCCTTTTGGATCCCACTAGATACAAAAATCAGCTGGGAAAACGTGGGGCCGCTGCTCCTCCCTGAGCCTGCCTTGTCCAGAAGTGCCCCAGAGCTGCTGCCTCCTGCAAGCAGGAGGGCTGGGACAGAGCCTGGCTGTGCAAAAGGAAATGTTTTTTTATATATAAATGAGTTTTAATTTAAAAGTAAACTGGTTTGGTGTTCACTTGCAAGAGTCCCGCTGCTGGGAGAGCCAGAGAACCCCGTGATGTTGCAATAAATATTTTAAAGAAGACTGAGTGGCTCGAGGGTTTCCCTGTGCGATTCCCAGGGCAGAGCTCGGATCCCTGTCCCTCGGTGGTGCTGGCCTGGGCCCCATCACCTGGGGGATCCCTTGGGGGCTCCAGCCTTGTGTTTCCCAGGATGGAATGGGGAGTGGGCAGGCAGGACACTCCCAAACACGGGAGGAAAGTCCCCCCTGGGTTTTCCAGCAGAGGTGGCATGTGGGCAGGTGCCACAAGCTGGCGGGGCATGAGGCTTTGATGGCCAGGTGAGGACAGTGGCCCCTTGGCTTCACCAGCCTTGCCAAGAGGAGGCTGATAAAGCCTGTGGGGCTGTGTTTGGGAAAATCCATGGCGAAGGGAGAGGGCCAGCATTCGGGAGGCTGGTGGGGTAGGGCCAGTCCAGAATCCTGTAGGGATGTGGCTGCAGGGCAGAACCAACCCTGACTGACCAACATGGCTCTGGTTTTATTTTCCAGTACAGGAACAAGCCAAACTCTCCCAGTGCTGGTGGCACCAGGATCCTGGGTGGGACAGGGGCTGCCTTGTTCCTGTGACAAGCAGCACAGGCAGCTCAGTCCAGCTCTGTGGGCACAGTCTATTTCCAGTGACCCCTCGAAACAGCAGGATCCAGGATGGATGCTCCTGCACCAGGCTCCCACTGCACCCAGCAGCATCCCAGGAGCAGGTCAGGCTGCAGCTTCTCCCTGTCCCTGCTCACTCCATGGCCACGGGCTCCTGCCCCTCCACATCCCGCGTCTTGGAGTTCATGAGCTCCCTGCGGATCTCGGGCGAGATCTGCGGGTGGTTGTGGAACTTGAGCAGCTCGAGCAGAGCCTCCTTCTGCTCCGAGGACAGGTCCTCCTTGTAGCGCTGGGCGAAGGCCAGGAAGCTCTGGTGCCACAGCACGGGCAGGACCCGCTGGTCCGTGCGGAAGGCCAGGAAGTGGAACACGAGGGCATCGACCACGCGGAAGGGCAGCGCATATTTCTTGTCAATGAGCAGGCGCAGGAAGATGCTGTTGGCACCGCTGTACTGCATCTCTGCCAGCTTGAGCATGGCTGCACTGTGGGCACAGGGGCAGAGGGTCAGGGGGGCCGGGGACACAGGGTTTGGAAGGGGCTGGAGCCACAGGGACTGAGGAATAGGCAAGAGGTCAGGGGTGCTGGACCCACGTTGGTGGAGATGGGGGCATGACAGTCAGTGCGGCTGGAGCCATGGGGACTGAGGAATGGGCAGGAGGGGCAGAGGGGCTGGAGCTGTGGGGATTGAGGAAGGGGCAGTGGGGCTGGGGTGGGACAGGTCACAGTCACAAGGCACCAGGCTGGAGTCATAGGACAGAAGGAGAAGCACCAAGGTGAGAGGGGGCCACCTTGGAGCCATGAGGACCAAGGCAAGGCCATGAGGGTCAGAGGGGACCAGGCAGGAGCCACAGGGACTAAGGAGGGGGTCAGGAGGGGCACCAGGCACCCAGACACAAAACTGAGCCTTTGATCTCAACCCTGGAGGGAGCAGAGTGATCCCCCACCATCTCCAAAGGGCCAAAGAGACTGAGGGATTCAGAGAGACTAAGGCTCTTCCCAGGGTCCCTGAAGGAGCAGCTCTGCCCCTCCCACCCCTCCAGTGCCTCACCTGGAGTGCAGGACAGGGATGGAGCACTTGGTGAGGATGCTGCCGATGATGATGGCCTCCCGTAGCGTGCACGTGCCCGACTCACACAGGGGTATGAGGATCCCTGCGGAGGGGAGAGTCAGAAAAACCCCCCATGGACCCAGACAAACCCCAGATGAGACCCCACAGGACCTCCTACCCTTGAACCAGGCTGCTGGCTTGAACAGGGCCTTCTTCAGAGCCATGTACAGGTGGAAGTTGAGCCGCTTGTACTCAGCAATGTCATCTCGGATCCGTGGCAGCAGCACCAGGTTGTAAAACCTCTGGGCCATCCTCTCCTTCAGGTTGGATGAAAATATCCTGGGAACACCAAAGCACGGAGAGAAGGGTTGGGAAAGGAAGCCAAGCAGGGGCAGTTGGTGTTTTTTAAATCTGATTCCAGTGATGGAAAGAAAAAGCAAGATATCCCAGTCAGCAGCTCCCAGGGATGACCCTACCTGGTGGCCTGGTACATGGCAGCAGCTGTCCACGCCTCTGGCTCGGTGATGTAGAGGATCTGCTCCCAGTTGGATAAGGCAGGAATGATTTTAAATGCCTTGGGGAGCTTCCCACTCCTGTATTTGGACAGCACCTTCAAAGACATGGATGCAGGCCATGACTGTGGGTACTGACAGCAGGGCTGTGGACTCGCCTTGTCCCCTTCCTCAGCCCCTCAGGGAGGGTGGCTGTGGGTTCAGCTGCTCCAGCCTCACCTCCCTGACACCCCTGTAGACCTCCAGCACACGGGGATCCAGCTGGGGCATGGGGCAGCCCGAGAGCTCCGACAGCGCCGTCTCCACCTCCGTCTGCTTCTCCGTGATCTTCTCCATGATGATGTCGGCCAGGGTACGCCTGGGGCCGGCACAGGATGGGGTGAACAGGGGGCCAGGGGGGCTGAGGGGCGACGGGGTGAATTTGGGGCTGACAGGGGGTGAGTCAGGGTGTGACACGGGACAGGGATGCGTCAAGGAAGCAGCCCCTGCCCCGGTCGTTCCTCACCTCAGCGGCGGGTTCTTGTTCATGAACATCTCGATGGCTTTCTCGTCCTCGGGGTCCACCTGCCCCTCCCCGCCGTACTCCCCGCCCCGTCCCGCCGCCGCCGCCTTCTCCAGCGAGGGCCATTCCTCATCATCCTCCGAGTCCGAGCCGGCACCTGCGGGGAGCGCCGGGGGCTCAGCCCGGGGGTCCCGGGGGGCTCCAGGGGGGTCCCGGAGGTTCACTCAGCCCTGCACCCCCTCGGGGGTCCCGGGAGGTTCCCGGGGGTCCCACCCAGCCCAGCACACCCTCGGGGGTCCCAGAGGGGTTCCCAGAGTCTCATTCAGCCTCGCACACCCTCGGGGGGTTCCCGGGGGTCTTGTGGGGGTTTCTGGGGGGTCTCACCCAGCCCTGCACCCTCTCGGGGGTCCCAGGGGGTTCCCGGGGTCTCACCCAGACCCACACACCCTCGGGGATCCCAGGGTGTTCTCGGGGGTCTTGGGAGGGTTCCCGGGGGTCCCATGGGGGTTCCCAGGGGTCTTGGGGAGGTTCCCGGGGGTCTCCCCCAGCCCTGCACCCCTCGGGGGTCCCGGGGGTCCCAGAGGTGTCCCGGGGGTCTCCCCCAGCCCCGCAC
>VWZF01005795.1:855913-907869 GCA_013396755.1 Sclerurus mexicanus
CGCCCCCGCGCTGCCCCTTTAAGAGCCTCTTTGTCTCCGAAACACCCTTATTTACCCTCCCGCGACTCAACCCAACT
The DNA here is from genome assembly GCA_013396755.1 of Sclerurus mexicanus. NCBI lineage: Eukaryota > Metazoa > Chordata > Aves > Passeriformes > Furnariidae > Sclerurus > Sclerurus mexicanus. The sequence continues at coordinate 855,991 of VWZF01005795.1, forward strand.
TCGGCCCGCGGTTCACAAAGCGCGGTACGTCACGGGCTGGGGCGGGACTCGAACCCGCGCCGTCCCGCCCCCCCCGGCGCCCATTGAACAGCGCCCATTGAACAGCGCCCCCTGCCGGCCGCGCAGACTGCGTACGCTCTGCCCGCCGCGGCGTGCGCTGCGCAAACAGCGTGCGCCGCCGCGCCGGCACCAACGGGCGCCGCGCTACGCAGTTGGCGTAAGCGGCGGAGAGGGGGGCGGGCCCTGACGCTGAGTGACGAGTGGCCCGGCCAATGGGAAGGCGGGGCGGGGNGGGCCCCCTCCCCATAATTCCCCCTCTGGCACCGACTCCTTGCTCCACAGTCCCCTCTCCCCTCCCCAGGACCGACCACCCCCCTCCAGACCCCTTCCCAAACCCCCTCTGCCCTCCCCGGGACCCTGGGGGGGAGTGCTGGGGGTCGTGGCTTTGCTGGGAGGAGGGGGGAAAGAAATTAAGAATATCCCCTTAAACCCCCCGTGCTGTGCTTGGACGGGATGGGGGGGGGGCACGAGAAGGGGGAAAGTCAATGAGGGTTGGTATTTATTAAAAAAACAACCAAACAAAAAAAGCCGTGGGTTTGTGTCTCCCACGGAGGGAAAGAACAGAAGTTAATCCAGGGGGGGCTGGGGGCACCCTGGGTTTGGGTTTGTTGGTAGGGAGTGCCCACCCCGGGAGCAAAACTGCTTCAAAATCCCTTTTTAAACCTCAAAGATGGTCCCAGGAGCGACTCCCCCCTCGCCACGAGGGNGCGGCGGCCAATGGGCGGGGAGGGGGCGTGGCCGGCGCGGCGGCCGGCGCTGGGTGACAGCTCGCGCGTGCTGGTGATGGCGGTAAATAAAGGGGACAGGGGGGGACAGGGGGGACACGCGGGACGGGACCCCCCTGAGGGCACTGAGGGGCCGAGGGGTGCGGGCTGAGGAGGGTGCTCTGGGGTCCTTGTTCTCCCCCCGTGCCTCAAAGGGCGCCCCCTTCCCGCGCGGTGTGTGTGTGAGGGGGGGCTGAGGCGGCCCCATAACCCCCCTCCCCTTTCCTCACCTCCATCATGAGGGTCGCCGCCTTTGTGTGCGGGCGGGACCCCCGCGCCGGGCTCGGCGGCTCTGCAACTTTCCCTTNTCAATGAGGGTTGGTATTTATTAAAAAAACAACCAAACAAAAAAAGCCGTGGGTTTGTGTCTCCCACGGAGGGAAAGAACAGAAGTTAATCCAGGGGGGGCTGGGGGCACCCTGGGTTTGGGTTTGTTGGTAGGGAGTGCCCACCCCGGGAGCAAAACTGCTTCAAAATCCCTTTTTAAACCTCAAAGATGGTCCCAGGAGCGACTCCCCCCTCGCCACGAGGGCTCCCAGAGCCCAGGGAATAACGGGAAAGGGATAACTGAGCCCCTGCAAATGGGGGTCAGTGCTGGAAAAGCTGCTAATTTTAGGAAAGGCGGTCGGACGCAGGGAAGGAGCCTGATCCGTGTGCCAGGACAGCTCCGGGTCTCCAGCAGGAAAACAGAGCGGTGACAGCATCCCGTTATCCCGAAATGCTGAAGTGGGGGGGTGGGAAGCGTCTCCGCTTTGCAGAGTTACTCCTGTACTTTTAGTCGGGGAGAGATGCTGTGAGCTCTTCGGAGCTCGTCTGGTGTGAAATGATGCGAAATCTGGTCCTTTCACTCGCTGCTGCCTCGGGGAAGATGCTCGTGGAACCCCGGGAAAGCTGCTGATTCCTCATTCCAGGGAGAGCTCTGACTTCGGCGGGAGCTTCTCCGGGAGGAAAATCGATTGGCAAGGCAGAAGATGGGAAGCAGATTAAAGGGGGTGATAAGGAGAGGGGGCTGGAAGCAAAAATAAGGTTTCAGGGAGGGGGCTGAGAGATGAGTTGCTGCTGTAGCTGGGGAATGAAGGGACACAGGAACGAGGAGCAGGTAGATCGGTGGAATTGTGAATTAACAACTCCGTGTGAGTGTGAACAGTGTGAATTAGACTTGGATTAAACAAGTGTCCCTCTGAACTGTCTGGAGCTGCACCGTATCAAATTTTCACTGAATTTCAGCTGCTCTGCCTTGGGCAGCTGCACTCAGGGGTAGCTGTGGTTTTTCCAGTGTCGGAGAGGTTGGATGATGTTTAAAAAGGAGAGAGCAACAAAAGCGTTTGGTGTTTTATTTGGTGTTTTTAATTGCTTTGAAAACGAGCTGGTGCAAATATTTGGAAATGATGTGCCAAGCGTGAGCAGCATTTGATGTCTCTGGGCTTTCAGCACGAGGCTGCAAACCATAAATGTGTGTTTGTTCCTCCCCTGATCGTTCTCCCTATGAAAATGAGCTGACTCCAAGTGCAAAGGGTGTTTTGAAGTTGGCAGATTTTCCAGTCTGGAATAATTCTTGAGCAAGTTTGGGTTTGTTACAGAGAATTTTGCTTGTTCAGGAGCCGGGCTGGACAATAGTCACATATGCAACAGTTTAGGGGCTGTTAGAGCCAGGAAGGCAAAACTGAGGATTTATTTAGCTGTTGTGTGTCCAAGGATTGTTAGTGAGGAATCTCCTGCTGCAATTCCTGCAGAGATTCCGGCTGCATGTGGTACAAAGCCCTGGGGTTGACAGGAGGCCTGTGAGGATGGAGGAGCTGTGGACCAGCCTCGTGTGCTGCGGAAGGAGCAGGGGCTGGGGAGTGTTTGGATTGGGAAGGGAATGGCGAGGGATTTATCCGTGGTGTGTTGTGCTGCTGATCTCTGGGACGCTGCTGGGGGACAGAAGAAGCCTTTTTAGGGTCTCTGTCTCTGCTCTGCGTTTCTTGCTGCGGTGGATTCATTGCTGGTCCTCGCTGGTTTAAGCGCAGCTCTGTCCACATCGCACCCTGCAGGTTCTTTTCTTCAGAGCTAAAACACTCACTTGTTAATTATTATTTTTAGTAGTTCTGTTTTGTCTCGGAACAAGTGACAAGAAGCACTTTCTCAGCAGCAAAAGTGGTTTATTTGGTATAAATTACCGAAAATGTTTTAAGATCCTGTTTTTGTTGGCCTTTTCCCCTTTTGTTACCTGTTTTTATACTGAAATATCTTAGGCCTTTTGCTGAGACTCCCAAAGTGAAATTTAGTGTTTTCTCAGCCCTTAGAAGACATTAGTGGATTGATTTGGAACACTTAACAAATGGAAATACTCCAAAATTCTGTTTTGTAAGGTCCGTGTGCATTCCTTCACGTGAGTTTTTTGCTTTGGGGAAGCGTGGAAGTGTTTCTGAAGTCGATGTCAGCTCTGAGGCAAAACAAAACTAAGAGGTTTGGCTTAAAATTGTTGTAAATGAACAGATAGATTGTTTGGACACTTCACCAATAACTGGGAGCAGCAGTTGAGGTGGAAGGAGGGGATGGGAAGATGGGGTCACTCTGAGCTGTGTGGTGGGACGTGCTCCCAGAGATCCCCCGGTCCTTTATTTTATGCAGGAACCCTCTCCAGTGAATGAGAAGTTTCTCACTTTGTTTAACAACCCCTGTGGTTTTCATCTTGAGTATTTCATCAAGGGTTGGTTTTGTTGTTGGGTATTTTCCCTCTGGGGAGATGTTCCTGTCTCAGCAGCCTGTTGTTAATGACTCGGTGGGTAAACACTTCACCTTTCCCAAACACTTCACCGAGGGCTGTTGGATAGAAAAAAGCCCCCCTTCAAAGCCAGTGAAAGGAAGATCCTCGTTAGTGTGAAACCCTTAACAAGTCATTGCTCTGGAGAGTACTGAGCAAATCGAAATTGTTTAACAAGAAACCATTTTAAAATCTGATTTATAGATGAGAACATCGCAGCTTTTTGTTGATGTCTCTGTGTGTACCAACCCTATCACTTTTCACTTTGGTTTTATGAGACTTTAGCTCAGAGATGGCTCATGTGAGGCTGTTGAGTCGTTTGTGGCTCATGAGCCAGGGAATTACAACCCCAGCACCCAAGGAAACAAAACAGATTAAAGGGGTAGTGAGGGGACAGGAGGTAAAAGCAGAGGTGAGATCCTGCGCTTTGCCAGCGTCATGGGGAAATAATTTCTAAGTGAACTAAAGCTGATTATTTGTGTGTTTGCAGTAATTTATATCCTGGTGTGCTGAGAAAAAATCAGATTAAAGTACACTGTTCGAATACACTGTTCTGCTGCCTTTGAAAGGAAAAAAAAATCCCTTTTTGCAACAGTGTTAAGAAGTGTCTGTAGTAGACAGGAGATAGGAAAGAAGAATAAGTTGGCTGTGCTGTGCTAAGTGTTGTTAAGGAGCTTTTTGCTTCAAATGTGGTAGTGAGTGCACATGAACTATTACACCTTCCATACATGACAAAAATCAGTTGAAATGCCTCCGAAAATGGCAAATTGTTGGGACAAACCTTGAGATTTTTGAAAGCGTGCTCACTAGGTAGGTTCCTCTAATTAGGTAACTATAAAGTAATTCACTGAGAAGTCTGGCCTTTTAAGAGCTTTGCTGAGAAAGTAGAAAATACCTGGAAACCAGGAGCTTTTCTTGTTCCTCCCCATGGGGCTCACACTTGCTTTCTTGTCTCCCTGCTTGGCTCTGTAATTCAGCTGCATTTTCAAATGGAGACAGAGAGCTGGAATCCTGGGATGTGACAGCTCCCCGTTACTCTGAGCGCCTCTGAGCTGTGTCTTGTGTAACGTGTCACTCATGACAAATGCACTATTTAAACAAAAAGTTCTGACTAAGGAGGTGTGTTTCAGTGTTTTGTAACTCTGCTGACTGAAATGCAGGAGGGAAAAACACATCCCCGGGCACAGGAATCCCTCCGGAAGGCTGGAATTGCTAATAATGCGCCCCAGCTTGGACTTTAAAAGCAAATAATAGTTTGGGGTGTGGTATAGATCAGGAAAACTTTCACCCTCTACCCAAGTGCACTGAGAATGGAACTCTTCCCCCCTGTGGGTGCAGCCAGGGAGGGCTTTTCAAAGACGCAATTTAGTGGAGCAAAGCTTTAGTGCATTTCTGGCCTTTTCAGGCTTTTCAGGCAAACCATGGAAGATCAAGTCAAGAGTTATGGGCCACAGCTGTGTCCCTCCATTGAGATGTTCTATGGGAGATCAGCTGAGCTGATTAAGAAATGGTGACCACGGCTGCGTTCCCTTATTCCCTGTGAAAGGCAAATCCATCCCCTCCATGGAGGAGCACTGCTTTGGGACCATATTTTCCCATTCACTTGCAGTGGGCGGCTTAGATTTGATTAAGAAATACTGTCCTCTAATTACATTCTGCCCCTTCTCTCTCAGGCTTTGAAAAGCCTCTGAAGACAATCCCAGGGTTTGAAGTTGGAATACAAGTGGTGTGGAAGGAGGGCCTGGGAGGGGACGTGATGAAGTGCTAAGTGGATTTTAGCTGGAAATACTAAAAGAGTGGCCTAGGGAGGGCACTCAGAGCTGGTTTGTGGTTCTGCACTGCTGGGGCTTTGTTCCCTCTTCCCTGGGAGGGATCAGTGTCTGAGCCTGACCATTCCAGTAAGTTCCTGACAAACGTGCTTTCCTGTTCTTCAAACAGCAAAGCTGTTTTATATTAAATCACAGAATGCTTTGGGTTGGAGGGACCTTAAGGCTCATCCCATCCCACCCCCTGCCATGGGCAGGGACACCTTCCACCAGCCCAGGTTGCTCCAAGCCCCATTCAACCTGGCCTGGGACACTTCCAGGGCTGGGGCAGCCACAGCTTCTCTGGGCGCCACAAACACGAAAAACATGTTTTAATTTTAAGGACAAACTACTAGACTTAGAGTGGTATTAATTATGCTGAAAAAATTCCGTGTGCTGTTCTTAAAAAAAAAAAAGTTATATCAGCTGTTTATTCACTGGAGTTGTGAGAAAGAGCCCTTAGCCTGGATTTAATGATGTTTAATCATTCTTTCAGAAACACAAAGGAGGTACTAAAAGCTGTTCAGCTGAGCTATAAAGAACTAATAGCTATAACTCAGATTCAAAAGTGATTTAGTTCCAGAGGTAAATCCATAATCCGACCAGTCATGAGTTAATCTGTCGTCAGACTAAGACTAGAAGCAAATCTATTTAACTAAGAATAGTTAATTCACCTGAATCAGAGCAAGGCTGAAGATCCTTCTCACAAGAGTTTATTTTGAGAAAATATAATATTCATGATAGAGTGTGAAAACAGTGGCTTTCAAAGGGAAAAAATCTGCTTCAGAATTTGCACTGCTCTTTTTCTGGATGGTTTGACCTGCTTGTTGGACGCTGTGGAAATGAATCAGTGAATAAGGAAGAAAATGTCCCATTTCTCATCAAATTGGAAGCGTTTAGGAAGAGTTTTTTGTGACATCCACCCCAAATTCACCTCTCCCTCCGTGCTTTCCTTGTCCTGTTGTTTCATCTCAGGACAAATTGAAGGGATGAACTCTAACCTCTTAGTAGGATAATTTATTAAAATAACAGATGCTCTAGAATCGGGCCTGGGTTGATCTTCAGTTCTTAAAGCAGATTAACAACCTGAGAGTTCACAAATCGGGTTCCTGGTTCCGACCTCGTGCTGTGGCACCAGCACATAGTGGGGAGGACAAAGGCACCACTCAGATCCTGCCTGTGATTCATAAAAAAGGATTTCAGCCAGAACAGGATTCAAAATATGCAAATTAGGAATAATTCCGTCAGGAAGGGGGGGGAAAGGTGCATTTGAGCAAGTGAAATTCTCCCTTTTGTACCAACAAATAGAGTGGCGAACCTCGTGTGAGGCTGGGAGGGTTGGGAGTGAAAACATAGCCTTAGTTTTATTGATGCCACTTCAGGTTCCTGTTTGCACACTGAGGAAGAGGAGGCTTTGCTGGATAAATTTGCTTTTCCCAGCACAAAACAAGCCCATCAGTTGAGCAGGGGAAGAGGACGTGTAAATCCCTCTAACTCTTTATTGACGAGGAAACAGAGAAGCCCTTGGTCGAGCCCCGTGGTCTGAGTGTGGGGTGTTAGAGATTTACTATTTCCAGAGCTGGGGACGTGGGAATGCTTGTGGATACTGTACCAGTAAATACCATGGAGCATCTTGGGCTGATGTCCGGGGTTTGTGGGTCAGACAAATAAAATAACAAAGTCCTGGCTGCATTTGGATAAATTGGTTAGTGTGTTTCGCTCCATCGACCAATGTATAAATTTATTTATAAAACCCATAGAAAATTTTCTGCTGTTCTATGTCGCTCATTTGGGGTTTAAAAAACCCCTAGTAATTGATTGGCAAGTGAAGGAATAGAAAATGATGGAGAGGTGTGTCAAAACCCTTCATTATTTTTGTCTTGTTGTAATCGCTGTTCCTCAAACACATCGGAGGCACCTTCCCTGCTTAAAGCACAGCCTGTGGAATATTGCACTTCTATTTAATGCTCTTTGCCTGTTCATTATGGCTGGGAAGATAATAAGGCACAGCCTGCTGGGGTTGTCTGGTGCTTTATTGCTCTGGAGATGGCTCTGACATGTTCGTTTGACTGATGGCTCTCGGCGCTGTATCAGCTGCGATTTGGGGTGGGTTTGTTAAGAGCCTGCCGGAGATTCTGCCAAGATGGATATGAATTAAAATGCGGGAGGAAGAACAGCAGAGGACTACCCAGAACTTAGCAAGTCTTCACTCTGTGCCGTAATCCCTCTTTGTGTCTGTCACAAAGGGATCCTGGAAGAGGCTGATATTGCGCTGCCGAATCCCGGGGCTGCTCGTTGATCCCTGCGGCAGCACCAGGACCCCGATGTGCTGGAGCTGCAAAACTTCACCTCGTCCCTGTGCCACGAAGAGCTTTGGGTTTGTTTGCTTGAATTTCCCTGTGTTTTCCTCCAGAATTAATCAGGTTTGGAAATGCTGGGGGGATGGACCGAGGTGCTCCAGGTCAAAATGTAACTGGCTCTGCCCTTGCAGTCACAGAGTCACCGAATGGTTTAGGCTGGAAAAGACCTTTAAGATCATCAAGCCAAAAATTATGTTGGATTTTGGTGGTGTTATTGTGAAGGTGGGTGGGAATCGATAGGATTTTCCCTATCAAAAGGCTGAGTGTGTAATTTTTAATATTTTTAATTTATAATCGCTGAACTATTGCTGTGAACTCAACTCTGAATGTGTTGTTTTTGTGACAATTGATGGTAAATGTGATATTCTGAATGTGAAAATAATGGTTAAAGAGCATGAGCAAAAGAAAAAAATGCTTTCTTCAGTGTGGAAAAATGTAGGGTTTTGTGTGGTTGGCTGTGATTAAAAGGATTGATAAGGCAGGGAAAGTGGGAAGGCAGGAGAAAGGCTGTTGATCTCTGTTCCTGCTTTGTCAGGCCAGGCTGGGATAGGTCGGGGCTGGTTTGGTTTAACCTGCACATCGTTCATTATTCTGTGTTCACCTGGGCACAGCCCTGACTGCACCTGGAGCAGGAGCACTGACCTGGGCAGGGGCAAGTGTGAGGGGAAGCAAAATCCTGGGGTTTGGGGTGAGTCCTGACAGTTTTGGGCTGGGGAGGGGTGAAAGAGTGAATTTGCAGTTGATTCGGAGGCAGTGCCACTAATTTTGTGCCTGTTAAAGCTCCGTTCCTGCCTGCTCTGGCTGAGCTGTTTCAGGAGGAATGTTTGGGGGCAAACAGGTAGGAGAGTTTAGGACACTGTTCCGTGTCACTGTCTGTCACAAGTATGGCAGCAGAATTCTTTGGCAGTTCATGGATCCTCTCGTGCTGGTTGCTCGGCTCATAACATGAAATTACAGCTTTCTGTCGGGCAGTCGGTGTCTACTTTCAGCCTGTTCTAATTCTGCTCTTTTTCCTGTTTGAGTCTGATAATTCAAATTGTATGTGTTTGCTATAATTGCTTCAGGCTTCTCCAGATGGAAAAGCCAGGGAATTGCTGCGCTGATTCCTTCCCTTCTGAGCTGGTTCACGAGCACTGGAGGAAACGCTGGGAGTTGTTTTAATGTCCAGAGAGGGCCTCTGTGGACAGCGTGTGCAGATCGTGTTTCTCAGCTTATTGACACTGCAGAAAGCCAACCCAAAAATAAAACCTTGAAGCCTATGGAAAGAAAGGGGAGGAGGGATTTTCTGTGTTGTAATAAATGAATAAGCATTAACTTCTAGAAAGCCATGGGCTAAGATGTAAATAGCATTTTAATAATGCTTTTTAACACCCAGAGTAGTTGAATAGTAATTCCCACACTTCCAGGGACGTGTAGCACACGGATCTTGTTTGTTTGTTTTGCAATGACTCTAAATAATATATAGTCAATATTGCCCATGGAAATCGATTCTTAAAGCTAAAGTCAAGGGATGAAAAGTAAAAATAGAGGTAGTTGGGGCTTTACCTGAGGTTTTAGCCACTGATTTTCAGTCATCTCTTAGATGGGAGACAGTGTGAGTTTGGCTTAATAAGGATATTCTTAAATTCTTTAAAAAACTTTCGAGTTTAAACTTGTGTGGCAGTGTAACCACAGAATAGCCCGTGCCTTTGTGAACTGAGGGATTTCACCTTCCCTCTGCCTTTCCATGATTGTTTTCAAACCCTCCATTCTTAGGGAATGCTGAACTGGCTCTTGTTTAATGGGATCTTCATTGGGAAGGAATGTGGATAGAAGACACATGTGCGGAGATTTGTTGGCCTGTGTGAAGTTGGAATTATGGCTCTTGGAGGACACGGCAGTGCCAAGTCTTTTGTTGGAGTCATCAATTTATTCAAACCAAACCAAAGGGGTTTGGTGGCTTTTCTGACTTCTTGGAGTTTACCAGAAAGCAGAGTGTGTGTGTGTGTGTGTCTGCAGGAGGGTTCTGGGTGCTGCAGCTAAACCAGTTCCCCAGGCACAGTAAGTGATAACAGCAGAACAGGCCAGGATAAGGTGGTTTTATCCATTCCAGGCCCTGTGACTCACTTTGAGAAAGGGGAATATTCTTCTAAGGACAGAGAATGAGGGATGTGGTGGTGACACTCATTTGTTGGTGCAGCAATATTATATGAGTTTTTCTGCTTGAAGAAGTGGCATTGCCAGAGTCTTGGGGAAGTGAGGAAGAATTCAGGAGGAATTTTCTCACAGAAGGGTGGTCAGGCATCGGAAGGGGCTGCCCAGGGAGGGTTGGAGTCCCCATCCCTGGAGGTGCCCAAGGCAGGACTGGCCGTGGCGCTCAGAGCTCTGGGCTGGGGGACAAGGTGGGCATCGGGCACAGGGTGGACTTGATGGTCTTGGAAGGATTTTTCCAACCTCAGTAGTTCTGGGATTCTGTACATATAGGATTTTGCTGTATGTCCTTAGAACTGAAACATGGATGTTCGAGCAGGAGTTCTTTTCCCCCATCTCCTGTGCAGCTCAGATTACATGTTTTCATTAGACATCTGGTTCAATAATTGGTTCCTCTCAAACGGGGAGGTTAAAACAATCACAGGAATAAAGTTTCGGAGTCGTCGTGTGCAATTTCAGAGATCTCTCTGATATCACCATGTTTGCATTTTTGGGTATCTGCAGCAGGCTAGAAATTCCAGAGTTCCACATGAAAATGGTTTATTGGGAGGGAGAGTGGAAAGTACTTGGGGTTTTTGCATCTAAGATTTTTAAACCTGTTTCATAGTGTCATAGAATCACAGGATGGTTTGTGTTGGAGGGACCTTAAAGCTCATCCAGTCCCACCCCCTGCCCTGGGCAGGGACACCTTCCATAGCCCAGGGTGCTCCAAGCCCCGTCCAACCTGGCCTTGGACACTTCCAGGGATGGGGCAGCCACAGCTTCTCTGCCCAACCTGTGCCAGCGCCTGCCCACCCTAACAGGGAAGAATCCCTTCCCAAATCCCACCTAACCCTCCACTCTTTCAGTCTGAACCCCTCCTCCTTGTGCTGTCACTACAATTTGACCAAGTGCTGTATATTCATTATGTAGTTTTGATGGAAACCAGGACTATCCAAGGGTATTTTTTTCTACAGTGTTTTAAAACAAAGTGAGAAGTTGGAGAGAAGTCCAGTGTGCTTTATTTAATGTGTCACTGATTCCCACTGGGCTGGTGAAATGCTGCTGTGTTTCACTTCTGCCATTCCCAGGAGAGGGAGGAAGGAAAGAATGAAAGAATCATTCAGTCTGAGCTTCCCACCTGTCCTGAGAGATGATTTCCAGGAGTTTGTGCCAATACTGAAGACTCTTATTTGCTCTGGAATCAACGCTTGGACAAGTAAGAGATACATCATTCCAAGGCCAAACATCCAGCACCTCTCCTGATCCCTGAGCTGTTCTTTTTGCTTCCTGCAGATTGATTTAGAAACAGAAAGTAGCTGGTGTCAACAGATCCCTACAGATGTCTTTAATCAGGTTCCAAATGTGTAACAATGGGACAAAGAAACATAATGAAATCATGTGGTTTATTTTAACACTTTTTTGGGGTCAGGAGCTAAATTGTTTCTGCTGTGTTTGGTTCTTGCTGTTAGAGGTTCTTGCCATGAGTTTTTCCAGGACTGTGAGCTGTGCAAGGAAAGAAAGTAGGGTTTGACCCCATGTTTAAGTGATTTTTAATGTGAGAAAGTCAGATTGTCTCTAGAATATTATTGGCTAAACTATTGTCCTTATTTTCCTTTTATTCCCTATTACTTTGTTTCAGTTATTCTCGTCTTTAGTGCATTGCAGTGCTGCTCCTCCTGCTGCTGGTGCCTCTTCTCCGTGCAGAGCAATCAAGTGGTTCCTCCTCCCTCCTTTCCTTCCCCCAGGCCTTATCTGGGAAAGATCTAAGTAGGTGAGAAAGAAGGAGTTTATAGAGATTCTTCAAAATAACATCTCCCTTCACGGAAAAAAATTGTAAACCTAAGAATTAAATGTGATAAACTATAATTGCAAAGAGCAGAGCTCCGTGTGTTTGTTTCCAAGGCTTTTAAAATCCAAGGTATTCATTCTCCATCATTAACCCTTCGTGTTGCTCATGGTTTGTACACCAGCCACAGCAATTTGTGTTCAGGCCCTGCAGTCTCTGAAGCAGCTCCAGCCCTGTGATCTTGGCCACGTTTGTTTTCCCCCTTGTTTACAGGTTCTGACTCATGGTTGTGTTCTCTTTTAATCCCAGCCCTGTCATTCCTCCTGGGAGCCTGTTCCTTCGAGGAGGTTGTGGCAAACTGTTTGTGTACCTGTGGAAAAGAGGGGGAAACTTCTGTTCTTAGTCATGTGCGAGTGTTTCAGTGGTTTATTTTGCTGTCTCGTGTGTGGGGGGGATGCAGGGCTGGACCTGCAGCCTCTCCAGCTGCCTCTGGTTCATGTGAGAGCCAATTTTAATCCTTTTTTTTTCATGGAAGGCCTCAAAAACACCAGTCAGTAATAGAAATCTTTAAGGTGAAGATGAACTCTGCAGTGTGGTGGGAGGAGAAGCCCAGCTATGAGGAAAACATCTCATTCAAGAGGTTTTGGGTTAAATAAACACCATTTCTTTCTAACTTTCAGAGCAGCCCAATGTACAGGGAATTAGGGCTTGGATTTGCAAGGGGATTATCCACAGATACCTAAAGAGAACCAGGTGGGGAATATCACATGCAGCATCAAAGATGCTTTTGTGCTGAGAATTACTGAATTAAGGTGTAACAAAGCTGCTTTGTCAACTGACCGACCGTGTTCAGAATCTCTTTCCCTTTCCAAGCAGGAAATCTCCTGGCCCACACAGGAAAAGCAAAAGCAGTTGACAAAAGGCTGATGATTTATCTCCTGACAGGCTCCTGCGTTGTCAAACACGATTCCTTCATGCTCTGGATCTGGTGTGGGATTGATTTCCTGGTAGCCTGTTACCCAGCTGGAACCAGCACCATCGGTTCTTCTTCCTTGGAAATTGGGGATAAATTCAGTGGTTTTTGAAAATCCTCTGTCCTGAGACCTTGCAGGGCTGGTGAGCAACTGTCTGGCTGATTATTCTCTAGAAAATTGTGCCTGTAAGGCCCATTTTTTGTTCCTCAGAACATGCTGGTGAGACTCAAGGGTTAAATTCCCCACACTGTCGCATATGGCAGTGAGCAGAATCACAGATGTTGATGATACAACATAATTAGTATTCTTTTATGTAAATGAAGGCTGTCAATGTTACCATAGTGTCTATACTCTCTCAAGCTGGAATCTCTGCCACTTGGTCTCACCAACGCTAGACAGGATTAGTGCACAATTTTTTACCCAGACCTGAGGAGGCAAATAAAGAAAGAAGGGAAAAAGGTCAGGGAGGAAGGTGGGCAAGGGAGGAAGGTGGAAAGGGATGTTTCCAACTTGGAAAGAGGAGGCCAAATCAGTCCTTTGTTTAGCGTAGGGTTTCCAAAAGTGCCTTTCCAGGTCCTGGGATTTGGGAGGGAATGAGCCCAGCCCAAAGGAGAGGTGGGGAGGTTTCTGAGCTGCTTTGAATAAACAACTCGAATGGTTCTTTAGGAGCTGCGGGTCCCTCCGAGGAGGCGGGGGCTGAAGTGGCCACTTGAGCTTTAATCTGGAGTGGAGGAGAGTGAAAGAACTGAAGAGCTTTGATTTTTTCCTTAAGAGATTCCATCTTTAACAGCAATATTACTAAAAAAGGCAGTGATTAAAGCAAACTCGCATAATTTAGGACCACTAAAAATCTCTTTTCTTAGCCTGGCCAGGGCTCTGCCCACCCGTCCAGGTGACGGCTCAATACCTGTCCCAAAGCTTTGGCAACGTGTGCTGTGGCCTTGGTTGAGTTAAACTTTGCCCCTCGTAACATGATTTTTTCACCAAATGTTCTGTGTGCCAGGTCCCACGCTCTCTGTGCCATCTGTAACCACTTTAGTGCCTGGGATTGCTGTCCCCTGTCACTACTTTGTGTGTGTTCAGTACTGTAGTCGTAGCTGTGGAAGCAACTTAGCTCAGTCTCTCCTGGATTACTCCAACAGATACCTTTTTACAATCTCTAATACCTTTTGGCAGGTTTTTTTCCTGTTTTTCTCTCCTCTCTAGTTCTTATTTGGTTGCAGTTCACACCTGACAATTCTTCATTACTTCCCTTTTATTGTTTGAAAAATCACCTGGAAATGAAATTAATTCAGCACAGCTTTTTTTTTAATCTTTCCCCCATCTCCTCCCCCCTCTTCCACCAAGTGATCGAAGCAGCCAAAATCCCAGTGATCACAGGAGGGGCACGTTTTTCCTCACTTTTTTTAACTCCCATTTTTCCTCTGCCATATGTTGGGTCATCCACTACAAAAGACTCACGATGAAGAGGCTCCATGTGATCAGCAGATTTACAGCTTGCCCGAAAACGAAAGCAGAAAATGAAATTCCAGAGTGCCTCTTGCGTGTGACGTGTCTGAACATCTGAGAATTTGGGTTCCTGGGTGTGATCAGGCTTTGGCTTCCAGATAATTCAGGTCACTGTAATAAACGTGCCCTGCACTGAGGGGGTTAATGGTGCTCCAAACCAGCCCCGCCTGGGTTTGTTGCTGTGCATCACCAGAATATTCTCTCTCCAGGGCTTTGAAGATGGGCTGCCTCACAGTGAAGACTTAACTGGTAATTAAATTCTCCAAGACCCGCCAAGACTCCCTTGGAACATGGGGCTGCTCCGTGCCCGCGATGCTGCGTCGCGGAGGAAAGGATGCGTAACCACAACTCCGTGAGTAGCATGTGCGGGTCTGACCTGCTTCCCTTGCATCACAGCCTTGGGGGGACTGGAGGAAAGGACCCACGGCACTGGCACACCAGGGCTGGGCTGTTTGCAGGGCTCAGTGTCATTTCTCAAACACACGGACACAGGACACGGAGCGAATGCTCTTTGCACCTCCTCGTCTCCCTGCTCAGGTTTCCCTGCTGTCCCAGTAGTCACTTAGTAAATCAGTTGCTTTCTCTGTTTGTGTGTCTCGTGTACACACACAGATGTTCCTTTGGGTTTCCCCTACATGGTGTTACACGTTGAATTTTTTTCAACATGGGAATGTTTGGGAGGCTGTGGGAAATCAGAGAATTTGGGGGCAGAATGTAAATCCTGAGGACAAACACTCTGGTTACAACCATTATTTGATATTTTTGTGGCTTCTGCCTGAAGTTGGGAGCCTCAATCTGGTTCCTGATGACATGCATTCCAATTCCAAATTCCTTGTGTGTGTATCAGTTTCAAGGGGGCAGCTAAAGATCAAACGTGTGTGTGGACTGACTGAATCTCTCTGTGGATGCCGTTTGGGTTGGATCAGCCTCAGGAGACAGATAGAGCTTTATTCTCTAGACCTTGTCCATCCAGTGTCTTTCACTGGTGCTAAAACCTGCTTTTCAAAACACTCTGCACAGAAATAGTGGTGTTGTGTGAGGGATTGACAAGGCACAACACAACATTGGTGTTTTTGTAGGTGTGGTACAAAAGAAGGGCAGTGGTCACGGCCCCAAACCTGCCAGAGCTCAGGGAGTGTTTGGACGACGCTCTCAGGCACAGGGTGGTGTTTTGGGTTGTCCTGTGCAGGGCCAGGAGTTGGACTTTGATCCTTGTGGGTCCCCTCCAGCTCAGCATATTCCGCGATGAGAAGAAATTCTACATACGTATCGTGGCTCTAAAATCCTTTCCTTTCTGTCTGTCGCCTCCCAAGGTCGGAGCAGCGAAGACTCCTGTGAGACATGGATAGATGCAAACATGTCGGGCGGCTACGACTCGCCCAGGACCACTCGATCCTGAACCCCCAGAAGTGGCAGTGCGTGGACTGCCAGACCACGGAGTCGCTCTGGGCCTGCCTCAAGTGCTCCCACGTGGCCTGCGGGAGGTACATCGAGGAGCACGCGCTGAAGCACTTCCAGGAGACCCGGCACCCGCTGGCCATGGAGGTGCACGACCTGTACGTGTTCTGTTACCTCTGCGAGGATTACGTCCTGAATGACAACCCCGAGGGGGACCTCAAACTGCTGAGGAGTTCCCTGTCGGCAATCCAAGGTCAGAGACACGAGCCCTCGGGGCGCAGCGGGAGGACCCTGCGCTCCATGGCCCTGGGAGAGGACACGTGTGGCCGCCGCAGGAGCCCCCAGGGGCAGTCCCAGATGCTCACGGCGCTCTGGCACCGGCGCCAGGCCCTGCTGGCGAGGGCACTGCGGACCTGGTTCAACAGGACCTCTCGGGGGCAGCTGAAACTGAAGCAGAAGAAAGAAATGGAGGAGCTGGAGAAGAAGAAGGAGGCGGCTCGGCAGCGGCGGCAGGAGATGAAGAGGCAGCTCCTGGAGGAGCTGGCGAACACTCCTCCCAGGAAGAGCGCGAGGCTGTTGTCTCACGTGCAGGGAGCGAACTTGATTCCAAGGAAATTCAGGGAGGTGGCCGTCTCCCCTACCTCAAGGCAGGTGCAGAGCAGCAGGTTCAAACAGTTCTACTCCATCCGGCGCCAGCCTCTGATGACTCCCGGGGTCACGGGGCTGAGGAACCTGGGCAACACGTGTTACATGAACTCCATTCTGCAAGTGCTGAGTCACCTCCAGAAGTTCAGAGAATGTTTTTTGACACTTGATCTCTGTGAAACAGAAGAACTCTTGGCTAAAACTGTGAACGGGAGGGCCAGGATCCCTGGCAAACTGGCAAATGGGTCTGCTGCTAATGAGTCAGGGAAGACTGACAAAGTGGGATCATCTGGCACGCAGAGCTCGCCAGCTGGCTTAAATGGGAGTTTAGAACTGATCCAGCCCAAGGAGCCGAGCTCAAAGCACATCTCCCTCTGCCACGAACTGCACACCCTCTTCAGAGTGATGTGGTCTGGCAAGTGGGCCCTCGTGTCCCCCTTTGCCATGCTGCACTCCGTGTGGAGCCTGATCCCGGCCTTCCGGGGCTACGATCAGCAGGACGCTCAGGAATTTCTCTGCGAGCTGCTGGATAAAGTCCAGCAGGAGCTGGAGTCGGAAGGAACGAAGCGCAGGATCCTCATCCCCTTCTCACAGAGGAAACTCACCAAGCAGGTCCTCAAGGTGGTCAACACCATTTTCCATGGGCAGTTGCTCAGTCAGGTACGGACCTGGTCTGGCACAGGGATCAAAGAAATCCTTTGGGTTGCCATGCAGGTGTCAGCATTTCCATACTTGTCACATTTATTATTAATGCACTTGACTTCTGTCACTTCAGGCTGAAATCTGCACAAGTACAGAAGTTCTGACCCCTTAGACCTAAGTTTTGCTGTGATTTTAAAGTGCTTTTTCATTTGTTTTGCCCCTTTTTGGTGTTGTTTCCATGCCTAGGAAGAATAGGACGAGGGTCAGAGAGAGCATTTGGTTCTCTAAAAGAGCAAGCTCTCTGTGACAACTTTTTTGCCAGCATGTGAAAGTCATCTTGAGACACTGAATGTGCCAACTCTGAATTGGTGTTTCCCCTGTAAAGGTGTTTATCTGAGGTAGGAAATAAATCCCAGAAAGGCGAATAAAGAAGTTTTAAATTATTTGCATTCAGACTGGACATAAGAAGTGTTTCTCTTGCTCACAGATCTTTGCCTGTGGAATTGTCCTGCCTTTTGTGCACAAACCTGCCCTGTAGGTGTGACCGTCACTGCCAGTGTGCAGCTGCGGAACAGTGTTTGTGTGTTCGTTCCATCCCCAGGTCACCTGCATAACGTGCAACTACAAATCAAACACCGTGGAGCCCTTCTGGGACCTTTCCCTGGAATTCCCCGAGCGCTACCACTCCCTGGAGAAGGGCATTGTCCCTGTGCAGCAGGCAGAGTGCATGCTGACCGAGATGCTGGCCAAGTTCACCGAGACCGAGGCGCTGGAGGGGCGGATCTACGCCTGCGACCAGTGCAACAGTGAGTGGGCTCTGGAGACACCACAGGGTCTGAGGGACACACTTGGTGTGGCTGGAGACACGTCTCGTGGCCTGGATGTGTGGCAAAGCTGTGCTCTTCCATGCTGCTCCTGCTGGTTTGGTTCCTCCTGTTGGTAGATGCTGCTGTGGGCTCTAGCTGGGACCTGACGTGTTGTTTTTTGGATGTGACGTGTCACTTTTCTCTCCTCTCTGCTTCTCAGCAGCACAATTCACTACAGGTTGAATACAAGCCTGTTCAGAACTGCTCTCTCTTGTGTTGGAGGGGACTTCAAGAATTCTTGTGGTGAGAGGGGGGTTGGATTTAGAGGCTTTACTCATCTCTGTGTGGCAGCGATGCCCAAGAGGGCGCAATAAAACTGTTTGGAGACAGAGTTTTAGTCCATAAACAGCAAGGTATTTATTTTGAGCAACGCTGGGAAACCCCTGCTTCGCACCGGGCAAAGAGCTCCAAAGTCTTCAGTGAAAAGTCAATTATACAATTTTCATGAGAGATTACAACATTTTTACATGCATATTCATATAATTGCAACATCTAGTTATAATATTCATAGTAGGCAGGGTCTGGGCAGAGTCCGGGGTGAATTCATCCTTTTGGGGTGATTCTTGGTGGGAGATCCTGTTTTCTTCATCTTCAGATGGTCTTATTTTTACTCTTCGTCGTCATGAACTTTTCAGCTCTCCTTGATTTCGCTGACTCCATGGTGAATTTTGCAAGACTTTTGGACTCAAGCCCCTAGTTCGCCCCTTATCTCTTGGTGTTCCTACTCTGTCTCCGCTTATGTAGGTGTGTAAGCACTCTTTTGGTGCACAGAACCATCTTGGCTAATCCCTAAACCCTGGTCGTTGTCTCTAGCCAAGCATTTCTCGGTCCTGGGATCAGTGTGCTGAGGCAACTCTTTAGGCTCTTGCTCTGTTTCAGCAGGAAAGCTTTTCTAAGACATCATCTCTACGCTGCTTGCTCTTGATCGAATCCTTGAACCAGAAATCAGAGTTCTCAGGGTGTGTAAGTGTGCCAGGTGAGAGCTTCATCCCTCTGTGGGCGTTTGTTAGGAAGCACTGAGCTGGCATTATCCAGGGAGGTTCAGGTAATGTGTTACTACCTGCGAGGTGATGCACAGATTTTGCTGTGCTCAGCTAGAAGATGACTTTGCTTTCCTGCAGCAGCTCTGAGTGAAAGGTCATTATATCCCTGAAAACCATTTTAGCCTGTGTATTATCATTCAGCTCAGCTACTCTGATAAGCTGGGTTTGGATTCTTTTTCATACAGGTATTTATGGCAAACGTTCGTTCCCTTGGGAGGAAAATGCCAATGATTTGACTTGCATTGCAACTAAGCAGCTGGAGTAGCAAACACTTGTAGAGATCTGTTCTCTATCAACTGGCAAACTGTTACCAAACATCTTCTCAGAGTGTTGGGAAATAATCCTTGACTGGATGTTCTTGGAGCAAAGCCAAATATGATTTGAATGGATTCTGATTCACAAATAACGTTCACAAATTGTCGATGCGGATGAGTTCAGCTTCATCTTAACTCAGTTTGCTTTGATTCTTTGTGAAAGCTGAATTTTAATGGTTACTTCAGAATTAAGTGGCTCAGGAAGCATTAACCAGCTGGAAAGAGTCAGGGAAAGGCACCAGCCCGAGTCCAGGTGCCAGGAATGATCTGGGCAGTGCGTGTCAGGCGTGCTGGAGGAGGAGGCACCCATCTGTTCTGAACCGGTGCACTGAGGAGCAGAAATCTAATTAGCAGGTACATTTCTTACTGGAAGCTCTGGCAGCCACCTGTCTTCCTCCTGGGACAGTCATATGTTCAGTGCCCTGGAAGGAGGAATCATTGGGAAGAGGAACTGTTCTCCCTCTTCTCCAGCTGTGGTTCCGGGGCTGTTTGCTGTCGGTGGAACTTTGCTGGAAGCATTTTCTGGCTTGTATTATGCCCTTGAGCTATTGTGGGCTGCTGCAAGCTTTATTCTAGTTCTGCAAGAAGCTCAGAGTGGCAGACAGAATAAAATAGCAGGTACTACTATTTGTGTGCTGAAGTTCCCCTGTGGAAACTGCTGCAGCCCAAAGATGGCTTTGGCCTTGGCTTTGTCTTAATCTTCCTGTGTATTTCTCAGGGCTAAACATCAGCACGAGCAGCTTGAAGGTGACGACTGATTGTGTGATTATGAGCATCCCAAAAGGGGGAGTTTGGATCCTAGAGAAGTTCCTGTGAAGGAATTCATAAATATTTACTTGTGTGTCCATCCTGAGTGCACGTGAGCTCGACTGCTGCTCGAATAGAGGTCATCATGTGCTATTTTTCCCTTCTGAAATTAATCCAATCCTAACAATCTTTGCCTTGATTTTTGGGGTTTTTTTTTGTCAGGCAAACGGCGAAAGTCTTCTCCTAAACCTCTTGTTCTGAGTGAAGCTAAAAAGCAGTTGCTGATCTACAGACTACCTCAGGTCCTCCGGCTGCACCTTAAACGCTTCAGGTGAGTGGGGCACACCACGGTGTCAGCAAAGAGACTGGCCTCTGGTTTTGGGAACAACTGTGGGCCCGTAACTTCCCTCCCTGCTGAATGCAGCTGCATAACTCTTAGCCCTCAGGTGTGTGAAACCCTCTCACGTTGCAACCAGGGGCCTGTTCGTGGTGTGTTTTCTGCCACACGGCCCGTGAAATACTTTGTAAATATCAATCCTGATTTCCTTGAATTGTCCTCGGGGCTAGGTTTGCAGACAGCTTGGAAAGGATGTCTGGGAGATGATCAGGCGATGACTTGAGTGAAAGATTTGTTGGAGGTGGAAGGCTGTGAGAGTTAAATGCCAATATCGTGTTGAATAAACAGCAGAAAAAGCTCAAAATATTATGAAAAGTTGCTGAAGTGGTTAGGCCAGGTGTGGGGGGGTTGTATAGGTAGAACTGAGGATTTTAAAGGCTGTTTGGCTGCGGTGATCTCAGCAATATCCCAGCTAATGGCATCAGCGACAGAGGGAGCTGCGTGGGAAAGGTGGCTGGGGGAGATTTCCGAGTGGAAACGGGGGGACCGTTTCGTGGTGCCCTCTGGAGCCTGGCACGGGGCTGTGGAGCAGGGGCTGCCCCTGCATCCCCCCGGGCCGCAGCGGGTGCCGAGTCTCTGGTCCCTTGTGTTTGCAGGTGGTCTGAGCGCAATCACCGCGAGAAGATCGGGGTCCATGTCCTCTTTGACCAGGTATTAAACATGGAACCTTACTGCTGCAGGGACTCTCTCTCCTCTCTTGACAAAGAGACCCTTGTCTATGACCTCTCGGCTGTGGTGATGCATCACGGGAAGGGGTTTGGCTCAGGACACTACACAGCATATTGCTACAACACAGAGGGAGGTGCGTGTGCCTGGGGACGGGGAACCCAACCCCACAAACTGCTCTTTTATTCCACAGACGTGGCCTGCTGGAAGGCTTTATGGGCAGAGCTCCTTGGAACCGAGCTCAGCTCCGTTTGTTTCCCCCGCTGTGTTTCTGGTGGCACGTTTTAGTTTTGAGTCCTTGTCGCACAAAGCCCCCGTTGCGGCTCCGTGGCCCCTGGGGATCCTTTTCTTGCCTGCTGTGAGCAGCATGAATGCTCCATTTTCTCAGGCAGAGTCACTCCGTGGAGCTGCTCCAGCTGGGTGTCTTTGCTCAGTATCCTTGGGATGAGCAGATAAACAGAAAGTGTTTTGAAACTGGACAGGAACTATTCATGAATGACATCCGTAGGGGGTGGTGAGGCTCCAGCAGCTGAATTAGTATTGACTCTGCCTCCTGGCTGGAGAAAGAGGGACAAATTGGCCATCTCCAGGGAATTTCTGTCTGCCTAATTGAGCTTTTGGGATATTCTATAGCACTGATTAAATTAAGATGTAGTATTTCTAAAGCACACCAAAAAAACCAAAAAGATCAAAATGTTTTCCAGATAAGAAACTCCAAAGCATCTGTGGAGGAAAGGACAGAGGTGCCTTTTCTCCTGCATTGTGGATGTTTCCTATGAACAGTTTCAGAATGCATTCAGAGGGAATTCTGCCTCCCTTCCTGATGTCCTCTTTCTCCCTTTGCTCCCCAGGGTTTTGGGTCCACTGCAATGACTCCAAACTGAATGTATGTAGCGTGGAGGAGGTGTGCAAAACCCAGGCCTACATCCTCTTTTACACTCAACGAACAGTGCAGGACGAAGCAGGAATCTCAGAAAAACAACTCCAAGCTCAGGTGCCACCCAAAAACAGTGACAAGGACAGAAGACTGACGTTCCCATGACGGGGAGCCCTGTAACTCAGTCAACACTCTCAGCTCTTTTTGGAACCGTTGGTGTTCACATCTTCCCTCTGTGTGGGGAAAAACACTGCAGGAATGGGATCAGAGCAGGATCTTTGGCACCCCAGGTCTGGAAAAGCCCATCAGGCTGGGCAGTTCTGACGTGTCAGGTTGTTGTCAGAATCTTGGTTTCAAAGAGTCTTGTTGCTAAATTAGGCTCACAGAAATGAAATTAGAAAGTTTGATGCTGTATTTCATCTCATATCAAAGGAATTGCATGAGGCCTGTGACCAATGAGCACAACCAGGAAAGAGGAGCATCCACCTGGGTTCAAAACCCTTCAGTCCCTAATAATCCTGATCCAACTCCAACAGGAACAGGTACAGTACCCTCCCCTTCAATGGCCTTTCACACTGCCAGGTGAATCACAGTCACCACGTATTGGCTGGAAGGAATTGACTGTCCCAGGAGCTGTTCTTGCTGGAGAAATGTTTAAGTTCTTCTTCATTCTTGCCCCAGGGCTCAGCTGTCCCTGTGACACCAATTTCTCTGCCATCAGCTGGGGGCAAAGCCCTGGCTGAAGTTTTGCCAGCAGCTCTGTGTGTCAGTGCCACTGGGGCTGTGTCACACTCTGTGATAAATTCTCTGGGCTGAACTCAACTGGCAGCTAAACTCACTCAGAATGTGATTTCTATGGAGTTCTGCTCTGGAGAAAGTGTGTTTAAACACAAAAAGCCCCCTGTAACAAACCAGGAATGTACCTGCGTGCCAGATCTGTTTACAGTGGCAGCAAAAACAAAGCCTGTACTCCAGGTTTCTGCTGTCCCCAGCATTGCAAGGATTGCAAAATCTGGGGCTTTGCACAGCTGTGGCAGCAGAAGTTGGTGGTGTGGAGGCATCTGACAGTGGCAAACTCACACTTTATTGCAAATGTGGCTTGTTTTCCTCAGGGGATGCCACGGTGTGGGAGGCAGAGCTGGGTTCTGTCACTGCCTCTGGAGGGGGGATAGTCATTAACTGTGGCTGTGACACAAGCCCAGGCCAAGGGAAGGTGGCCCTGGATCCAGGCAGTGCCCAGAATTCACCCTGTGCGGTCTTTGATCCTGCTGGGCCATCAAGGGAAGGAATGTAGTTAAATCTCAAATTCCACGTGGAGTTGGAAAGGCTACAGAAATGTCTGTATCTGAAATCATCCTGATTTTAGAATTCTGTGGGAAACACAGAGCCTTAGTGGACTATTTATAGTCACTTCTCGGCCTACAGTTGCACCTCAGGTGTGTTTTTGTAATTTGGGGTCTGGCTGTTCACATTTCATGTTTTAATCTGGTTATGAAACTGCAAAAAACCATGATGTCTTTCAATGTTGGTTATTTTTTTAATTGTTAAAAGGTGAAATAATCTAAAATACGAGGTTCTTCGAGAAAAGTGGTTCCATTTTCAGGTAGGGAAGTTCTCCAAGTGTGTTTCTCCTCTTCCCTCTTCTCCCTTTATCCTTGGCAGTGTTTGCCCATCAGACACAGATGCTGAGGGAGGGCTGAAGAGGGAGCTCTCCCAAATTCCACTGCCACTCCTGGGACTTTTACCCCCCTGTCCTTGGGCAAACAGCACAGCAAGAAGGAACGTGGATTGTGTCAGAGCACAGCATCACACGAGGTCGTCTCCGCCCTTAAAGTTTCCCTTTCCTGTGTTCTGACCAACGTGCTGCTTTTTGAGCCTAAAAGAATGTCTTTTTGACAATTATCATTTTGAGATCATATACTCTTGTTTTTTGGAGACAGTTTGCAATGGTCCTGATGAAAAAGGTGTAGTTTTGGTTCTCTAAATGTAGCAAGGGCTGGAAGGATTTATGAATGTCTTTGTATTTACTGGGTGGGGAGTTTTTGGTGCTACCAGTAAATAAAATTAATAACAATGCAAAATAGGCCAAATTGAGATCAAGTAACAGTAAATGTGACTGCAGGGGAAGCTGAGTTGGGCTCAGCCAGGGAGAAGTTGACATTTCTGAAAGCATCAGAAGTGCTTGTGATTGTCAGATGGATTCGTTCTAGAGCAAAACATGATTTGTGAGGCAGAGAAAATTCAAATTTAAGGCAAAGTAGTGCTCCGAATTGCCTTTTTCTTCTGAGAGATGGAAGGGAGGCCTGATATTTTCCCCATGCCTGTGCCCTTCCAGGCCTGCCTGCCCTGTAAGAGGATTGTATACGGTTTGCTCTGCTCCCAGCTGGCTTTTTGGTTCCCCTCCCTGCATCCCAAAGCCATGCTGGCCCTTTTTTTGGATCAAAATCCCATAGAAAGGCAAATCTGCTGCAGCATCAGTTGTTTTGCAGTGAGCCCAGGCTCTGTGCCATCAGTGCTCATCTTTTGACTGAGTGTTTGGCATTAATACTGGAATTCAGGTGGAATTACAGTTGTCAGGGGGGTCAGAGGGAGCTGGAAGTGTTCCCACAGCTGGATTTTGTAGGATTTGAGGTGACATCTCTAGTCAGAAGTGGCCTCTCCAAGTGACCTCACCTGAGCTGGGTTGATCCTGCAGTCAGGAAAACGATTGCCCTGATAGGGAAGGAATGAACTGAACTTAAATAAACTTGCCTTTTCCAACACTGTGAGGTTTCTGGAATATTTAGCTTTTATTTGGAAGCGACAGCGTATGGCACTTTTGATGCTGCTTGGTTTGGAGTTGGCTACTGCAGGCTTGAGATAAGCAGAGCCCAAGGCTCCCTCCACATGGGCACTGTTTTAGAGTGTCCTGTTTGCCAGGAATTGTGATGGAAGTCACCTCCTCCGTCAGTGAGATGAAAACACTGCTCGCAGGTACAGCGACGTCACTGAGGTGTGTCTGACAACAGGCAGCCTCCTCAGCAAACCTGTCCCTTTTTCTCAGCCTGGCTTCAAATTCTGCCCCTGCCCCGATGCAGATTTAGAATTAACTGCAGTTTTAGGCTCTGTTAGAAGTAATTGTTAGAATTAATACCAGTTTTACAGGTAGATGAGGTGACTTAACTCCTGTGAAGAGTTCAACAGTCACAGCTGTGAGTGCAAACCAAGTGTCTGCAATATAAATCCCTTTCTTTTGGTACAAGTGGGAGTAAATCTGTTGCTCCCTGTGCTGGGATTCCTGTGCTGGGGATTCACTCTGGCAGCAGGAGTCATTTGCCTTGGGAGATGCTCAGAGCGAGTGTGAAGTTCCTGGCACCTCACAAGTTGTTTATGAGGAGTAAGAAGTCAGGCTTGGGAGATGCAGCCTTTGGGATGGAGCTGTTCCCAACATATCCTTATCCCATCTAACCTGTGAGTAAAATGGATTTCCTTAACTCTGTGTTTTGAGAAGGAAGAATCTCCATATATCCACGGCCAGGTGTGATCCAGCACCTGCTGTGGCAGTTGGAAACCGCTTTATTGGAGGTAACTTTGTTCCACTAGCAAGTTAGTTCCATAAATTTGCCTTTATTATCCCTTTTCCTGCCTGTATTCCCAAGTTAAACTATGCATTCCGTGAAAAAAAAGTTTCTCTGCAAAGCACTGAAAAAAATGCCATTTTTTTACCCCGGAACAAGTCTCTGGTCTGACTTTGAAGTTGTCCATGTGAGGCAGCAAGTGGGAAAACACACATGAAATGGTGGGTGCCAGACTTTCCCAGCCGGCAGTGCCAGTCCTGCTGACCTGGGGACTCCCAGACAGTTTTGGAGCGCAGGAATGAAATTGGAAGTGGTAAAAGCATGAAGTGTGTCCTGTGGACTCACTGTCAGCAGGGGGTTTGCTTCGAGAAGGCAGGTGTTGTCTTGGTGGTATGTAGGAACTTTGATTGATTGTAGCATTCCCAGACCCAAACATCCCTAATTTCTTCCCAGTGGGAGCTGGTGAAACCAGTGGCTGCTGCCAGAGGAGCCGGGATGGGCTCCAGGGCAGGTCAGTGGTGGTGCAGGAGGAGAACCACAGGAGCAGGACACAGAACAATTTTACCGCCAGCACACTTTTGTGAACTGATTTTGTACAATTCCTTAGATTTGGTGCCTTGTATCCAACAATGTTTTGCATGGGACAGAAACATTGGGAAGTGAGTCATGAGCTGCCCCCTCCAGACTGGAGCAGCATTAGGGAACAGTCAAGGGAACAGTCAAACCCCATCCCTGGACACTGGGAAAATCCCAGCCCTCAAGGCTGCCTTTGTGTGTGTTTAATCCCATCAGCAGGTCTGAGATCAGATAGGGCAGATTTAGGCTCAGAATTTATTGCCTGTGGGAGTATAAAACCCCCATTCAGTGGGGTTTTGGTGTCTTACATCAATATTGCTCCCTGTTTGTTGCAGCTGGGTTGTGGAACAACCCACCAAGCTTCTAAATCCGTAAAACCACCTTTGAGTAATCAAAATCCACAACTAGTGATTATCACCTGATTTTCAGGGGATGCCTTTAGGCTGCTCCCTGACTCACACCGCAGCTTTCTGTCCATCTGATGAGCAATTGACAGGGCAGGAACGAGGGTAAGTTTATTTCCAGTAAAACTTCTCCTTACAGATCTGCCTTCCCATAAAAGAAACTTAAACAGCTTCTCCAGTGCCGCAGGATGGGCAGGATGTTTCCACTTCTGGAAGCTTTCCCGCTGACCTGAGTAAGAGCAGAGTTAAAGCTGATCTTCAGCTCTTTAAAACAGTTAATCCCGCTCTAAGTTCAGGTTCCCGGCAGGGAGCTGTTGGCAGAGGCTGAACAGGAGAGGAGTTTTCCCTCAGTATGGAATCCCCTGGCAGCCCTTGTGAAAACAGGAGGGAAATGCTTGTTTGGGTGAGGAGCCAAACTGGAGTTTGGGTGGATTCCTTGGATTTTTCAGTGGATTTAAGTCAGAACAGCCCTGAGTTTCTGCTCCAAGTTCATTCCTGACATCACTAATGAGCTGAGCTGACATGTGCCAGGCTGGGAGCGTCCTCCTCAAGGACACTGCCAGGCAGCAGCAAGTGAGGAGAGAATCCAATTAATCAATTAATTAGTTAAGGGCTACAGAGATGATGAAGGCTCTAGAGAGGAAGCCGTGTGAGGGGTGGCTGAGGGCACTGGGCTTGTTCAGCTGGAGGAGACTGAGGGGACACCTCAGGGGGCTGCAGGTTCCTCACAATTCCAGCTCCGCTCCCTGGTCTGGTGGCAGTGACAGGACCCAGGGAACGGCTGGAGCTGTGCCAGGGCAGGGTTGGGATGGGTATCAGGGAAAGGTCCTTCCCCCAGAGGGTGGTGGGCACTGCCCAGGCTCCCCAGGGCAGTGGGCATGGCTCCGAGGCTGCCACAGCTCCAAGAGGGTTTGGACAACGCTCTGAGGGACAGGGGGGATTGCTGGGGTGTCTGTGCAGAGCCAGGGGTTGGACTGGATGGTCCTTGTGGGTCCCTTCCAGCTCAGGATATTCCATGATTCCTGACTGTGCCTGGCAGTCTGTCCAGCTTTTCTTTCAGTCAGGTTTGTTCTCAACATCCCCAGTTCACCCCCGGCAGCCTCCACGGGCACAGCCTGGCCCCTGTCTGACCCCAGGCTGGGGGGGATTAGTGTAGTAAATCAAAACTCAGATTAACTATAAAGGGACTGAAATGTTCTAATTAATCCCCTTTTCCTGCAGAAACTGTTTCTGCATAACTTGGATTATCCCAACTTCAAAAGAATTTCGTTTCTTTACAGGATGTTCAAACACCAGCTTTGAAAACAGCATTTTTAAGGTCTAAATGGGGAGTGGAGCGAGGGGGTTTTTGGGGAGGGGAGCAGGTGAGGGGCAGTTCTGTCCCTAAACATGGGAGCAGCTGCTCCAGGAGAATGTCCTAAACTAAAACCCTGTGAAACTGTCCAAAGAATGTGAAGCCATGCTGAATCCCACTGCCACGGCACTCAGGGCTGGGAGCTGCTCCTGCTCCTCCACAGCACCTTCCAGGAGCTGGTGTGTAACCCGTGAGTAAATCACAGGAGCTGGTGTGTAACCCGTGAGTAAATCACAGCCACAGCTCCCCCCAGGTGCTTCCGCCGTCCCCCAGCAGCTGGACTGTAACAGCCTCAGCCCAGGGCACTCCATGCTATGCAACACCACATGGCTTCTCCTCCCACACACAGCCATCATTCCTTTCCATAGCCTAGCTGTATCCCACACAGGCGTTTCCCAGGAAACCTGGTGGTTGGAGTTTCCCTCGGGCTCGTCCCAGTTTGGATTTTCCTTTGCAGAAGCCGCTGATGGGTCCCGGGTGCAGCCCAGGGCTGGGCCCGGCCCTTTGTCTCTCGGGTGTGAAATATAAATCATGTTTTTATGATTTTTTTGTAAATCTTTACTCTTTTTACACCTTGTTTTTTGTAAGCTGAAGTTTCTTATTAAAAAGAAAAAAAAAAGAAATTCCAGTGAGTTACGTTGTTATTCCATAGACTTTAATAAACATCTGGGTGGGGGTACAGAAGGAAATTCCACAAACATCCTTGAGAAAACCATTCTTCTTGTGCCTTGAGGAATGAATTTGAAATAAATTCTTCCTCTCAGCCTTAAATCTTTCCCCCTTGTCACTGCCTGGAGCAGGAGAGGAGGGCCTGAGAGCAGCAGCTCTGCAGAGGAGGAGAACAATGTCCTTCCAGGAATGCACCGAATCCATCGTGGCCGAACACGGCTCCGGTCCTGGTGGGAGGGCGAGCTCTGCTCCCTGCAGCTCCGGGAATTCCTGGGGCAGGGGTTCAGCACTGTCAGGGGACATTGCTTCTGGCACAAGGCAGCTTAGAAACAGCTTTACAACCCAAGGGAACGGCTGGAGCTGTGCCAGGGCAGGGCTGGGATGGGTATCAGGGAAAGGTCCTTCCCCCAGAGGGTGGTGGGCACTGCCCAGGCTCCCCAGGGCAGTGGGCATGGCCCCGAGGCTGCCACAGCTCCAGGAGGGTTTGCGTGATCCTCTCAGGGCCAGGGTGGGATTGCTGGGGTGTCTGTGCAGGGCCAGGGTTGGACTGGATGATCTCTGATGATCCCTTCCAACTCGGGGCATTCCACGATTCCAAGCACAGCCGCTCCCACCCGCTCGGAGCCCCCTCCCTCCCTCTCCCGCAGCACTCACCGGCACTACGGGACGGGCTGTGGGGCCATCAGGTCGATGTCCGTCAGGTTCCGGGCGACCCAGACCCCGGCAGCGAACAGCCCCAGGTTCACCAGCAGGTTCCTGCAAGCCCAGAATCATTTCAGCTGGAAAAGCCCTCCCAGCCCACGGAGCCCACCCTGTCCCCCGGCCCAGAGCTCTGAGTGCCACGGCCGGTCCTGCCTTGGGCACCTCCAGGGCTGGGGACTCCAAATCCCCCTGGAGCCCCTTCCAAGGCCTGACCACTGTATGGGGTCAGCACTGGAGACACAGACACGGACTTTAAGGAACCCCTCATGGGAACTGGGGAATCCTACAGTGTGTCCACCTGTGGGTGAGGTCTCCATCTTCCCTGTGAGAGAGCTTTTATATTGTTGAATAAACAAGTTTATATAACTTGTAGTGTGGAAACACATCTGGCTTCCTTCTCCTCCTGGGTTCCTCCCAAAGCCTGGCCGGGGCTCAGGGGAAAGCCAAGGGAGTCAACCTTGACCACCTCCTGCCAGACAAGAGACATCTGATGCCACGGCCTTGACCGGCCTGGGGACACGGAAAGACAAATATCTTCTTTCACTAATGATCTCACATATTTCATTAAGGAGCAGATACACAGATAAACACAGCTCTAGGCTGGAAGGTCCATCCAGAGGTCAGCCTTGGCTCAGGGCCTGCTGTTGGGGCCGCAGAACTTCAGCCGCTTTTCCATGAAGAAACTTCCTCAATATCCAACAGAAAGCTCCCCCGAGGCCGTTCCCTCTCCTCCTGTCCCTGTTCCCTCGGGGCAGAGCCCGACCCCCCCGGCTCTCCCCTCCTGGCAGGGAATCGTGGAGAGCCACAAGGTGCCCCCTGAGCCTCCTTTTCCCCAGGCTGAGCCCCCCAGCTCCCTCAGCCCCCTCCCAGCTCCGCTCCCGGCCCTGGACACGCTCCAGCCCCTCCATGTCCCTCCCAGAACGTGACCCAGGATCGGAGGTCCCCGAGCAGCGCCGGCACAGGGGACAATCCCTGCCCTGCTCCTGCTGGACACGGAATTCCCGGGGCGGGACAGGAGGGGAGACCGGCAGGGCGGGCTCCCGAGCCCCACCCCCACCCCTGTCCCNAGACCGGCAGGGCGGGCTCCCGATCCCGACCCCGACCCCTGTCCTCACCCCGATCCCGACCCCGATCCCAGTCCCGATCCCAGTCCTGACCCCGATCCCGATCCCGATCCCGATCCCAGTCCCGATCCTCATCCCAGTCCTGATCCCGATCCCCGTCCCGCTCCCTCCGCACCTGCGGAAATCGTTCCTGTCGGTGGCGAAGCGGAACGCGCTGCGGACCCAGGCGCGGACCCCGCTGCTCGGGGCCGGCCCCGTCCCCGCCGTCCCCGCCGGTGCCGCCATCGCTGCCGCCCGCGCCAGGCGATGGCGTCACCGCCGCCGCGCGCCGCGACGTCCGCCCCNGGATGGGAAATAGGATTGGGAATGGGGATGGGAATGGGATGGGAAATAGGATTGGGAATGGGGATGGGAATGGGATGGGAAATAGGATTGGGAATGGGGATGGGAATGGGATGGGAAATAGGATTGGGAATGGGGATGGGAATGGGATGGGAAATAGGATTGGGAATGGGATGGGAAATAGGATTGGGAATGGGGACGGGAATGGGGAATGAGATCGGGAATGGGGATGGAGAATGGGATTGGGAATGGGGAATGGGGAATGGGGATGGGACTGGGACTGGGGATGGGATTGGGGATGGGGAATGGGGATGGAGATGGGAATGGGGAATGGGATTGGGAATGGGGGATGGGGATGGGATGGGGAATGAGAATGGGGACTGGGATCGGGCTCCCGGGAGCAGGCGGGATTCCGAGGAATAGCAGAGAGGTTTCCCTGGAGCAACCATTGGGTTTCTTAGGAACAGTATTCCCCGGAGCAGTTGGGGTCCCCGGGAGCAGTCAGGATCCCTGGGAGCAGTCAGGATCCCTGGGAGCAGTCAGGATCCCTGGGATCGGGGTCCCCTGGAGCAGTTGGGGTCCCCAGAACACCCCGCTCCGGTGCTGCTCCCATCACCTCTGCATTGGGGCCCCCCACTTCCATTCTCTGGGGCTTGGGGGCTCCACAAACCGCCCCCATCGGGGCGGCCCTGACGGCTGGTTACAGCCCCACGGGCTGGGGCAACTGGGAGCAGGGCCGGGCGTTTGCTGGGCAAACTGGGAGCAGCTGAACACGGGGAGATGGAGCAGCGCTCCTGTTCTGTGCTCCTGTGCCTGGGAAGAGGTGGGACAGACCTGCCAAGGGAACCTGGCCCAGGCAGAGGTGCAGGCTGAGCCCCAAACCCAAGGGTTGCACGGTTTTGGGGTGTTCTCTTTGGGGTTAGGAGGATTTATGCTGTTTCCAAGCAGCTTAGATGGTCCAGTACCTTCTGGTGAGGTTTCTGCAGCTGCACGCTTCAAACACAACACTCCCAACAATTCAGTCACTACGTTTCACAGTTTTCTGCCTTTTAATTGCAACTCCTATACGATCAAATCGCGGTTATTTCATCAGACCGTCCCCAGCAGTCCCGCCACGCTGTCCATCCAGGCTGCAGCCACGCTCGTCCCTGCTGCTGTGTTCCCAAATCCCAACGAGCTAATTGACCCACCCGCCTCGTTAATTGATGGATAGTTATTAGGGACTGTCATTAAGCGGCCAGCTGGAGAGCTGTGTGTTATCTGCCCGGTGGGAGCAGCCTTGGGAAGCAGCCAACTCCGACGGGCCGAGGGCTGTCCCTGCCCCGCACCCGGCACGGCTTGGTCGGAGTCCTGGAAGGGTCCCACTCCACCTCACACTTTGGGTTTTCCCCTTCATCCCGCCCTGCCGCCTTTGCTGGCTTTTGGCATCAGAGCCTCCCTTCTGCCCTTATCTCCTCCCACGTTCCTGCAAGGTCAAAGCACTGTCTTCACTTCCACGTGGATTCAGGAATTTGCATTGCTGGGCGGACCAGTTCAGACCAGTTCGTTATCAGAGGGTTCGCAGCCGCCTCTCCCGCTCCTGCCGCGGGCGTTCGCGGAGCAGGGGACGGTGATAAACCCACCGGGGGCTGGGCAGGATGTCCAGACCTCGCAGCCACACACGTGCCCGGCGCTGAGGAGCGTCCCGGTGTCACTCCCGGTGGGAGATACGGGGCGGGAGAGGCTGCGGGGCTTGGCAGAGGTGCCCAGTGCCTGGCTGGCCCGGGGGGTGGGGAGCTGGGTGGGCAGCGCGTTTGGGAGACCCCCTGAGCCCCGTCCCCGGCGCTGCTGGGGGGTGGCGATGCTGCAAGCGGGGCCCCAGGGCGGGTGCGGGGGCAGGAGGTGACGGACACGCTGGAAGGGGACCGGACTCGCTGGGAAGTGACGGACAGCGGCAGCTCAGCAGCCCCCCGGCATGGCAGCGCCGCCAAAGGTGGGTGTGACGGGAGCGTCCCGTCCTGCCAGGGCTCTCCGGACACTCTCACCCTCCTCCTTTCCCCTCCTCGACCCCGCAGCCCCGAGGGGGAGGCGGGGGGGCTTGATCCCCCAAAGATCCCGGCCCCAGGATGGGAGCATCCCGGGGACCGTGTGGGTGGTCCAGGTGATGCTGGAGCTGCGCGGTGGCAGGCGCTGGGGCGGGCTGGGCTGGCACGGTGTGCGGGCACCTCCCTTGCAGATGCCCCATGCCCTGGAGGTACAGGATCCTCCTCTTGCACGGATGCTCCATGCTCCGGACCCCCTTTGTGTTCCCCGGGCATGCAGGACCCCCGTTTCAGGGTGGGACCGGGGCAGACCCAGGGTCTGAGGGAGCGCAGTTTGGGGGTCTTTCGTCCCACTCCGCTTTCAGGCCGTTTCGCTGGTGNGGGACAATCCCTGCCCTGCTCCTGCTGGACACGGAATTCCCGGGGCGGGACAGGAGGGGAGACCGGCAGGGCGGGCTCCCGATCCCGACCCCGACCCCTGTCCTCACCCCGATCCCGACCCCGATCCCAGTCCCGATCCCAGTCCTGACCCCGATCCCGATCCCGATCCCGATCCCAGTCCCGATCCTCATCCCAGTCCTGATCCCGATCCCCGTCCCGCCCCCTCCGCACCTGCGGAAATCGTTCCTGTCGGTGGCGAAGCGGAACGCGCTGCGGACCCAGGCGCGGACCCCGCTGCTCGGGGCCGGCCCCGTCCCCGCCGTCCCCGCCGGTGCCGCCATCGCTGCCGCCCGCGCCAGGCGATGGCGTCACTGCCGCCGCGTGACGTCACTTCCGCCCGCCGCGTGACGTCACTGCCGGCGCTCGGCGCCACGTGGGGAGGGACGGGAATGGGGATGGGAAATAGGATTGGGAATGGGGATGGGAATGGGATGGGAAATAGGATTGGGAATGGGGATGGGAATGGGATGGGAAATAGGATTGGGAATGGGATGGGAAATAGGATTGGGAATGGGGACGGGAATGGGGAATGAGATCGGGAATGGGGATGGAGAATGGGATTGGGAATGGGGAATGGGGAATGGGGATGGGACTGGGACTGGGGATGGGATTGGGGATGGGGAATGGGGATGGAGATGGGAATGGGGAATGGGATTGGGAATGGGGGATGGGGATGGGATGGGGAATGAGAATGGGGACTGGGATCGGGCTCCCGGGAGCAGGCGGGATTCCGAGGAATAGCAGAGAGGTTTCCCTGGAGCAACCATTGGGTTTCTTAGGAACAGTGTTCCCCGGAGCAGTTGGGGTCCCCGGGAGCAGTCAGGATCCCTGGGAGCAGTCAGGATCCCTGGGAGCAGTCAGGATCCCTGGGATCGGGGTCCCCTGGAGCAGTTGGGGTCCCCAGAACACCCCGCTCCGGTGCTGCTCCCATCACCTCTGCATTGGGGCCCCCCACTTCCATTCTCTGGGGCTTGGGGGCTCCACAAACCGCCCCCATCGGGGCGGCCCTGACGGCTGGTTACAGCCCCACGGGCTGGGGCAACTGGGAGCAGGGCCGGGCGTTTGCTGGGCAAACTGGGAGCAGCTGAACACGGGGAGATGGAGCAGCGCTCCTGTTCTGTGCTCCTGTGCCTGGGAAGAGGTGGGACAGACCTGCCAAGGGAACCTGGCCCAGGCAGAGGTGCAGGCTGAGCCCCAAACCCAAGGGTTGCACGGTTTTGGGGTGTTCTCTTTGGGGTTAGGAGGATTTATGCTGTTTCCAAGCAGCTTAGATGGTCCAGTACCTTCTGGTGAGGTTTCTGCAGCTGCACGCTTCAAACACAACACTCCCAACAATTCAGTCACTACGTTTCACAGTTTTCTGCCTTTTAATTGCAACTCCTATACGATCAAATCGCGGTTATTTCATCAGACCGTCCCCAGCAGTCCCGCCACGCTGTCCATCCAGGCTGCAGCCACGCTCGTCCCTGCTGCTGTGTTCCCAAATCCCAACGAGCTAATTGACCCACCCGCCTCGTTAATTGATGGATAGTTATTAGGGACTGTCATTAAGCGGCCAGCTGGAGAGCTGTGTGTTATCTGCCCGGTGGGAGCAGCCTTGGGAAGCAGCCAACTCCGACGGGCCGAGGGCTGTCCCTGCCCCGCACCCGGCACGGCTTGGTCGGAGTCCTGGAAGGGTCCCACTCCACCTCACACTTTGGGTTTTCCCCTTCATCCCGCCCTGCCGCCTTTGCTGGCTTTTGGCATCAGAGCCTCCCTTCTGCCCTTATCTCCTCCCACGTTCCTGCAAGGTCAAAGCACTGTCTTCACTTCCACGTGGATTCAGGAATTTGCATTGCTGGGCGGACCAGTTCAGACCAGTTCGTTATCAGAGGGTTCGCAGCCGCCTCTCCCGCTCCTGCCGCGGGCGTTCGCGGAGCAGGGGACGGTGATAAACCCACCGGGGGCTGGGCAGGATGTCCAGACCTCGCAGCCACACACGTGCCCGGCGCTGAGGAGCGTCCCGGTGTCACTCCCGGTGGGAGATACGGGGCGGGAGAGGCTGCGGGGCTTGGCAGAGGTGCCCAGTGCCTGGCTGGCCCGGGGGGTGGGGAGCTGGGTGGGCAGCGCGTTTGGGAGACCCCCTGAGCCCCGTCCCCGGCGCTGCTGGGGGGTGGCGATGCTGCAAGCGGGGCCCCAGGGCGGGTGCGGGGGCAGGAGGTGACGGACACGCTGGAAGGGGACCGGACTCGCTGGGAAGTGACGGACAGCGGCAGCTCAGCAGCCCCCCGGCATGGCAGCGCCGCCAAAGGTGGGTGTGACGGGAGCGTCCCGTCCTGCCAGGGCTCTCCGGACACTCTCACCCTCCTCCTTTCCCCTCCTCGACCCCGCAGCCCCGAGGGGGAGGCGGGGGGGCTTGATCCCCCAAAGATCCCGGCCCCAGGATGGGAGCATCCCGGGGACCGTGTGGGTGGTCCAGGTGATGCTGGAGCTGCGCGGTGGCAGGCGCTGGGGCGGGCTGGGCTGGCACGGTGTGCGGGCACCTCCCTTGCAGATGCCCCATGCCCTGGAGGTACAGGATCCTCCTCTTGCACGGATGCTCCATGCTCCGGACCCCCTTTGTGTTCCCCGGGCATGCAGGACCCCCGTTTCAGGGTGGGACCGGGGCAGACCCAGGGTCTGAGGGAGCGCAGTTTGGGGGTCTTTCGTCCCACTCCGCTTTCAGGCCGTTTCGCTGGTGGATCCCAGATTCCCGCAGGGAATTTGGCTGTCCCTGGGGATCAGGGAAGAGGCGCTGCCCGGGGTCTGCGCCCCCTCGTTAAGCAGTGTTTGTTCTCGGGAGAGGAGGGAGAACTCCGGCAGGGAGCGACAGGAGCGCTCCGGGAGGGCTCCCCAGGAGGGATCGGCCGGATATTGGAGTGGAACGAGAGGATGAGGGAGACCCCAGGGAACGGGGAGGGGTTTGGGGCTGCAGGATTGGGGTGCGGAGCTGCGGGACCGGAACGCAGGGGTGCAGGGTTGGGGTGTAGGGGGTCAGGTTTGGGGTGTAGGGGTGCAGAATTGGGGTGTAGGGGTGCAGCATTGGGGTGTAGGGGGTCAGGGTTGG
This sequence comes from Sclerurus mexicanus, assembly GCA_013396755.1. Lineage (NCBI taxonomy): Eukaryota > Metazoa > Chordata > Aves > Passeriformes > Furnariidae > Sclerurus > Sclerurus mexicanus. Next base: position 891,977 of record VWZF01005795.1, read on the forward strand.
GGTGTAGGAGTGCAGGATTGGGGTGCAGAGCTGCAGGTCGGCAGTGCATGGGTGCAGGATTGGGGTGCAGGGATGCAGGGCGCTGCATCCCACCCTCCTCCCTACTTCAGTGCTGCTTTGCAGGACCTGCCGTGCCAGGTTAAACCACAATTTAGGGACAAGTGTGTTTTTCTGGTTCCCTGTGGCGTGGTCCCTGCTGCCATTAACTCCTGCCAGTCCGGGCCAGGGGGACCCGCTGGCTCTGGCAGCTCGCTGCTCCAGGTTTGGGGTCAGAGCATCCCCCAATCTCTGACCCACAAAGCCAGCCCTGGGGAGCCTCCCTCGTCCCTGTGGAGAGCCCGGGCTGTCTCGTGGGAGCAGCGCGGGCAGGGATGGAGCCCGGAGCGGGGCTGGCACCCCACGACAGTGCCAGGCTGGTGTTGGGCTTGTCCAAGCCGTGCACCCCGACACAGGGCAGGGATCCCATGGGATAACTCGGGGGGATGCCACGTGTGCTGTGACCCCTGGGGTTGGCACAGGGCGATGACACACTAGGAGCAAACAGAGTCTCGGGCTGGTAAAGGGGTGCCAAGGCACTGCCAGGTCTGGGACAGGCAGTGGGACCGTGTGGCCCCAGCTCAGCTGTGCCCTGTCGCTCCTCGCTGGAGGTGATGCCATGAGGCTCTGGAGGTGTCCCAGCTACCATGAGGTTCTGGAGGTGTCCCAGCTGCCAGGTGGCTCTGGAGGTGTCCCAGCGCTCCAGGAGCACCACGGGTGGCATCTGGCACTGGCAGCGTGGCCAAGCCGGCAGTGACGTCCTGTGGGACGTGCTCACCCTCGCCTCTCCCTTCCAGCGGATCCTGCACCTCCGGGGGCCTCTCTCTGCCCTGGGACGGGGGCCAGGACAGCCTCTGGGCAGGATGTTCCCCCCGTCGGGTGGCAGGAGGGGCTTCCCTGGGGAGGTAGGTGGGTCTGGGGCTTCCAGGGCTGGTGGGAGCAGAGGAGTCTTGCGGGGCAAGGATGGGTGCCCGCTGCTCCATCCCTCGGGATGCTGAGGAGCCAGGAGAGCATCACTGCGGTTTGGGGAAGAACTGGGAATAATCTGGGCCCTTGGCCAGGAGAGGAGGGCGGGCGAGTCCTGCCTCGCCATCAGCATCCAGCTGGTGCAGGGGTGCAGCGGGGGGCTCACCACTCTCACCTCTCCACAGCCCAGCCCGTGGTGGGATGGACCAGGGCCGTGCCCCCTTCACGGCCCCGAGGACGCCTGGGATGAGCCACACTGGGAGCACCAGCACAAGAGGCGCCGGGGCAGGTGGTTCCGGGTAAGGGGCAGGGCTGGGGGGAGATGTGTCACGGGCAGAGTGGGAGCTGCAGCCAGAGTTTATCGGGGAGACGCTCCCAGGGAACCCCCAGGCACAGAAAGGACCCCCTGGCTTCGAAAACTCCCTCCCCAAGAGGAGTCTGGACACATGTGGATCCAGTCCCAGACCTGGTCAGAAGTTTTGTGTCTAAAGGATTATACAGATGTAATGGAGCCTTTGCACGACTTTTCTCCCACAGGGTTAAGAATGGCAAAACAAATGCATTTACTAGGTAAAATAAATAATTTGTTTTAATTGATGGTAATGAATTGACTAAAGGACCTTAATTGGTTACCTACTATACATTATAGATGGTTATAACCATTGCTATAGCACACTATTGAATCAATAGTTTCAAAGTTAAATTAATAATTATTAAGCAGAGATTGATGTTACTCACCCAGACCAATACAAATCTCTTTGGCTCAGCCTTGAGGAGGGAGCTTGAGGAGTGTCCCTGCTCCAGGGAGGAATCCACACACGCTCCTAGGAGGGCTCTGCTGGAAATCCCACTGTTCAAAGGTGGGGTTGAGCTTTTATAGCATGAAACCATGGTGTGTCAGTGAGGCATTGCTGGGGGAGCCCTGCCAGCTCAGCACAACTCTGTTTATCTTTAAATAAGTTATTGCTGCTCTCTGGTTCCTCTCAGGAAACATCTGTCCCCCAAGTCCCTGCCAGTGCCAGGAAACACTGGGTTTCTCATCCTCGTGGTGTTTATTTCTGGGATCTTTGGGTCAGGCTGCTCTCAGTGTTCCTCAACACCTCCAGCAGCATGACCCCCCGCCCCCCTGCCTTCACCGCTGGTAATTTTTGCAATTAGGTGAAATTTGAGCTGTTTCACCCTAATTGCATCCTGCGCCTGCATGTGTCAGGGTTCACCTATAAATCCAGGGCAGCCAAAAACAGGGGCTCCCCTGGGAGCAGGAGAGGCAGGAAGAGCTGAGGGTCACAGTGGGGAGCGGGAACAGCAGGAAAACCAGAACATCCCAGTGAGCTGCTGCCCTCACCTGTGGCCATTCCCCATTGTAGGCTGGTCCCAGGTCTCGCAGACCCTTCCCTGGCCCTGATGGCGTCCCTTGGAACGAGGAGGAAGACGGGATGTGGGCGCCTCATGACTATCCCCCGCCCTCCTGGGATGACAGAGGAGACATCCAGAGACCCCAGGACGACTTTGTAGAGGGCTGGCACCCGGTGAGGGGGAGGTGGGCTGCGGGGGTGGCAGCTTTGTGAGTGCCCCCAGCATGGCACCATCCTCATGGGCACCCATTCTTCGTGGCAGCCTGGTCCCAGGAGTCCCAGACCCTTTCCTGGCCCCGAGTGCATCCCTTGGAATGAGGAGGAGGACAGGATATGGGCACCCCATGACTATCCGCCTCCTCCCTGGAATTACAGAGAAGACATCCAAGGACCCGGGGAGGACTTTACAGAGGACTGGTTCCCGGTGAGGGGTGGTAGCAGCTGCAGGACTGAGGGCGGGGAGTACGTAAAATGGGGCAGGGGCCACTCAGTGCCCCGGTGACAAGGACAGAGTGTGGGGACGGGTTCCCCAGCCCGGCCTCTGCTCTGCAGTCACAGGATTCCCTGTCTGAACCCACCCCTTTCCCTGCAGGAGCTGCAGACTGGCCCCTGGCCTGAATTCCCCGAGGAGGAGCAGCACCCACCCTGGCCCCCCGCCAGCCCACCAGGGTGGGTGCCGTGCCCGGGGTAGGGGGCTCGGAGGGGGTCTGTGGGGTGGCAAGAAGGGGCACTGGGGCCAGGCACTGCGTGGGGGCACAGCCCCAGGGTGACACTCCTGGGCCTGCTCAGCGTGGGGGGGTTGCACTGGGGGCCCTTTCCTATAATCCCCTGCCCTGGGGCCGCCTTTGCTCCTGCAGGAGACGACGAGGGTTCCGTGGTGGGTGCCCACCCTGGGACTGTTACCCCCGGGGGGGCAGACGCTGCCGACGCCTCCGCAGGAGCCACCGAGAGCTGACCTTGGTCCCACGGGCGTGGTGCCCCAGACCCTCCAGAGGTTTGTGCTGACCCTGTGCCCACTCCCCGGTGCTCTCCAGCCTCTCCCTGGGCACGGCAAGGAGCTGTTCCCGTTGTTTCCCGCTCCACAGGGCACAAACCATCCTCCAAGCCCTCTCCTTCCCTCTCCAAGACGAGCCAGCCAGCGGCCAAGGCAGAGCTGCAGCCCCCTGATCCTCCCCAGCCACTTGTGTCCCTCCAAGGTGCTGCAGAGAGACCGGAGCAGACCCAGGTTGGGGGTTTTTCCCTGCCCCTCGTCCCAGTTCCCAGCAGTGACCCGAGCTGTGCTTAGTCTGAACCCTGTGTGGTGGTGTGGTTTCCCCCAGGACCTGCCGGAGGGGAGCGGGGAGGTCCCAAAGCCCCCCGAGGCAGCTGGGACCCCTCCAAAGAGCCCAGGTCCCAATTCCTGTGCTGTGGAGCCGGAGCAGGTGGCACCAGGGACACCGGTAGGACACTCCCTTGCTCCCAGGGCAAGCAGGGGTGTTGCACCCCCACGGCTGCCTGGCTCTTTGGCCGCTGTAACATCTCTTCCATCCAGCCCTTTCCCTCTCCACCTTGCTGTCTCTTTGCCAGGCATGGAATTTTTCCGGACTCTCCTCTGGGGCTGCAAAGCCCCGTGGTTTCCTTGGGATTTTAGCACCCCGGTGGTCCCATCCCCCAGCTCCTCTCCCGGGACAGACACGTGTCCCAGCCTCACACTAGTGCCTGTCCCCAGGTTGAACCAGGAGCTGGACAGATACCTGTGGGCAGCCAGGACCAGGATCCCAGTGCTTTGGGAACACGGCCGACCCCACTGGAAGAGAACTCTGCTGAGACAGGGGAGAACCTCGAGGTATGAGATTCACAGGGAGCAGCACAGAGGCATCATGGGGCTCCCCAGTTCCTCCCCACCAGCACCATGCAGTTTCCCCTATGGATAGTTTTAATTCCCACCCAAAATCAGTGCCTGGGGGGAGGCACTTTCCCCTTTCCAGACCCTTTTTCCCCTTGCCGTGGCCTCTGCAACGCTCCTGTAACACTTTGCACAGGTAGAGCCGTGCAGTCCAGCTGTCCCCAAGGCTGGCACAGGTGATGGATTGCATTCCTACAGCCCAGCAGTCCCTCTGGACCCTGCTGAGAGGGAATACCTGGCATCCAGCTCCTCTGGAGAGGTGGGTGCTGAGCTCAGCCCACATTCCTGGGGCCAGCAGCATTTGCCAAATGGGGCTGGAGAAGCTGAGGCAGAAGCTGCCCCTGATGGGGTGGGTCTCAACGCATGGCACAGCTCTGTGGTGTGTCCCCTCTTCATGTGAGACTCCCTCGAGGCCACTGCTGCAGATGGGGGTGTGCTGGCAGCACTGGTTCCCCCCTCCTGCGCAGCCCCTGCCTTCCTCCCCCAGCCACACTCTCTCCCACAGCTTCTCAGGAACCTTCAGCCACCTGAGAACTCTCAGGTCCCACCAGGACCTCCAGCAGAACCTGACGCAGAGCCCAGCCAGCCTTGTCCTGATCCCTGCAGCACAGCAAACACCTCGCCGGGGCCCCAGCACCCTCCCGGGTCCGGTGAGACAAACCCGGTACGGGGTCCGGGTGCACCCCGGGGTCCCCACGTGGGGCCGGTCCCGAGGGCATGGGGACACTGCCATAGAAGGAGCAGTGGAGTGGGATGGCTCTGGCCCACAGCATTTGGGGCTGGGGTTAAAGTGCTGCTTTGTCTGGAGTCAGAGCCCGTGTCGGCCCCTGTGCCGGAGATGCCAATGAACGGGAGGCGGCTGGAGAAAGGCCAACAAAATAACTGGAGGCTTGGGAGCGTGAACAGCCCTGGGACTGGAGCTTTAAGGAAGCTGAGGAGAGCGCTCCAGAGCAGCTTAATTACTGCCTAATGGGGAGAGAAACCTGCTGGAAGCTCTCCATGCTGGGGCTGGGGCAGAGGGGGAGTGGGGGCAGCTCTGGCGCCTGAAGGAAGGGTGGAAAACCAGCACCCGGGGGAGCCAAGGTTCCAGTGGGTCCCCTCAGAGGATGACCAGTCCCTGGCAAGTGATTGGTACTGGCAGCTCCAGTTTGGCCCAGTCCCTCTGCCTGCCAGTGTCCAAGCCTTCCCTGCCTTTCCCACTGCCCAGGGTGCAGATGGACAGCACCAGCTCTGCTCCACGCTCCCAGCACCCTCCCCATCCAGCACGGATCTGCGCTCCGCCGCCGTCCTTGCCAGGAAGGAGGAGATCGAGCTGGTCAGTGCTGGTGGCCCCTGGCTGAGGCGGGTGGGCATCTGGGACCAGCTGCAGGGCAGGGGAACTCAGCCCAGGACCTTCTGAAGCGAGGCTGGGATGTGAATTGGCATTTTGGCAGGCACTGAGAAACCCTTCCTGGTGGTGGTGGTTGTAGGGGAAGCTGCTCAGAGGGGGTTTGCAGGGGCTCAGATGCAGCCAGAGGGGTTGTGGACCAAAAAATGGGGGGTGAGATATCCCTAAGGGGTGCTGTGTGCTGCTGGTTTTGGGGTGCTGACCCCGTGCCCCGGCCCTGCAGTCATACCAGCAGTTCAGCCTGACCATCGCGATGGTGGCCATGATGCTGCTGCAGAAGGAGCCCTCCATGGAGGCGGCCATGGGGCTGGCACTCAGGGCCAACCTGCGCCAGGGCTGGATCCATTACCTCCAGGAGCTGGAGGATTTCATCGACAGCTACGACTCGGCCACCCCCAGCCACTGAGGAGACACCCCTGTCCTGCCAGCTGGGCTGGGGGCGATGGGGGGCCGTGCCAGGGCATTGCTGTGCTCAGGATGGTGCTGAGCCTGCGGGTCAGGGTGGTATGGACATGTTTGCAGTCCCACCATATCTCTTGGACAAGGAGGAAGGAGGGGGTATGCTTAGTTTTAGCCCTGCTCAAACCTCTGTGTGCAGCAAAAGGAGGAGCTGGTGTTACTGGGTGGTGGTGGGAGGGAGAGCAGCAGCCTCTCTCCTCCATCCAGGCTCCTCGCTCCATTCCTGATTCCCAGGGATGTGCCCACAAACCCCAGTTGTTCTTGGGTTTAAATCTAAAAATAAACCCTGTTCTTGTTGTATCCCTCGCTCTGCCATCATTGGGATCCCGCGCTCCTGGGGTTGTTGAGGGAGGGGTCCCACAGTGCAGCCACCATGGGGGATCCCCAGCTGTGGCAGAGGGCAGAGGTCACCCCTGGGGATCACACTGCTCTGGTGGCACAGTTGGTGTCACAATGGGTGGGGAGGAACGTGACCCTCCTGCATTCAGATTTCAGCCAAACTTTATTGGAGCTTCGTCATCAGCAGCAGCAGAGCTGCCCCTCTGGTCCCTCCCCGTGGTGCCAGCAGGGCACGGTGCCACCAGAGATGGAGAGCACACTGCACTGGTGCTCATCCTGCAAGGAGTCCCAGGGAAGGACCCTGCCCTGGCCCAGGGTTCTGGTGCAGGCAGCTGCCCTTGTCTGGAGCACCGGCCGCTCTCCCCGGAGCTGCCGCCGTGTCTGAGGTGCCGGAGCCCTGGTGAGCTCTGCTCCCTACCTGCTTTACCTGTTCCTAATTGTGGGAGAGGCCAGCAGGAATTGCAGGCTGTGCTTTGCCAGCAGCTGCCGGGGGGGAAGGATCCCAGTGGCTTCTCCCACCAGCCTTGGGCCGCGTCCAAAACGCACTTGGAACATGTTGAGACCGCAGCGGGACCTGGCAGAGGCTGGCAGGGCGACAGCGCCGGTCAGGGACCCCCTGTCCCCACTGCTAGGACACACTGCAGTGTTTGCTGCTGCCCCGGGGCTTGGCCGTCCTGCCCCTCGCCTTCCCCGGGGGCTCCTTGCCCAGGGAATTCATCCCGGGCTTGGGGATGGGCTTCCCAAAAAAGAAACCCTCTTCCTCCGAGTCCGAGTCCGAAGACGAAGAGCAGGTGGGACACCAGGAGTCCTCCTCCTCCGTGGCGTCCTGCAGGTCGGCGTGCTCCAGCCGCGGGCCGTGTCGGGGAGGGGACGTGCCCACTCGGGGCTCTGGGTTTTCATCGCCCGCGGGTGTTCGGGGGTCAGGGCCCCCCAAAACCGGGTGGCCCAAGGCTCCGGGCTCGCTGGGCCCCTCTGGGCTGGGCTGGGGGGTGCAGGGGTGGGTGGCTGGTGGCCCCAGCACCCCTGTGTGCACAGCGTCGCTGCTCCGCTCCTGAGCGGCTGCTCCGTGGTCCTCCGGGCTCCTGAACGCGGGATGCATGGGGTCCTGATCCAAAAACGCCTCTGGAAGGAGGGAAGCGAGGGTGAGGGAGAAGGCTGAGCCTGCTCTCCCACAGCCCCCCGTGCGGCAAGGGCTGCCTTGGGACCCGACAGAGGGTNCGGAGGCGCTGCCGGAGGACGCGTCGTGGCCCAGGCTGCAGGCGTCGGAGCAGAAGAGGCGGCCGCGGCGGCAGGTGAGGGGCTGGCCCCGCAGCGGCTTTCGGCAGCGGCTGCAGCAGAAGCAGGCGGCCCCGGCGTGCCAGCGCAGCCCTTGGTGCGTGGCCTCCTCGCTGTCGGCACCTGGGGGGCGACCGCAGCTGAGCGGGAGGCTCTTGCCGCGTGCCAAAACCCGCGTGCCAAAACCCGCGTGCCAAAACCCGCGCTGCGCACCGAGCTCCCGGGGAGCGGGGGGCCGTACCGATGGGGTCCCCGCAGGCCTGGCACGGCTCGGCAAAGAGGCTCTCGAAGCAGGCGCGGCAGCAGGGCCGGCCGCTCCTCATCACGTAGCGCTGCCCGCGCAGGGGGACGTCGCACTCCAGGCAGCAGAAGTGCTCCAGGTGCCAGCGCCGGCCCTCGGCCTCGATGCACTCCTCCATGAAGATCAGCTGGAGCGGGGAAGCAACCCGTGCCCTCAGCACCCGCGGCCCGCGGGACGCTTTGCTGGTGCTGAGCAATGAGGAGGAGCCCCCATCCCTTGGCGTGGCCATGGGGCTCATTCCTCGGGAAGGAATATCTCCTCCTGCCCATCGGCAGTTNCACCCCTCACCCTGCCGTGGGAGGTGGGCCGGGGGCTCGCTGCCGCTGCCCCAGCCCTGCACGGGGCTGCCCCCGTGGGACACTCCCCACGAAGGACCCAGGGGCCGAGCAGAGCCCGGCTTTTCTCCCGCTGCCCTCCCGCCACGCAGCAGGATCCTACCAGCCCCTTCCCGCCTGCAGCCCCCCGGAGCCGAGGNCTGCGCACCGAGCTCCCGGGGAGCGGGGGGCCGTACCGATGGGGTCCCCGCAGGCCTGGCACGGCTCGGCAAAGAGGCTCTCGAAGCAGGCGCGGCAGCAGGGCCGGCCGCTCCTCATCACGTAGCGCTGCCCGCGCAGGGGGACGTCGCACTCCAGGCAGCAGAAGTGCTCCAGGTGCCAGCGCCGGCCCTCGGCCTCGATGCACTCCTCCATGAAGATCAGCTGGAGCGGGGAAGCAACCCGTGCCCTCAGCACCCGCGGCCCGCGGGACGCTTTGCTGGTGCTGAGCAATGAGGAGGAGCCCCCATCCCTTGGCGTGGCCATGGGGCTCATTCCTCGGGAAGGAATATCTCCTCCTGCCCATCGGCAGTTCTCGCCGGATTTGCAGCCTCCAGCCAAGGGCCACCAGCCCGAGGGAGGTCAAAGCCTCCCTCTGCCCAGCACCCACCTGGTCGCAGGAGGCACAGCGGGGTCGGAAGAGCTCAGCGTGGTGCCGGCCGCAGTAGATCCTCCCATCCTGCTGGAAGTAGATGAGATCCACCAGCAGCTGCTGGCAGAAGTGGCAGGAGAAGCAGGATGGGTGCCAGAACTGGTCCCCCAGCCGAGATGCCGAAATCCCCGGGTCCCCTTTGTTCAGCCTCCTGCCGCACTGCAAGGCAGAGGGACACAGGGTTTGGGGCCAGGCTGGCTTCTGGGGACAGGTCCCCACCAGGGAATGGGTGCTGTGGGGGACACCTCACCTTCCTGCAGGGACAGCCGTGGCAGGGACCTGGCACGGGACACGCCAGCCCCTGCCCCAGGGCCTCCCGTCTGCGGCGGGCGCTGAACACCCGCAGCTGGCGCCGCTCCTCCTCGGCGAGGTCGGGGCAGTACCGCTCCTGCACGGGGGGATGCAGGTGAGGGGGGCACGTGGGTGAAGCCCCGGGGTGGGCAGCACCCAAAAACAGGTGTCTTACATCGCAGTCCTGGGGAGGCAGCTGCTGCAGGAGGGCTCTGGCACGGAGCCGGGTCCTGTCGGAGGGAGAGCCAGGCTGCGGCGAGCGGGCACCGAGGCACGGCGGCACCTTGGGATGCGGCACAGGAGAGAGAAACGGGCACAGTTTTAGGGGGATTAAGCTGCGTTGATCAGAGCGGCTAAAACGTGTCTAATCCCACGGCTCTGCCGTGGGAACCACCCATGGATGGCACCCACAGGGCTGGGGGAGAGCCGGGGTGCTGCCCACCTCGGGGGGCGCGGGGTCCGTGGGGGGCTCCAGGTACTCTTCCAGGGCACAGCCGGAGTCGCTGTCGGATGAGGCTGGAGGGAGGCCGGTGGCGGTGCCGCAGGGCGGGGGCTCATCTCGCTGGGGCCATGCAGGGCTCGGCAGGGACATGAGCTGGGGAGAGAAGGTCAGAGCTGGTGAGACCCTCAGCGAGGCAGGGAGGAGAGATCCATCCCCAAGACATGTGATCTGTCTCCATGTGGCAGCAGGATGAGCGGCCCCTCGTCCCAGGGAGGGACCCTGGAGCAGGTCCAGGTGGGAGGATGCTCAGTGTCACCACACCCTCGAGACCTTTGGCTGAACCACTGCAGGAGTTCAAGGGCTTTTGGGGGCTCCTTTCTCCGCAGGAGTTACAGCAAACCCACACCAAGGGTGCGGGTGGTCAGCAGGGCTGGGGCTCTGTCTGCCAAGCAGGAGGCACTGGGAGGGGATGGGATGGGGATGGGTTGAAGCCAGGCAGGGAAGACCCCAACTGTCCGAGCTCAAGCTGGAACAGGTTTTGGAAAACAGCCCCAGCTGTTTGCTCACCCACAGCAGGAGATTTTCCCCAACCACCACCAGTCCTTTGCTGGCACAACTAATCCCTGGTGTAGTGGCCCATCCCTGAGCGGGGCAGTGGGAACAGGCTGAGGTTTAGCCCAATTCTGTGGAAAATAATTCCTTCCCCTCGGGCTGCCATTGTTCTGCCCTGAGTGGCTGTTCCTGCCCGGCTGGCCCAGCCGCCACCACCACGCCTGGCTCGGGGTTACCAGTGGAAACCCATCCAGAGCCGTCCCCTCCTCCCCATGTGGGCGCTTTCCACCACGCACTTCCTTCCTGCCCTGGCTTTCCAAAACAAAAGCGAGATGGAGATGTGGTGGCTCCTGGGGTTCCCTGGATGCTGGCCCAGAACCTGAAGCCCTCAACCTGTGATTCCTGCCCCAGCGTGGGGAGTGAGGGTGGGATGCAGGTGGAATGTGGGTGGGATGGAGCTGAACTGCTGCTCCAGGGGGAAGTCACAGTGTTGTGACCAAACGGCCTCAGGGCACCCCTGGATTCACCCCGTGTAACGCCCACCATGTTGATGAACTGCTCTAGAAAGTGTTTCATGCAGAAAACAGCTTAGCACAGGCTCAGGGTTGAGGGGTGAGAACCTCCAAACTATCCACCCGGGTCCTCCTATGTCTCTGCCACCACGAGGACCTGTTCCCTTCTCTGCACTGGGATGGTACTGGCGTGTCCCCCCTTCCTGAGCTGTCAGGGACATCCTGGCCAGCACCAGCATCACCACTGCTCCCACTAAACACCTTCAGCGCCCCCAGCTCAGCCCCTGTTCCCAGTGTGCCTTTCCTATGCAGCGTCTCAGGGTGCTGGGATGTAGCACCCAAACGTGGCAGAGCTGGGAGCGGGTGGGATCAGCTCAGGTTTCCCTGCCCTGCACCTCGGTCAATGATTAACGCTGCAGATTGGCTAATCAGTGGGATAAAACAAAAGGGCTGCTTGCTTTTTCCTGGGTTTTGAGGTCTGCCAGCCCTGGGGCAGCACAGGAGGATGCAGGGCTGGTTACAGGGTGCTGTTCAAAGCTGTGCTTTGGGATAGATGAAACAACCTGGCTCTACTCTGTATTTGCAGGTCAAAGAGAGCCCTGGTTGGTTGGTGAGGGCCCACTGCTTGGCCAGGAAACAGCCTTGGCTCTACAGTAAGAGCAGGACTGTGTGTCCCTGAAGATGGTGAGTGGGGACCTCCGTGGGCTCAGTGTCCAGCCCCAGCTTTGTTTCTGCCTGGTTTGGGTAATGCGTCCCTGTTTCTCTCTCCCTGTGGGAGGCATTCCCAGGCTGTTCTTGGCTCATTAAGCCTGCAAGCTGCATTTGTCTAATCTGCTGGGGCTTTGCTGTAATTAGACCCCTCTGATGCTCCAGGGACTCGGCAGGGCTGGTGGTGCCAGCGTGGCCCCAGTCCCATGGCACAAGGCACCCTATCCCAGGGCCACCAGCACAGTGGGGTGATGGGGGGCGAGAGTGGCTTGGGCAGGGCTCCTGGCTGCTGTGAATCCATGGGGATGTGCTGGAGAGCCCGGCCCAGCCCAGTTTGATGTGATTACGCTGGCTGGCAGCCGTCTGGGCTGTAAACAAGTCCCTGTAATTAGCCTCAGACGGTGACACAGGTACGCGCCTCCCATGCTAAAGAGCCAGGCAGCCCCAACAGGTCTGTCTCCTCTGCTCCCCATCCCTGTCCCCTCTTCCTTCCTGCCCTCTCTCGCTGCCTCCAGGTACTCCTGTTGTTGCCCTTCCCTGCTGGGATACAGGGATGCTCCCTGCCCTCAAACCCAGGGATGGGAGAGCCTGGACCAGGTGTCATGGGGAGATGCCACGATGGCACTTTGGGGAGCTGCTTTTCCCTGCCAGCGGGTCCCCAAGAAGGGACACGTGACAGACCAGTCGGGCAGGCAGGGTGCCACTGGCTGTCATTTGCCTCTGTTGTAAAAGCCTCTGGGAGCTCCTCTGGATGCGATTGCTCAGCTCCTCTTGCTCTCCAAAGGATTGGAAGCAGCCACAGCTCCCTGGGTATAAGTGGCTAAAATTCCTGGCTCCCCAGGAGCAGCCCCTGTCTCCAGCTGGCTGTGGGAGCAAGTGTGGGCTCCCAGCCCTCTCCTGCCAAGGTCACACATTAACTTGGAGAGCAGCCACCCCAGCCCATTCGGAATTCAGCACAGGCTCCCTGTTCCCAGCACAGCCAGGGGCTGATCTACATCTCTACCACAGCTTTGATTTTCTAGAACCACCTCTCCTCCTTAGAAGACCCACTTCCAGACCCCTCCAGCCAATTTTTCAGAAAACACTCCCCAGCTCCACAACCCCCAGGAAAGACAACATCTCACCGTGACCAAAAAGCCCTGATCCTCCTAAAGCACCCAGCAGCACTGGCAGCTTCCAGAGGCACAGCTCACCCACGGGATAACCTGTTTTAGCTTGAGCTCCTGTCAACACAGCTGCGATGAAGGTGCGTGGAATAAAGATGCAGAGCAATAAAGATGCATCTTCTCGGGTGAGATAAGCTGAGGTCTGGCAGGGCGAGCTGGAGCAGCGAGTCCTGCAGTGCAGCCCAAGCCAGGCTGGAGACCTGGAGCCAGTCTCACGGCAGAGCCTGCGGTGCCTTTTGGACTCGGGATGGCCCGAGGTGGAGCAGTGCTTGGTGCCACTGGCTGGGCACAGCAGATCATGGGCCAGGCTCAGTTCAGCCCCCAAATGAGGCGGGGGGGGGGAGGGGTGTCTCAGCATCCTGCTCTGCCACATAGCACCATGTTCTCTGTGTCACCAGAGGGGACCACGGCCAACACCATGGTCTGTTTGCTCACCGGGGGATGTGCCAGTGCTGCAAAGGGCTTTTCTTGGTGTGTTTTCCTGTCCCACAGGCGTGCAGGGAGCAGTAACCCATTAACCCACCCTAACTCACCCATTCGTACATCCGCAGGTATGGACAGAGACCCCCACCCCTCCTCTCCCCTGACCACTGGGATGAAGACCCACCACCCCACGTCTCCCCATGGCCATCATGTTTCAACCCAGCACACCGATGTGTGAAGGGGCCCAGCTCCATCTCCGCCCCCCAAACATCCCATTCCCGCCGAATCCCAGGCAGAGGAGGGATGGTGGAGCCAACACCCCTTCGTGGAGCCCCTCGTCGTGCCGGGCAGCCCTGCCCGCCCCCTGCCCGCGCACCTGCCCGCTCGGGGATGGCAGAGCCGTGCGGAACAGCCGTCACCTCCTGCTCCCAGGGGACGTTTCCCCGAAAACAAAGACGGCGGGGGCAACGATATCATTCCCTCCCCACCCGCCCCACTTATTTCTCCCAGAGAAGAACAGCCAAAATCCCACTGCTCCCGTCCCGTTCCCCTCGCAGCACCTCCGGACCGGGGACCCTCCCGCTGCCCCCGCCTCCCAATCCCCTTCTCCCCCAGCTGCAGCTCCACAGGTAACCGGGGGAGCCGACCCCGGCGATCCCTTCCAGAGACACTTACCTGCCCTTTCCCTGCGCTCCGGGCCCCGCGCTCCGCCGCTGCGGGCTCCGCCGCCCGCTCCAGCCCCGCGCCGGTCGCCGCCGTCCCGCCCCGCAGCGGAGGACGCGAGGGAATGGAGCCTGGGCTGGGAAAACTTTGCAAAGCGAAAGGAAAACATCCAAGCTCAGTCAGGGAAACACTTTTTTTTTTTTTTCCTCTCTCTTTTTTTTTTTTTCCCCCTGCCTGCCCAGGCACTGGCTCCGCGGCAGCCGGGGTCCTAATTACAGGCTTTTTAGCCTAAACCTTCGGAGCCAGCCAATGGCTGGAATTCCAGGGCAGGCAGGGAGTGGGAGGGAGGGGGGTACATTAACCCTACAGGGGAAAGAGTTCCCGATGACATCTGGTTTGCTCCTACCTCTCATTTTCCGAGCGCCCGCGCCCTTCCCTCCATCTGCGGGAGGTTCACCCGAGGTTGCCGTTTGATGACTTTTATGATCCCGCGCGGTGATTTATTTTCCTACCGAGATCAGAAAGAGCTGAAGCTTCATGAAAGAGGGGGAAGTGTCATTACACCCCAATTTAGAGGTGGAGAAACTTTGGCTGGGCTCTCACAAAGGAGTTAGCCAGCGGCAAGTCAGGATGTCCTAGTTTCCACAAGCCCTGAACACCTGACGAGGCTCCTACAAGCCATTCCGACCGGCTTCGGCTGCAGCAATTCCACTCGGGCAAGAGGCAGGGTCAAATTTATCAGAGCCTGATGCAAGGCAGAGCGTCTTTGTTGTGCTTCTGTGCATTTCTCACATGCTCTAAGATTTTCCTCCCTGCTGATGTGACTTTGGGGATGAGCACCGACACCCAAAGCCCCCATGTGTGTGGGGTCAGAGTGGATCTTTGCCACCTGCGCGGCCTCAGGAGCTGTGGCTTGTTTGGGGGCTCCATTGGGAGCCCTGAGAGGTGCAGGTGGCTCATGTAGATTCTGGGATTAGGGTCAGGACAGGAGCATAAATCCGTAGGGATAGTAATTTGTCAGAGGACATAGCCAAGCTGGGTGAGGCTGTGAAGGGTGGTGTTGGTGCACAGGTTATTGCTGCTTTATAGAGGCTGTGGTTGCCCCATCCCTGGAAATGTTCAAGGCCAGGTTGGATGGGGCTTGAAGCAAACTGAGTGAGTGGAAGGTGTCCGGCGTGGAACAGGATCTTTAAGGTCCTTCTAGCCCAAACCATTTGAGCATTCTCTGCCAAATCACCTGGGCAGGGGAAGAAGGAGGAAAAGAAGGGGCAGGTGACCATCTCCACAGGCTGCTGCTCTTCTTCCCCACACAGGGGTCCTGTCGGGGCTGTCCAGCTAGTGCTGTCACTCCCAAGGATCCCTTTAAGTTCTCAGATCTGTGCTGGGACGTTCATCCGCTGGTCAGCTTTGGTGGGAGGTTGGTTTCTGCAGCTTTATCTTGGTCCGTTTGCTGCAATGGACTTTGTACCCCTGGCGGGTGGTGGGGCCCTCCCTCCTCCCCTGCACTCCCCCACTCCTCCATCCCTCCGCAGGGCAGGAGGATTAACAGGCAAAGTCCTTGCCAGGCACAGGGACTGACTCCACAGAGGGGTCACCTGGGGCTCTCCGAGGTGGGATCAGCCACTGCTCCATGGGAACACCCCCTGGGTACCAGGTGAGCACACACCTGCACAGGTGTGTGTGATGGACATGGCACCAGCCTGGTGGGATCCCTGCTGCCGGAGCACCACAGTGGGGCCAGCACCATCCCCGGGGACCCACCACGTTCCAGGCCGGGAAGCCGTGTCCCATCCCAGGCCAAATGCCCTCCCTGGGCGTTATTGTTTAAATCACATCAGGGGCTAAGCCAGGACTCCGCAGAGCTTGACCACGAGCAATCAGGTGCCCACTGGGGCGGTCTGGGGGTGCAGCCGCCTGTGGGACCCCAGCACTGAGCTGCCATTGCCTGCACTGGTTTAGTGCTCCGGGACTGGTGGAGCTGGGGCGGGGTGGGAACCGGGATGCTGGGACTGTTGAAGTGCCCCCATGCCCCCCTCCTGCCCCAGAACCCCCCAATCCCCTTTCACTGACCCCACATTGAGCATTCCCCCAACCCAGACCCCCCAAATCCCCCTTCACTGATGCCCCTGAACCCCAAATCCCCGGTCACTGCCCCCACCTTGAGCAT
>VWZF01005795.1:908128-932608 GCA_013396755.1 Sclerurus mexicanus
CCTCCACCATCCCTCCATCCTCTTCATCATCCCTCCACCCCTTCATCATCCCTCCATCCTCTTCATCATCCCTCCATCCTCTCCATCATCCCTCCATCCTCATCATCCCTCCATTCCCTTCATCGTCTCTCCATCCTCATCATCATCCCTCCATCCCCTTCCCTGTCCCTCCATCCCCTTCCACGTCTCACCATCCCTTTCCTCCTCCCCCCATCCCTTCCCTCCTCCCTCCAGCCCCTTCTCCTTGCCCGATGCCCCCCTGCTCCCTCCTCCTCCTCCCTCCCAGGTTTGGGGAGGGTGGTGGGTCTGGCCCTGCCTGTCCCAGGGCTTGGTGTGGGACCAGGAGCTTTTTCACACAAGGTATCCCTGTGCCCTGGGCAGGAGCTGTCAGGGTGCCCTGGTCCTTTGGGATTAGGGGGACCCTCTTCTCCACTGCTGGGTTTAAGGGAAGGGCTTGTGGGAGGGTGAAGGCACAAGGGGCTTTTGCAGGTTGGGGGTTTGGGAGAGGGGGAACAACCTGGCTGTGAATTTGGGAGAGGTGAGCTGTGCTCTGGAGATGAGGCCACGCAGGTCTGAGTAGGATTTAGGTTTGGATCCTGGAAGGTGGGAGGCTGGAGGGCTGGATGGGGCTGGTGGTCTTAGGAAGGACACGCTCCTGCTGCAGGGAAGTGTGTTGCACTGCTGGAGTGTTTGGTTTGACTGGCTGAGGCTCTGAACCGGCAAACAGGTGTTGGAAAGGTGTGTTGGAAGTGCTGAGCAAGAGCCTGGAGACTTGGGAGTCTCAGTCTCTGTGTGAAAGGGATGCTACTGAAATATTCACTAGTGGGAAGCGCCAAGGGAGTGTTCGGGGAGCTCACAATGGGTTTTTCCTCATTTTTTCAGTTCTCACCACAGAAACTGTTCAGGAGAAGCCACAACTGCAGGTGGAGGAAACACCAGAGGGAGAGAGGAATAAATAAGAAAGAGGGGGAGGAGGGAGCATGCTTCCTACCAGAAATTTTTCTTGCTGAGGGGACTGCTGAGGTGGGAGTGGGAGGGCAGAGCCAGAGAGGACACGGCCCCCAGTGACCAGATGAGATGAAGTGGAGCGGGATGTGTTGCTAAATTATTGATCAAAGCTGTGAGGCCAGTGGGGAGTAAATCCATACTGAGCCTGGAAAAATAAGCAGGCTGGCTGGAGCAGGATGTGGGGTGGGACAGGGAAGGTGTGGTGGTGCTGGAGGGGTGACAGGTGTGTGCACAAGGGCAGGTGGCATCAGCTTGGCTTCTGCCCAAGCTCCTCAGTGTGCTCAGAAGGAAACATTCCTCTTCTGAGGGACGAGGCAGGGTTAGGACATGGTGAGGAATTCTTCAGGGGCCACAGCTAAGGCATGGGAGTGAAGTGAGAGGTGATTTAGGTGCTGTTTTGATGTAAAAATGGAGCGGGACACCTTGGCAGCTCAAGTCTCTGGCTCTTCCCCCTCCCTCTGCACCGTGGTGCTGCACGAGGTGCGCTCCATGATCCATGGTTTCATTTGGAGGGAGTGGGGAGGCAGATTCTGGCATGGCAGAGGGAGAGGTTCCTGAATGGCCTTTGCATTTCCTTTACTGCTCTGGTGCCGGACTGGTGATCCTGGTGGTTCAGCTGGAGAGATTGTGAGTGCTCTCACCAGGGCAAACGTGGCATCAGCCAGTGGAGTCCTTCAAGTTCCCAGAGTCCCTGCCCTGGGGTGGATCTGGAGTCCTTTAAGTTTCCATCAAAGATAGCAGTATTTCATATTTTTCACTACTAGTGAGGAAGGGAGTACTATTTCTCACTCCTGATGCACACAACTCCTGCCTGTTTGATACCTGCACTGACTGATACTGTCAGACATCAGAGTTTTGGTGTTTTCTGGCATTTGTTACTTTTCATACTCCAAAGCAGAACAGCTGCTGGTTCTCTGACCCTGAAGGACCTTCCCTCGAGTGAAGGCACCTTCACATTCCTCAGCAGCAGCTGCCTGTGATTCCCTGTGTCCCCACCACCCTCGGCCATTCAGTTTTGCTGTTGTGTTTTATGTGCTCTGATAAACCCCACTCTTGTAGGATCCCAAAGCCAAGAAGTAAAATATCTCTTATTTAGTTTTTTTAGCTGTAGATTATGCATTTTTATGCAGAATTTTCTATATTGACATAAATGCAGGTAATTAATTAAAAAACCCCAAGCACCTGCCTTCCTTGTGATATTTGAAGGGGGCCTCAGTCACACCCCCACCCCCATCCCCCGCTTTTTAATCTTGCCTGGTTTTACCATTTATTTAATTGTGTTCTTCTTGTCAGGTGGAAGATGGGACCATTTCCCCTGTGTTTTAGGTGAAACCTGGTGACCATGAAGTCCCGAGGGAGATAGAGGGACAGCAGTGGGAATTCCTTCTCACTCCTTAAAAAAAAAAATCCAACAATTGCCTAATGGTAAGAAAGCTGTTGGTTTTAATCAGTGTTATATTTACAGTGCTCATTAATCAAGGAACAGATTGAAGAGTTTGAGCTCCAAGCCTAGTGGGATGGAGGAGGACACAGCTGTAAATGCTGCGTGTTTGGGGAGGGTGGGAGAGTTGGATTGAAAGTCTGATTGTCCTGTGGTTTGTGCCCTCTCCCCAGGGATTGCCTCTTTGGCTGGCGTCATGGGGAGCTGCTGCAGTTGTCTGTGCACAGACAGCATCCCAGACAACCACCCCACCAAATTTAAGGTAAGTGTTGCACCTTCAACCCCATCACAGAGTCTGTGACAGCTCCAACTGCTGGCAAAGCCCAGCGTGGGCTGGACTGGGACATGAGAAGGAGAGCAAACCTCTGCTCCTGCACACAAGTGGCACTTGAGAGGATTTGCAAATATATTAGTTTTGGTTTGGGGTTTTTTTCCTTTCCTTAAGGAACCTCTGCTGCAAATGTGTTTGTATTTGCTGTGGAAATTGCCTCTGCTTGGAAAATGCAAGGAAATGGGAAACTGGAGAGAAACCTTTTATTGCTGAGGGCTGTGTTCCAGAGCCTGGGCTCAGACACATCAGCTGAGCTGCCAAGCTCACAGTCTCCAGGGCTGACAGCTCGTCGCCTCCTGCCAGCCATGAATCCCTGCTCTCAGCTGGGCAAAAGGCATCCTAAATGGGGGGACTCCGTGGAATTCCAGTGCTTCGTGGGTGGGCTGGTTTGGATACCAGTTGCACTGCAGAGGGGCACCTGCAGTGCTGTGTCCAGTNGATGAGGCACAGGGCGGACTGGGAGATCCTGGAGGCCTTTTCCATCCCCAGTGCCTCTGGGATTCTGAGTTTGCCGCTGCGGGCTCCGCAGGTGACCAACGTGGACGATGAGGGGAACGAGCTGGGCTCTGGGGTCATGGAGCTGACGCAGCGCGAGCTCATCCTGCACACGCACAAGCGCGACGCCGTCAGGTGGCCCTTCCTGTGCCTGCGCCGCTACGGCTACGACTCCAACCTCTTCTCCTTCGAGAGCGGCCGGCGCTGCCACACGGGCCAGGGTGAGCGTGGCTCTGCCTCCCAGAGCCTGCGGCACTGAGGTGTCGGTTCCCAAAGCGAGCTGGTGCTCGTGGCTTCCCGAATTCCTGCCTCTGGTCAATCGGCAGGTTCCCTTGCAGCCCCTTCCCCCTTTACGTGTGTGTGTGTGCACGTACAGTGAGTGCTCCTGGTTCAAACACCAAGGACACAACGCCGGGGCTCAGGCCCGGGGCTTAAATGGGATGGTCTCCTTTTGCCGGCGCGCTGGTGCTCATGAGGTGGCTGGTGAAGCATTTCTGGGGTGCGTTTAATGTCAGAGAGGTTGTTACGCTGCCAGCATTATGCTTTGGTGCCAAAGGATGCCCAGCTGAGGCAGGAGGGGTTGCTGGACTTCCCTGCGGATCTAGAAAGCGCTTTTTGCAAGACTGAAGCCGTTAAGCATCTTTTAACTCGGAATAAAGCAAAAGGGCACTTTTTGCATCTTTTTCCAGGTCCCTCTTACGATTGTTTATTCCACACAGCATGTCAGTGGCAACAGTTGTTTGAGCACATTTCATTTTCCTCGGTGCTTTTCCCCCTGCCTTGGTCAGTGCTGGTTCTGCTTAAAGCTTTGCATTTTGGGTCTGGCAGCACTTTGTAAGAGCGAGGAAAAGGAGTTCTACATTTCACTGATGTTATGCACGGGGATGCTGTGCATGGAGGAGGGAAGTGAGTCACCCAGGAGTACATGCCAAGTCATCAGCAGCACTGGGAATAGTCTCCAGTTTTACAATGGTGCCTGTTAGTTCCTTTACCAGTCTGTCTCTCTTGCTTTTAAAGAGCTGAACATTTTCTTGGCATCTGCATCCCCGGGAAAAAAAAAAACTTGTTTCCTTGTTCTGTTAATGTGTTTGTAAACTCCTTCGTATCCAAAAGGACTCACATCAGTGTTCAGGGGCTGTGCAAATCTGTAGTGGCAGATGCTCCTTTTTAATATTTATTTAAGTGGGATTTCCCTCTCCCGGAGCCATGTGTTTATCAGTGGTGGGAGTTTGGATTCTGTTTCGCCTTTTGCAGGGTGAGGATCAGTGATTACAATTTAATCCAGTGATTAAAATTCTGCCCCGTGTGTGGTTTGTTCTGTTCAGGTCCAGGTAGAGGTGAGGGAGCAAAGCTCTTCACATACTACAAAATTTGTAGCAGGCACTCATCAGTCTTAAAGCAGAAATGAGAGAGATGATGTGTTTGGTGAGTTTTCACCCTTCCTTCTAGGATGTTATTCTGCTTATTGATTTTATCTGGAGGACTCCTTCCTGATGTTGTTCCCCATGTGCTACAAGGCAGATCCAGCTATTTTTTTTTTGGCCAGAACCTTGCAAACGTGGTTCTTCGGGAGCAGCCCTTGTTGCCATGCCATTCCTGTTGCTATGGCTTTGGGAGGTGTGTATGTGCGTGTGTACCAGCCTGGGATTGGTTACGGGTCTGGTCTGCTCCTTTGGGGAGACACTCTTCAGTTCCAGGGATTTTTAAAAGTATGATGTTCTTGTCCCTCCCTTATGTGCACACACCACAGGGCCCAGTCCAGCTTCGAGGAGACTTTCCCTGGCAGTGAGGACTGGACTGGGTGCCAGGGGAGTTCAAATAGGTTCAAGGTCAGAGGAGAACAGTTCACCTGTCCCTCTACACTCATGGGTTGGTTGTTGTGAGATAACACAATGCTGAGGTGTTTAAGGCCAGGCTGGATGGAGCTCTGAGTAATCTGGTCTTGTGGAAGGGGTGGAACTGGATGAGCTTTAAAGTCCCTCCAACCCAAGCCATTCTGTGATTTCATGATTTCTGGTGTTTGTTTGTTTCTTGAATAATCCACCAGGTTGGTTGTTTTCCTGTGGCTGTGGGTTGACTGAGAAAGAAATCAGAATTCCCTGTTGATTTAGAGCCAGCAGTTCCTCTTGTGAAAGCAGGATCACTTCCTTGCTCCTCTGAGCCTCCTCTCTGTCACTGCGCAGGGATTTTTGCCTTCAAGTGTTCCCGAGCAGAGGAGATATTCAACCTGCTCCAGGACCTGATGCAGTGTAACAGCATCAACGTGGTGGAAGAGCCTGTTGTCATCACCAGGAACAGTCACCCCACGGAGCAGGGGCTGTCCCGGACCCCCCAGGCCCCCAACAGTAAGACTCCTCAGAGTGTGGGGAGAAGGGAGGGGGACACAGAGATGGGGTGCTACCTAAGAAAGGCCACTTGGCAGGGGGTCCTGTGAAATCCATCTGGGGGGTGAGAACTCAGTCGGCTATTTGAAGGGGTGCACTGAAGAGCCCAGCTCACTGTGAAAGTGAAATAACTCTTATTTTGTACCAATCTAATGCTCCTCTGCCTCGATTCTCTCCCAGATCTGGGGTACACTGTCCCAGGATTTCCCAATGGATTTCACAGCTTCCCTGGAGAAAGCCTGTACTACTCTGCAGCCCGGCACCCCTCGGTGAGCAGCCTGAGACATTCCTCTGTGGGGGAAGACTCTACTCATCTCCTCCTTGGGCCTGAGGAGCAGGTAAACCTGGCTGTCCTAAGCTCTGCTGGGTGCAAGCAGCTGGTTTTGCTGTGCAGTTCTGGGTTTCTCCCACTCAAAGCGCAGGGGATCCTCACACCTTGTCATTCTGTTTTTCTCTTTACTTCATTTTGCTCCTGGAGGCTCCTGCTCTCTGACACTTCACTGGAACAGACACTCTGTCAAAGTCAACTGAGCTGTGCTAAATCCACTGGTATTTGGATGGCAATTATCTGTCAGCCATCACCCAACCCCTAAACTACTGTGCAGATGCACCCCAAATTTAGACCCCTTTTATTTTTGATGTTCAGCTCTTCGTTCTCACTTGTAGAATTTAAGACTTTCCCCTACAAAATCCAGCTTGTCTAAACCATCCCTCAGGAGGCCTGGGTGGGTGTGAGGGCTGCAGGATCCCCGTATGAGCCACTTCAGGAATTATTTTGTGAGTGGTTTTGCTTTTTGCTCTGTGCCACATGCATTGAGCATGGCACAGGCAGAATCCCAGAATCATCGGGGTTGGAAAAGACCTCCAAGACCATCAAGTCCAACCCGTGACTGCCATCCACCTTGTGACCCAGCCCAGGGCACTGAGTGCCACGTCCCGTTGTTCCTTGGACCTCCAGGGATGGGGACTCCACCACCTCCCCGGGCAGCCCCTTCCAGTGTCTGACCACCCCTTCTGTGAAGAAATTCCTCCTGATGTCCAACCATGTGGACACATTCAATGTGTGTCTGCAGCTGGACTCCTTTTTGTCTCTCCTTCAGCCCACAAATCCTAAAACGGCTTTTGCGTTTCGCTTCCCAAAATCTTTTTGACTTTTATCTCCTCCTGTTTCATCAGCCACTGGTGAATTTTCCCTTCCTGCTGGTTTCTCAGCTGCTCACAGCTGCTTTTGCTCTTGCCTCTGCTCTCTCCTCCTTTCACTTTCCCTCTGCTTCTCTCCTTGCAGTCCCACACCTACGTCAACACGGCCAGTGGGGAGCAGGAGCCGAGGGGCCGGCACTGTATGCACTCCTTGCCTGAAGCCCACCCTCCTTTCCCCCCTAGGAACCACAGCTGCTCCCTCGAAGACCGCAACCCCCAGGTCTTCCTGCAGCCGGGGGAGGTTAAATTCGTGTTGGGTCCCACGTGCGGCGGCCGCCGGCCGTGCCGGCACCCCCGGGAGCGCAGGGCGCGCCTCTGCCCCCCCAACAACAACAACAACGAGCGCGAGCAGGGCTGTCCTTCACCCCAGTGTGTCTACGAGAACCTCAACGGGCCGGTGCCCGCCAGCACCTCGTCCCTGTGCCGGGCTGGGCGCTCCAAGCCGCCCCGGGAGGACGGCGGCTGCTCCCATCGCCGCTCGGCGCTGCTGCACTACGAGAACCTGCCGGCGCTGCCGCCCGTGTGGGAATTCCAGCCTTGCCGGCGGGACGAGGACACGACGCCGTCCCCCAACGGCTTCTCCGAGGCCGGCGAAGAGGATCCCCTGCAGAACTACGCGAGCTCGGAGAGCGCGGCCCTGCACGGGCCTCGGCGCCGCGGCACCTTCCTGCCCAGGGCCCAGCGGAGCCGCCTGCCCCGCGTCTTCAGCTTCGACTTCCCGCGGCCCTGCCCGGAGCCGCCGCGGCAGCTCAACTACATCCAGGTGGAGCTGGAGGCCGAGCCGTGCGAGGGGCGCCGGGACCCCCCACGTGTCCCTGCCCCCGCCAGCCCCGGCGCCCGCCGGACCGACTCGTACGCCGTCATTGACCTCAAGAAGACGGCGGCCATGTCCAGCTTGCAGAGGGCCCTGCCCAGGGACGACGGCACCTCGCGGAAAACTCGGCACAACAGCACGGACCTGCCTCTGTGAGGGGCCCCGAGCGCCGGCCCGCTGTCCTGGCTCTGGCCCTGCCCCTCGGTGCCCTCCCCGCTGGGGCTTCCCTTCGCCATGGCCTTCTGCTTCCTCGTGTGCCCGTTCCCCGGTGGCACGGGATGGCTCCTGCAGCTGCTGCTAAGGCTCGCCTGTCTCTGTCTGTCTGTCTGTCTGTCTGTCTTCCCCTCTCTGTCTCTGTGCCGTTCATTTTTAAAGCCTTGTGGGATATTTGATGACTCTGAAGGTTAAATTTCGGGCAGGAGGTGCCAGGAATGCCACCGGCGCTGTGGCCCAGCCTCGCGTGGGTCAGAGCAGTGCCAGAGCAGGGCAGTGCTGCTTTAGGGGCTCCTCTGCAAATGCAGCCTGTTCTCCATGGATTTCACACCTCCAGGAGAGCTCTGCAGCCAGGCCACTCCAAAGTCGGGATTTGCCTTGTGTTTTCCCTGCTCCCTGGTGATCAGGGAGCTCATGCTGTGGCCTTTCCACCCTCACTGTTACGTGTTTTCTTTTTATACTCCTGTCCCTTTCTCAAATTCGATTTAAATTGGGCAGCTGAAATTAAATGAGGGCAGAGAGCCGTGGGCATACACTGTGATCACAGAAACCTGATTTCCTAAATCCTAAAATTCCTTTTCCTGCTTTAAAAGAGGAGGGAAATGTCACAACCATGAGAGAGATTTGAGGTTTGGTCTAGAAAACTTTGCTTGTGCCATACCCTGGTGTGATTTTGAAGGGATCTTCTTGGCAGCTGCTCAGAAGGGTTGTCAATTTATTTGTTTACCTATTTCTTTATGAAATGTTCCTTTGCATCCCAGTTAATTGCCAAACTGGTGCCAATATGAAGCGTGTGCTCGCTGGGGCTCGCTCCGGTCTGGGGGACGGGTCTCAGAAGAGTTTGGTGGCTTTGCTGAGCCACCAATTTGAGAAAAAAGGTTGGGGGAAAAGAGCAGCCGGGAGTCAAAAATGCATTAGCTGGGCCTGACTGTGCCAGGGTGGGTGGGAAATGGTATGGGAGCCGTGGGAGTGGGAGCGGAGCCGCCAGGCAGCCGAGCTTGGAGGGGTATCAAAGTCAGTGCCTCCACCCACGTGCCTGCCTGGGCCATGAGGAATCTCTGTTCAGTGTTGGGAGTGAATGTGCAGTTTGTTTCCTGCAACTGCGGACTTGGAAGGGCTAAATTTCAGCTCTCGGGTAAATTCTGTGGCCTTTGATGTGGATCTTTGTCTTGACGCCGGGGCTGAGCTGAGCTGCCTCTGCGCGGGGTCTCTGCGTCTCTCCCGCGCCGGGATGTCCCACGAGCCCCCTCCGCGCGTCACGCTGCGGCTCAGTCCCTCCCTCGGTTCCTCTGTGCCTCTTTCAGTGGAGAGAAGTGCTCTGGGATACTCTGGGGTCCCTCCTTCCTGCTGTCTGTATCCATCTTCCTCCTGGGGCAGGAGTTGGATCCAGTCTCGGCGAGGGTCCCGCTCTCTGCAGAGACGTTGCCAAACCTCGTGTTCCCCTTGTCCTTGATGTTTTCTGGTGTTGACGTCTGTGAAAGAGGAAAGACCCCGATCATCCAGCTCCAACCTGCTTCTTGAGGGCCAGGAACTTGATTTCCAGATATTGGAAGTTCAGCCTTTTTGGTTTTTGGTGCTGTAATGTCCTGTTGAACCGTGACCCTGTTGGGAGCAAGGGCGTGTGATCCAAGTCCGAGTGGTGCCATGTTTGTGTCGCAGAACGTGGAGTTCTTGGCTTGCTGTTGCACTATAAATTCCAAGTGTGCCACATGCTTACATTCACTGGTTTTCTTTTTATTTTGGAAGTCCTTGTGCTTGTCTTCCATTCTTTTGTCCTCCCCAACCCTTGTGTCACTTATAACTGAAAGGAAACCCAAGTAATATATTTTTGTATGTATAACAAATGACTTTATTTGAAGGAAAAAACAACCCCCCAAGTAATGTATTCCCCTAAATCCAGCTTTCACTTAGGGAAGTGAGAAAAGAAATTGTTTATATCTATATATATATATATATATATATATAAAAGTTAACTGCGTTAAGCTTTAAATAAAGTATTTAAATAAAGAGTTTCTGAGATGTCAGTGTCACCCTCTGGGACAGCACCAGCAACTCCGTCTGGAGCCTCTGTATGAACCTGCCTTTCCAATGCCTGAGCTCCAAATGCAAATACTTATTCCCTTTTTCCCCAGAAAGGCAAAAGAGAATGGAATATTTTCCATTTCCGTGGAGAAAGTGAGGTCCCTTTCCTACCCCATGGGAGGTTTGCAGGTGGGTTAAGGGCAGGGAAAGTGCCGATGGGTGGCTCTTTGTGCCTTGGGTGGCAGCAGCTGAGGGCCGGGGCTGCTCTTGGGTGCTGCCCAGGGCCGTCAGCCTGGCCGAAGGTCCCCGAGGGTGGGCTGAGGCTGGTGTGAGGGTCCGTACATCCGTGAACTCCCAGGAGCCGGGAATTCTTCCTGGTGTTCCTCAGGAACATCCAGCTCCCAGCTGCAATCCCATTTCTGTGGCTCCACATGAGCCCTGTGGAGGGCACTCTGGCTTGGGTGGTTTGAACTGCTGACTTTCACATCCTCCAGGTGCCCTGGGCTGTCCCACTTGGGCCTTTCTCCTCGTTGGCAAGCCCGGTCTCCCAAAGGGCACCGAAGGCAGCAGCGACGGGGGGATTTGCTCGCAGGAACACGCGCTCGCTGTTCTCCAACACATCCTTCATCCCACTCACACCGTGCCTGCTGCACCTCTTCAAGGAACGAGGGGAATTTCCTTGCCTTAAAGATGAGAAAACAGGGAGCTGATGCCGGCTGCATCCAGCGTGGAACATCCTCTGCTCCGGGTCCTGTTGCGTCCTCCCTCCGTCCCCGCCGGCCGTGGGTCGGGGCTCGGCTCTGCTGCCTCAGCAGGCTCCGCTCCAGGGGTATCCCAAGCTCCCCGGGAAGCTTTGGGAATGAAAAACCCATCCCAGCTCATTGTTCACACCGGGTTGTTCCACGTTCAGGACATTAAATGGGAAGTGTCGTGCAGGCAGCCGGCAAAGCGGTTGGCGTTTGTGGCTTTCAGGGTGCACGTGGTCACATCCCAGTGATTTCCCCACTTTTTTCTGCTTCTCTGGAAAACTTCCCGAGAGCCGTGTCTGCGTCAAGTCACCAGGACTCTTTGAGAACTTCCTGATATTCGGTTTTCCCGGTGGTGTGAAAGTGCAGGGAAGGACGGGAGTCGCAGGTGCCGAAGCACCGGGAGCACAGGTGGCACTTTTGGGATGCTCCCGGCGCAGTGTCGCAGCTTCCTCTAGTGGCCGTGGGGGAGACGGTTCCAGAGGAGAATCCGGGTTTGGGATGGAAGGTGAGGAGGGGAATCCGAGTCCGTGTTCTGTGATTTGGGTGATGGGCAGGAGGATCCCTTCCAACAGCGCTCTGGAGCCTGGAGGTTGGGACCGACCTGTCCTTGCTGGGCTCCTTCCTGCGCTCTGGGACTGAAGTTCAGGGAGGGCTTGGTGAGCAGCCACGGGCTGTGCGGGGAGAATTTGACTGGCTTAACCTTTTCAAGTGGTTCTTATTTGAGTTCGAGTTAATCAATCAGATTTCTTCCCCTGATATTTCTTCCCTGGGGAATGCAGAAATAGATCTTTCCCCCTTCCCTTTCCCAAGGAGCTGTTGTAGGAATAGAGCTTCTCCCAGCTCTCTGTTGTCTCATCATGGGAGGGTTTGGTTGGTTTTTTTTCTTTTAACCCATTTTAAGTGCCTACTTTTCCCCCAGGGAAGGAGGTTGGAATATCTGTGACTGTACCTGCCTTGGAGGGAGAGGGTGGGAGACGAGAGGCTGGTTATGAGGGTGAAAGGATCAATATTTCTGCAAAGAGACTCAAATGTGTTTGTTATTTCTGAGGTGTTGTTGGTTTTATTGCCTGAGCTGTGCTGTTCACTGGGAGACAAACCAAACCAGGGGTGTTACTGCAGCTCCCAGTTCCCTCAGACATTTTTTCCTGGAATCTTTTGCTTATCCCTCCGTGTGATACTGCCCAGCCCTCTTGGGTGGTGTCTTGCGTGTGAAAAATCATTAATGAAAGATTGTTAATGAACCCATTGCCCAAATCCAGCCCCTGGGAGGGCTGCCCTCAGTCTTTCTGGGAAGTTTGTCTTTCCCCCAACCTTGGCTCATCTAGAAATTCCACACACAGGCAGCAGAACAGGTTTAAGTTCCTGCTGCCAAAGGTGAATTCATTAGTGAGAATCCTGAGAGCTTTGAAGTTGGCAATTACAGGCCAGGGATTGGAAAAGGTTAATTGTAAAGAAGGGAACTAATTTGTTTTTCTTCCATAAGTGAATGATTTTCCAGGCCCAGATACCTCAGTGTTACCTCAAACTCCTCCCAGCTCCCTTGGAGCCTCTTTAGGTTCTCATCATCATGAAGTGGCTGATCCTCACCTGGTCTGGGAAGTTAAATGTCCAACCTGGAGCCCAACCATTTATTTCAGGTGCTGTTCTCATGGTTGTGTAGGAAAAGGGGAACCTTTATTTTAATGTGGATGGAAGCTGTTCACCTGTGTACTGTAATCTCTGTTTTGGAAACAAAACACAAAACCAGCTCAGGCAGCAGTAAAGGATCCCTGTGCTCGTGTGGGTTCATAAACACAGCTGCTTCAGGGACACACGTGCCATCATGGGCAAAGCTTTCCCCATGGCTTTCTTCATGGGATCACACAATGGTTTGGGTCGGGAGGGACCTCAAAGTTCACCCAGTGCCACCCCCTGCCCTGGGCAGGGACACCTTCCACCAGCCCAGGTTGCTCCAAGCCCCGTCCAACCTGGCCTGGGACACTTCCAGGGATGGAGCAGCCACAGCTTCTCTGGACACCCTGTGCCAGAGCCTCATCCCCATCACAGGGAAGAATTTCTTCCCAACACCCAATCTAACCATACTTTCTTTTCGAGCCCATTCCCCCTTGTCCTGTCACCGCAGTTGGGATGAAGAGTCCCCCTCCAGCTTCCTCGCGGGCCCCTTCACACCCTGCACGGATGGCGGTGGACGCGGCCATGGGACGCGAGGGGAGGGATGGGATGCCCTGGGCTGGAGCTGTCGGTGCGTGGGCTGGGCCACGGCCCCAGCACAGAAGAGAAGCTGAAAGCAGAGCAGGGGAGATGCCCAGAGCCTGCTCCGGGGGGAAATCCTGCCCAGGAGCAGCATGGGAACGAGCCGCTCTGCGGGGGGATCCGATGTTGGAAACTGCAAATCCACGACTCCCGTCAGACTAAGGCTTCGGTGCTGAGCAGCTTTGGGTCCAGGAGTGCCAAGCAGTGGAAGGTGTGAGCTGCAGAGGGCACCTTACTGCTCGTGGCACGGCCGGGTCTCGAGGGGACCTGCCGGGAGCGGTCGGTCTGTTGACGTTTTGATAACCATGCTTCGCTTCCAGCTGGAATTTGCTTTTTATCCAATCTTAATAAGTTGATCTTTGTATCAATCCTGCTGGCAAACAAGATAATTGCTTTGTTATAGTCCGAATACCCAGCAAAGGGCACGCACTGCCCGGTGCTCCCGAGGGAAGGAAATCCGTGCGGAGCGTTGACACGGGAGGAGCAGCGATAGCACCGGATGATGGAGAGGGCGATGTCCCCGCTGGGAAGAGCCAGGCTGCTTGGACTGGCGATGGAAATGGGGCTGGAGGAGCTCTGGAAAATATTTAGGCTGTAACTGAAAGGATAATGGTCCACTTGCCAGAAAATATTTGGGTTATAACCAAAAATGCTTTGGTTTGTTTGCTAAAAAACATTTAGATCATGACCAAACCCATTTTGGTCCATTTCCTAGAAAATATTTGGGTTATGACCAGAAACATTTCGGTCTCTTTGGGTGTTTGTTGTCAATTTGGGAAATCTGTGTTTGTAGTTATATTTCTTTTCTTTTTTTCTGTCCCACAGAATAAAAGCAAACAAGGAATTTTCTGAGGTTCCGGGCGGGTGTGAGGGTTAAACCCTGAGAGTTTGCTCTCTGGGTGAGTTACACCCTCCCGTGCAGGAAGGCACAACGTCTGCCTTTGGGTGCAGGATGGGGAGGGAATTGGGCGCTCCACAAAGTTACAAACCGAACGGAAACGATTTCCGTCCAAATAGTGGAAGGTGTACGACACGGGAAGGAGGAGGAGAGGACAGCGAAGGGCTGGGAGGCTGACGAAGAGGAGAAGGGCAGAGCTGAGGGCAGAGCAGCACTGGGGAGCAGAGAGGGAACCTGGTGCGCTCCAGCTCTTTGCCCCGTGCCCTGGGAAAGGGCAGCCACCCACCCAGCCGTGCTCCCGCCGGCTGAAGGAGGGCAGGGCAGAGGAAGGAGGAAAGACCAAGGGAAGGAGGGCAGACCAAGGGAAGGAGGGCAGACCAAGGGAAGGAGGGCAGACCAAGGGAAGGAGGGCAGACCAAAGGAAGGAGGGCAAACCAAGGGAAGGAGGGCAGACCAAGGGAAGGAGGGCAAACCAAAGGAAGGAGGGCAGACCAAAGGAAGGAGGGCAGACCAAAGCGTTTCCCTCCCACACCAAGAGCCGCGAGCGCCTTTGTCTCGGGGAAAGGTTTGCACAGGTCTTGGCGAGGGCAGATATGGCCCAGTGCGGTGACGTCGGGGCCCTCCTCCCCACGCCGTGATAAGCCCTGACCCCTTATCGCGTGGCAGCGCTTTGATCTCGCCACCGAGGGCGCGCCGCCCCGCTCGCCCCCAGCGCCCCGCTGAGGACGCGGACTCCTCGCCATCCTCGTGGCCCTAAACACAAAGAAGCCCTTGAGGCCAGGGGTGCACGAGGTGCTAATGGAAAATGGAGGTCAGCAGATAAGGGCTGCCTGCCCGTATAAAAGCGGGTAGCCCGGGCGGCTTGGCCCGGCTGCTGCCGTCTCCCCAGGGTGTGCGTGGACACCTCGGCACCATGAAGTGGCTCGTGCTGGCCCTGGCGTGTCTCCAGCTCGCAGAGGGGTTGGTGAGGTGGGTGTCCTGCGGCAGGAGGAGCGGGGAGAGCGTGGAGAACAGAGCCCGGTTGCAGCTCTGACCTGCAGGGCACCTGGCCAGGTGTGGCTCCGGCCTCCGGCATCTCCGCGTTGCGGTCCCGCTCCGGGCTTCATCCCTCGCTGGAGGACATCCCTGGGGGCCTGGAGGGCTCCTGTCGTGGCAAGGTTCTAAGGAGTCCAGAGAACGGAGCATTTGAAAATACCCCAATGTCCTGATTTCCTGCTGGGTTTTCTTGGGTTTTTTTCTCCATCTGTGCAGAATCCATCTGAAGAAAGGTGAGTCCATACGGGAGAAGATGAGGGCAGCTGGAGTGCTGGATGACTACCTGAAGAAAATTAAGTATGACCCGGTTAAGAAATACAGCTCCAGAAAGGGCTCTGTCGTGAACGAGCCGATAACCAACCACCTGGATGTGAGTACCCCAGGCTCCCCTCTCGCTGCCCCTCCACACACCACATTCCCCTTTCCCTCCTTCTTCCCAGCAGCCAGAGCGATCCGGTCACCCCGGAGCTTCCAGAAGTGAGAAATTGCTTTTCTCCCACTCTTCTGGTTTAGACTTCAGGGAAGTTTTTCCCCACCCATGAAAAGTGAGGCTTTTCTGCATGTAACAGAAACACCACAATTATTCCGTATTTCATATTTTGGGAGAAAAAGCAGGATGAGAGCTCAGTCTGCTGCTGCTGGGTTGGTTATTGGCAAGAGTGAGCCTGGCATTCCCCACCGCCCTGCAAGGCACTGGGATGCCAGGTGAGAGCCTGGTCTGTTCCTGACCCCGTGGCCAATGGAGGTGCCCCATCTCTTGTCTGCAGTCCTCCTACTTTGGGGAGATCAGCCTCGGGACCCCCCCCCAAAAATTCTTGGTGCTCTTCGACACTGGCTCCTCCAACCTGTGGGTGCCCTCTGTTGACTGCAAGAGTCCAGCCTGCTGTGAGTACCCCTGGCATGCTGAGAGTTAAGCTACTACTAGTGCCTGTAGTAGTAGTTAGTAGTAGCTACTACCCCGGGGCACTGTAAGCCCAATTTGTGTCGAGGACAACACGATGCCAGACCAAAAATGGTCCCAGGCTCCTGATCTGGGATAGCTGCTCCCTGCTGCTGGTCGGTGCCTTCCTTGGGAAGCACAAAGCACCTCCTGCCCAGCGAAGGAAGGTGGGCAAGTCCCTACGGCCGCCCCTGGGATCTCAGTGGTGATGCCTGACCTTCCGTGGCCGGGCAGAGGAAAGAGCAAAGCCAAGGAATAGTGGAGCTGATGTGCTGCTCCCAGCAGAGCTCATCCCATGTAACACACCGCCAGTGGGAGAGCGACGGCTGATGGGGTTGGAATCCCTGGAGAGGGATCCAGGCAAAACTGGGATGCAAACCCCACCTGAGACACACAAGGCAGAGGAACAGCCTGTCCTGCTCTTCAGGACAACAGAGTGCCTGACAGTGAAATCCCACCACAGCCAGACGAGCACAGGCCCAGGACATTCCCCTCTTCTCTCCCGCAGTCAATCACGCCAAGTTCAAGCCCAGTGAGTCCGACACCTTCACCCCCAATGGCCAGTCCTACACCCTCTCCTACGGCAGTGGCTCCGTCAGCGTGGTGCTGGGCTGTGACACGCTCAAGGTGAGGGCACCCTGTCCTTGTCCTCCCGGGTGCTGCATCCCAGCTGGGTGTCCCGCTGGAAGGAGCCCGGGAACAGCCTAAGAGCAGCTTTCATGTAGCCAAGACTTGGGCAGACCCTGGGCGGGACTGATACAAACTGGTTATTGCCACCCTTGGTCACCCAGCTTGTGTTTGATTGTGTTTTAACCCAATTCCTGCTAATTCCCCCTGCTGCCTGGTGCTGCTGTCACCAGCTGTGACCCTGCAGCGCCCTTGGGCTTGCAGAGCATCAGCCACCCCTCCCAGGGCCACTCAGGTTCGCTGTGCTGACCTGGCCTCCCCTTCCCCTGCAGATCCAGAACATCACGGTCACAAACCAGGAGTTTGGGCTCAGCAACGATGAGCCGACCCAACCTTTCTACTTTGCCGACTTTGACGGGATCCTGGGAATGGCCTACCCCTCTCTGGCAGTGGGAGGGACGCCCACGGCACTGCAGGGAATGCTGCAGCAGGACCAGCTCGCCCAGCCCATCTTCAGCTTCTATTTCTCACGGTAAAGACCTGCTGGGACAGTCAGCACTATGTCCCCTGCCTGATCCCAAGCACAGACCCACATTCCTTGTGGTTCTATCCCTCTCTGTCTCCTGTACATCACGCAGGGTTACTGATCTCTGCTGCTGTAACTCTGGTTTTGCAGCCAACCCACCTACCAGTACGGGGGAGAGCTGGTTCTCGGGGGAATCGACACCCGGCTCTTCCAGGGGGCCATTACGTGGGCACCGGTGTCCCAGGAGCTTTACTGGCAGGTCACACTTGATGAGTGAGTGGTGTTTGCACCTCTGGGCATCATCCCCCGGGCAGCTCATGGAAGAAGGGGGTACAGCTGTCCCCCAGATGCAGCTGCAGCTTCGCAGCAGGCACAGGCTCGAGGCTGGATGCATTTCAGAGCACCCCAGACTGACAGATCCAGCCAAGGCAGGTTTAGGTGCCAGTGGGTGCCTGAAGTGACATCTTTCTCCCTATTCTCCTCCCAGGTTTGCTATTGGGCAGTCGGTGAGCAGCTTTTGCAGCCAGGGCTGCCAGGCCATCGTGGACACAGGGACTTTCCTGCTGACTGTGCCCCAGGAGTACATCGAGAGCATCCTCCAGGCCCTGGGTGCCCAGGAGACCAGCTATGGAGTGAGAGCAGGGGATGTTTGGGGAGGGTGTGGAGCAGCGGGAGCCTCGCACAGGAGTCAGAGCTGTGGGCTCAGCTGGGTCCCACAAAACTCATGTGGCACTTACAGAACATGCTACTGCTGGTGAGGGACAAAATGACATCCTTCTCTGACGTCCTTTCAGGCTGAGAAGGTTGGGACTGTCACCCTGGCATATGAGGGTATCTCTCCTCTCACCCTGGGTGCTGTCCCACCCATAATCTCCTCTTCTCCCTCTCTCCACAGTACGCAGTTGACTGCAATGAGATCCAGAACATGCCCCCCCTCACCTTCATCATCAGTGGCACTCAGCTCCCGCTCTACCCCTCCTCCTACGTCCTGAACGTACGTGCCAGCTGAGGGGCCTCCTCCTGCAGAGCTCTTGAGGGCCAGGGGAGGACCTGCAGCTCCGTGACCAGCTGGGATGCTCTCCCTCCCTGCAGCCCAGCTGGAGGTCCTGGTGCGTGTTTGAGGCTCTGACTCCCCGTTATTCCCCTCTTACAGAGCAATGGCTACTGCACCCTTGGGATCGAGGTCACCTACCTGCCCTCCCAGGATGGGCAGCCGCTCTGGATCCTGGGCGATGTCTTCCTTAAGGAATATTACACCATCTTTGACATGGCTTACAACCGCGTTGGCTTCGCCCTGTCAGCGTAGAGGCAGCACCATCCAGCCCCTCTCCTGGCCCAACACACCTGTGCCAGCACTGCCAGAGTGCCACGGCATTCCCAGGGACCTTTGTTTTCCTTTATGTGCCCACATGACTCCCCATCCCTCGGGATTTCTGTGTAAGTGTGTCCTCACGGTCTCCTATAACAAATAAACCACAACATCCCAAACCATCTGCAAGCTCACGGCTTTGTTGAGCGATGGCTGAGCACAGACTGCCAGGTTACCTGTCCCAGACTCCCTTTCTCCAGCAAGGTAAGTGCTGTTGTAAACTCCAGGGCTGAGGATAAAGCCACAGGGCTCGTCAGTCGCCACCTCCAACCCTCATGCTGGACATCAGGAAAACTCATGTGGGAAGCCCCTGACCTTCCTTGCAGCTGGAAGAGGTTTACCAAAGTCCTGTGGTTAAGTCAAAGTGGGAATGTGAGGCCATGAGGTGAGTCATGACACCCAAATGACCCCTAAACCTTGAAGCAGGGCTATTCAGTCAGGTAAAACAGGAGCTGGTGTATCAGGAATTATGGTGTGGCTGAAGGGGATGGGAACACCTTGGGCAGGGGAGGTTGGGCAATCCCACTCTTTCCTGGGATCCAGACGCATTTCTTAGAAGCTCTTTATTGTTATCAGATGTATTCACAGCTCTGTCGTTTCACCGGGGGAAGGACACAAACTGCTCAGTGCTTTGTGTCAAAATATTGACACAGGCTGAGTGCAGGGAGATGGGGTGGGTGAGGACAGCAGGGAAGGGCTTTCCTCCTCCCCAAGGAGTGGGAGGTTTCTGGTGGACACAGGGCAGTGGCGGGAGGGGACAGGCAAAGGCTGACCATGTCCCTGCTGATCTTTGCTCTCCCCTTTGCTCCCTGCAGGATGTGTCCAAGCCAAGGCAAATCCATCACGATGCGATGGAGGAGAAAGGGGTGCCGGGGGGTTTCCTGAGCTGCTTCAGGCTCCAAACATCATTCCATCACCAAGAACTTGGATGGAAACAGAGGCCCTGTCAGCAGGGACTGGGGGCTCTGCAGGCACCTGCAGCAGGGGACAGCGGGGCTGCTCCTGCCCATCCCCGGAACACCAGCAGCGGGAATTTCCGTCTGCTCTAAAGGGTGTGTTTTGCCTTTGTTTTCTGGAAAGATCGAGCCGGTGCTGAGGGCCAGAGAAAAGACTTTAATTTGTTGATAACCACAGGATTTTGCTTTTTATCAGATGTCACTTATTTGGTCTCGGAGGCACTGGCCAATCTCTTGGAGCCCCAAGAGCCGGGCCAGGAGGGCAATCAGGGCGGCTGCGGTGATTAACACACCGCAGGCGTTGGTGGAGGGTGGGAGCAGCGATAGAGCAACTGGGTGTCTGGAGCAGGAGCTGGGCACGGCTCTGGCTAAATACACCCTGCCTGGCACAGAAGCTGCCACGCAGCCACTGGGGACCATGTGGGTGCTGCTGCTGGCCCTGCTCTGCCTCCCGCTTGGGGAGGGGATGCTGAGGTGGGTCCTGGGCAGGAGGGGTGCGAGGGTCTCAGCACAGGGTGGGCACAGATGGGCATCTCACTGCTGTCTGCATCCCACAGGATCCCCCTGAGGAGAGGCAGGTCCATCCGGGAGGTGATGAGGGAGAAGGGGCTGCCAGAAGGTTTCCTGAGCAGCCTCAGAGGGGACCCGGGTAGGAAATACCAGCTCAGCGGCGCTGTGGCTCAGGAACCTCTGATGAACTACCTGGATGTAAGTGCTGGAGCTTCTCCTGCCTCCTCTGAGCCACCCAGCTTGGGTGTTTGGGGATGCCCTCCTGCTTTCCTGGCTGGCTGTGGGAAGCTCTGAGGGCTTGGCTCCCTCCTCACCAGCCAAGGGGCTGTGCTGGGGTTTAGCCTGGGTGATGCTGGGAGAGGAGGGCAGGAGGCTCCAATTCCTGAATTGGAACAGGGCTGATGGTTCTAGGGAAGACTTACTGCTCCTGGCCTTGCTGCTTTATGTCAAAGGCAAATGGTTGCCCCTTTCTGTGCTTTAGCTGCCCTCGAGGACCACGAGCCTTTCCTATGGCCCCGCAGCAGTTTGGGGGCCAAGAGCTGAAAACTCATTGGGAAAATCCAGGCAGAAACAGAAATCCATTCACACCCTTCTTCACAGACCTTCTACTTCGGGGAAATCGGCATCGGGACCCCTCCCCAAAGTTTCCTGGTGATCTTTGACACCGGCTCTTCCAACCTGTGGGTGCCCTCCACCTACTGCCAGAGTCCAGCCTGCGGTGAGCAGCCCTGAGGGGACACAGCTGTGCCAGAGGGGCCTGGACCCCCCACCCATCAGTGCTCTCTGGAGCTGTGACAGGGAAACCAGTGAGAGCCGGGGGGGTTTGGTGTCTTCTCTGCTCAGTGGCACCAGCAGGGCTGGGTTTGGATGGTCCCTTCCCTGTGAAGCCTCGTGCTGGAGCCTGTGTGGGGACAGGGGTGCTGAGCCGAGGGCAGGGGGTGACCTGGGGGCTGTGACCTTCTCTCCGTGCAGAGGATCACGCCAGGTTCAACCACAGCCTGTCATCCACCTTCCTGGGCATCGACATGACCTACACCCTGAGATACGGGTTCGGGGACCTGGCGGTGGTGCTGGGATATGACACGGTGACAGTAAGTGACTCCTGGCGTGGTGGTGCGTGGCTGCATCAGGGTAAGAAGTGCCTGTGGTTACAACCAGTCCAGTTCAGGTAGAAACTCAGGGAGTAGCTGAAAGTACCTTCTTATTCTGGGGATCAGTGACTGATTAGTTCAGGGTGTGTCAGCATGAATTTACTCCAAGACTGGGATCTGCAAACAAACTCATTCTGAGTCCTCTGGGCTTTCCACCCCTGAATTGGGATATCTTTGGCCACAAGGACTTGCTTTATATATGTTTGAGCTTTGTCTTTAGAGGACATAAGAAATGCCCTGTGTGAGACTTGCATGCAGAGAAAATATGATTTTAAACTAGTTTAGTAGGCAAAATACTCACATTTTGTGAGTGTTTTTATGAAATAATTAGTGACGGGACAAAGACTGCGAGTTGAGAGCTCAGCATCTCCCAGCGCAGATTTACCTTCATGACCAAAGGCCAACATCTCTGAGCATCTTCCCTCTCCCTCTAGATCCAGAACATCATCATCAGGAACCAGGAGTTTGGCCTGAGCCTGGATGAGCCCAGCAGGCCCTTCTACTACCTGGACTTCGACGGGATTTTGGGCATGGCTTACCCAGGCATTGGCATCAGTGGTTTCAACACGCTGATGCAGAACATGCTGCAGCAGAACCAGCTCAACGAACCCATCTTCAGCTTCTACTTCTCCCGGTAAGACCTCTGGCAGTGGGTCCCTCAGCCTGGATCCATCCCTTTCTCCGTCCACACCTTCTCCCCACACACCTCTGTGCTCCAGTGCTTTCTACAGAGCACCCTGCCTGATTTTGGGTCTCGTTTTGTGTCTTTCCAGCAACCCAACATATAGTTACGGTGGGGAAGTCATCCTTGGAGGTGTTGACCCCCAGCTGTACTCTGGGGAGGTTTTATGGGCTCCTGTGGTCCAGGAACTGTACTGGAAGATCAGTATTGAGGAGTAAGTGCTGCACCACGGCTCAGAGCAGGTCTTGGAGCAGAGGAACCTCTTCTGACACCTTTCCTGCTGGTCCTCCAGGTTCTCCATTGGGCAATCAGTCACCAGCTGGTGCAGCCAAGGCTGTCATGGCATTGTGGACACTGGGACGTTCCTGCTGACCATCCCGGGACAGTTCATGCCAGCCCTGCTGCAGGCGCTGGACGCGGAGGAGAGCGACTACGGGGTAGGTGGGCAGCACGCACAGGGTGATGCTGTGGGGTGGGACACACCTGGCTGGTGATGCTGAGCCGTGGAGGTTCCCAGGAGCAAAACATCTCACTTGGAACAGCCCTGCAGTGCTGTAAAACAGAAATAATTCTTCCAAATGTGATCACGTGAGTCAGCACAGCCCTGGCACCGTCCAAGCTGTGCTGACCCCTAGGGAGCATGGCCAGGGTGACCACCAGAATACGGCCAGTGCCAGCCCAGGGTCCTGACCCCTCTGCCCCTCTTTGCCTCTCTTGCAGTTCCTCGTTGACTGCAGCAGTGTCCCAAACTTGCCCATCCTCTACTTTGCCATCAGTGGAGCCTGGCTGGCACTGCCTCCCACTGTCTATGTCCTAGAGGTAGGTGGGATTTTACCATCCCAACAGGTGTTTGCCATCACAGGGCAGTTTTGCTCCAGAGAAAATCCCAGTTTCTTCTAAAACACAGCCTCCAGCAGCCTCCAGCACCCAATTCCATGGTGCTCTCGCTGCCTATCTCCGACTGTAGGGAGCGTCTGATCCTGCTCCCAGCCAGAGCAGCCATGAAGGCACAAGCAGCTCCTCACTGGAACTGAAATTTGCTCTTTTTCACCCAACAGAGCGATGGCATCTGCACCGTGGGGGTCGAGAGCACGTACGTGCCCTCTGCCAGCGGCCAGCCCCTCTGGATCCTTGGCAACCTCTTCCTCCGGCAGTATTACTCCATCTTTGACATGGCCAACAACAGAGTTGGCTTTGCCCTGGCAGCTTAGGGATTCTGAGCGTCACCCATGGGAGAGTTTGTCCCTGGAACACCTTCTCCTCCCTTGGATCCACACATGGTGATGATTAGTGAATAAAGGGCTGCAAATCCAACTGCCTTGTGCCTCCTCTGGCTGCAGCTGAGCAGGGTCTGGCACAGCTTTTCTTGATGGGACGACACAATTTGAGCTCATGCTCCAAGGTTTTCAGGCACTTCCCATGTACGTCAGATGTGCATGGAGCCTTTGGATTGCAGCAATGACAAATCTGGGGTAGTTTGTTGTTTTTTTTTAATGGGACCTGGATCCCTGCTGGGGCTGGCTGGGAAACTGGGATGAGCGGGAGAGTTTCAGGCTGCACCGTGTGCTCAGCTCGAGGACTCCAGGGCTGAGCTGCTGTGGTGGCTCGAGGCTTTGGGAACCAGTTTGGAGCAGGATGTGCAGAAAAAGGAGCTGTGTGTGAACAGCTCCGAGTTCCTTTGGTTTGGGGGAACGGCCCACGTGTATTTGCAAAAAAATTAGGGATTAAAAAGTGTCATGCAAGGACACTCAGGCTCAGGAAAACATGCTGGGTTTGTTCTCAAGGGGTAAATCTCTTTGCTGCAGCATCCAAGGATGGCAGTGAGGGATGACAAGGAGGAAGGGGGTGGTGTGCCTGGGATTTAATGTGCCCAAATCTTGGGGTGTCTGGATTCACATCACTCCAAAGCTTCATGCTCCCAGCACGGCTTCCCTGGTAACCCCTGGACCCCGAGGGTCCTGTAAGGAGGGGGCAAACCCCTCATGCCTTGAGCAGGC
Source organism: Sclerurus mexicanus (assembly GCA_013396755.1). Lineage (NCBI taxonomy): Eukaryota > Metazoa > Chordata > Aves > Passeriformes > Furnariidae > Sclerurus > Sclerurus mexicanus. Next base: position 931,730 of record VWZF01005795.1, read on the forward strand.
ATAAGCTGCTACTGCTCCCAGGACCTGGCCCATCTCCTGGTCACTGCTAACACTCCATGCATGATCCTGGGACAAGGAGGGTAAAACCCCGGGGCAAGGAGGGGGTAGAAGGCTGCACAGTCCTGGTGTAAGGAGCTGCATGATCCCAGTGCAAGGGGCTGCACAGTCCTGGTGAAAAGGGGCTGCACAATCCGCCGGGAGGCTTTGCACGACCCTGGTGCGAGGAGCCACATGACCGTGGGCTGCGTGCTCCTTGTGCCAGGGGATCACAGTCCTGCAGTGAAGAACTGCACCACGATCCTGGAGCGCGGGGCTGCAGGATGATCCCGGAGCGAGGGGCTGCACGACCGGGGCTCACCCGTGCCAACACCCCCTGCCCCAACACCTCCCTCCTGACCCGCTCCGGGGGCGGAACACCCCATTTTTTTGGATGTAAACCCCCCGTTTTCGGTGCGGAGCCCCTCCCAGCGCCGGGGAGGAAATCGCCCCGGCGGGGACTACAAGTCCCGGCAGGCTCGGGCGGNCCCACCGCGGCGCGCTTTGAACTCGTAGTTTCCTTTTTCCCCGTGTTTTGCTGTAAATAACATCGCCCCCCCCCTCCGCCCCGCCAGCGGCCCCCGCGCACCGGAGGCTCCCGGCGGGGTTTGGGGGGGTCTCCGGCAGCTTGGCCCGCTGCCCACTCCCAAAAACCGAGGGTGCCGGGGGTTGCGGGACCACCGGCAGCCCGAGGGGGGACCTGCCCGGGTCGCCTTTCCCAGCGGGACCCCCCCCCCCCNCCCCCGTTTTCGGTGCGGAGCCCCTCCCAGCGCCGGGGAGGAAATCGCCCCGGCGGGGACTACAAGTCCCGGCAGGCTCGGGCGGGCCGGCCCCGGTGCGGAC
>VWZF01005795.1:932722-981177 GCA_013396755.1 Sclerurus mexicanus
ATCCCGCACCCCACGCGGGGGGACGGGCGCGGGTGGTGCGGGACACCCGGGAAGGGGGGGACACACCGACACCCCCGGTTTGGGGGGCAGAGGGTGGGACCCCCCCCTCCAGCCCTGCCGCTTTTGGGGCGTGCAAGGCTGGGGTGGCCACACGTGTCACACGGATTTTGGGGGGTCACCAAGAGCACACCTTCCCCCCCACCCCGGGGAGTTTGGGGGGCACAGGAGGGGCCGCCCCGGCCCCGCATCTGCCGCTTGATGATATTCATTAATTAATTGCGAGGCAGGAAGGATTTCGCCAGCCCCCACCCCGTGTCCTCCAGAGCTTCGGCGAGTCAGATGATGGGGAAATTTCCTTAAAAAAACCAAAACAACAACAAAAAAAGCACAACAGTGACAATCTGGTGGTTATTGTGCTTCTCTAAGATAAATAAATAAGCCGGTGCGAGTCCGGGGAAAGCAGGGCCCGTTTCCAGGAATCCCGGCCCTCGGGGCACGGGGGGAGTTTGTGTTTTTTATATAACACACCCCGTCAGGGGGCAGGGGGTGATTTTTCCTCCACCCCCCCTTCCCTGTACTGCTCTGACATGTTTGCTTGGCTTCATGCACGGCTGCTCCGGCCCGGGGAGGGAATGGGGCTGGAACCAGCCCCATCCCATCCCATCCCATCCCATCCCCCGGCGGGGCCGCTGGGAATTGGGGCTGGAAAACCACGGGGTTTGGGCGGTCGGGGTGGGTGACACCGGCACGTGGTGGCGCCGAGGGGAACCGGGTGTTTTCCTGGGGATACTGTGTCTGCTTCCCGAGGGATACTGTGTCTGCTTCCCGAGGGATGCTGGGGCTGCTTCCCGGGGATGCTGGGTCTGCTTCCCGAGGGATGCTGGCCGCGCGTGTTTTCCGTGGGATGCCGGCCTTGCCCGGCATTATCAGTAGGAAACCGCGCCGGGGTGGAGCTGGCGGGGCGATCCAGCATCCGGGTGTTTGGGATGGAGCTGTGATTCCAGCCAGGGCTTTTATTGCTTTTTTCCACGCTCCGCGGCGCCGAGTTTAAGGCACGTGTGTTCCTGGTGCCCGCCCTGCCCCAGCACCGCCCGTGCCGTGGCGAGGGGGGCCCTGGGTGCTGGGTTTTGGCAGTGCTGTGGGGGACGGGAAGAGCCCCGTGGGACCAAGGGATGAATCATCGGAGCAAGGGGACATTCCCGGGGCTTGAGGGTGGGGTGGCCCGGGCAGCACAAACCCCCGGGGAAAAACAGCCCTGCGGGGAAATGGGGTTGGGGAGAGCCACGGTGGGGTGTCCCCCCAAAAAACCCACCCGTGCTGAGGGCAGACACAGCCTCTGGCTCCTCGTGGCTCTTCCCACAACGTGGGGTGCTGGGGGCTTGGTGTTGTGATGGCACAGAGGGGATCTCATCCCTGGATTTCTTCTTTCCTGGGCTGCAGACAGGGATGGAGCTGGCATGTCCCTGTCACCTCTGTGCTCCATCCCTGAGGACAGCTGGAGTTTATGGGGTGGTTTTTGGGGGCACCTCGAGCTGACTTGCCCAAAGGGAGCTGTTTCATAATTCCCCTGCATGGGGTTATCCCTCTTCCCAGACAAAGAGGAACTGGACAGGGGGAAGCAGCGGGGTCCTGGGTGTGGGACTGCAGCCTGGCAGTGCCACTGTGCTGCTGACACGTCCCTATGGCAGCCTCATGGTGGCCCGTGCTGGTGGTGACCCATGGTAGCTGTTTCATGACAACTTCCAGGACGCCCTGTTTGCTGTGGGAGATTCTTAGGGATCCCAGGAGGATCCCAGGAATCCAGCGCTGTGTGTTTTACTCCCTCCCCCGTAAAAGAGCAGAGAAAGCTCAGAGGTGCCAGGTGTGCCAGCCGCCATGCTGTGCCACGCTGCCTCCAGCCCTCTGGGCATCCTGTGGTGGCCTTTCCACAGTAGCATCACCTCTAGTGAGCCCAGGAAGGCACTACTTGGGCTTCTTTGAGCTGTGGTGTGGTCCCGGTGTGGAGGTGGATGGGATGCAGCAATTCTCAGGACCAGCCGTGGTCATGGTCCTTGGAGGGGTGAAAGGGAGGATCTCTTCCTGAGCACACAGGAAATACCTGCTCGTCTTTTTACTTCCCCCACTGGTACATACACACTGAGCCCCAGTGGTTCCCCCCAATTCATTCCAAGGTTGCACCCCTCTGCCTGGCACTTGGCTTTCGGTCAGAGTGGGTTTTCTCTGTGGATTCTCATGCACGGGGTCCCACGACATGGTCAGCCCAGGAATCCAGGATGCTGAGCCCTGTGCTCCAGGATGAAGTCCGTGTCCTGCTCCTCACCTTCCAGGGACACCCATGAGCTGGCTGGAGGTGGAGGTGCAGGATGGCATGGGAGGTGTTTTGGAGAGGTCGGTTCTCCAGGGCTGGAGGAGGAAATGGGAGGAGCTGGGATGAGAAATCCAAGGGATCTGCATAAGATGGTGGGTGGGTTCACCTGAATGGGCTCACCTGCGCCGAGGGTTCAAGGTCTTTCAGTGACACATCCCCACAGTCCCTACAGCCTTTCCGAGGAGGTTGTGCCATCTTATCTTTAAAGTCTCTTCTAAGAATTGCTGCTGGGGTTTTGTCACCCTTCCTACCAGTGCATTCAGCTCCAAACAAACTCCCCACACCCTGTGCTCTGCTTAAATCCGCTCTAGTTAAATGGGTGCAACTTTCTTTCCGGATAAACCTGAAATGCCCAGTGTGGGGACAGGCAGGGGAGTTTTGGGAGCCTCGGGGACAAGCAAGGGCAGCAGCACTGGCTCTTGGCCAGGCTGTGTCCTTGGGATTTTGGGGGAATCGCAATGGGGAATTTTGAGGGGAAAATGAGGGGTCTGCAGCCACCCGGCACACAGGGAGCGATTCCCTGCTCCCGGATCGCACACCCCAGGGGAGGAGGGAGCTGGTGCCAGCGGGCTTGGCACTGGCTGCAGCTCCCGCCTTATCTGCAGCAGAGTGGGTGCCATGCTCAGCCCCAGCCCTGCAGCTCCTCAGGGAACACTCCGGGCAGGCGAAGGGCTCGCCTGGAGAAATCCCAGCCTGGTGGGAAAAACCTCTGGGCTCCTTCGTGGTCAAACTGGCATAACGTGTGCCGGGGAGGGCACACGTAGCTGGGACCCGACCCGGTTGCATCAGCACGGTGCCAGGGTAGGGGCTGGATTGGCAGTGGGGGCTCCTGAGAGACCAGTTTGACCTTCACGGAGCAGGGAAGTGCCAGGCTGAGCCGGGGGTGAAGGAGGGGAGAGCAGAAGCCTCTCGTCAGTGGGTAAGCAGCTGTGACCGGGCGCTCCCTGGGCATGAGAGGTGCTGCTGGGGTGGGATGGCAGCGGGACAAGCCCTGGGGAGGTTTGGGAGGGCAAGTCACGGGCTGTCCCCAACTTGTTTATTCTTGGGGAATGGGAACAGCTGTGTCTCCCATGGCCAGGGCAGCCGCGGCGCCGGGGCTGCCGGGCACGGTACGGTTACATGAGCTCTGCCTCTGCCGAGCCTCCAGGTCGGGCCCTGGGGGCTGGACACGGCGTATTTATAAATATTACCTCCTTCCAGCAGCACGGGGCTGCAGGGAGGGAGGGAGGGAGGAGGGATGGAGGCGGTGCTAGGAGTGCCTGCAGCACTGGAGTGGCCACTGTCACCTTGCCCCTTGTGCTCGTGGCAAGTGGCACCATGAACTTGGGGCGCATGGAGATCAAGGGCCGGCCTGGCTGAGCATCCCAACTGTCCAGGATGGTTTCGAGGACTTTGGGGCCTGTGCTGGCTCTAAATCCCACACTGTGTTGCATTATCTGCCCTGCTGGATCCAGGCTGGGGGCCGGGATGTGCTGTCCTGCCAGTTCCCCTTATTGCTCATTTATGCAGTTATTTAAAAAAGCCGACACCCAAGTTGCCTGGAGTCACCCCAAACTGGGGGAGGACGGGGTTTGCTTTGGGGCCTGGCTGCCTCCTTTGCTGAGGCGAGCAGGATGTGCAGTGGGATGTGGAGTGGAACGTGGAGCCTGTCTGTCCCTGCCAGCCCCTCCAAGGTCACCCCACTCCCCTCCTGCCTCTCCGCAGGGCGGGCGTGATAGGGGCTGATTAATCACTGAGCCCAGGGTGGTGCGGCCGCTGGCTCAGCCCCGTCCTCCTGCCTGTTCACACTTTTATTTTTAATTGCTGCTGTTGGGGGGGCACGAGGGGGGCCAGGGGCTGCCGGCGGGGGCTGTGAATTCCCTGCGTGGTCAGTTGGACAGTGATGTTTCAATCAGGGCTCCTGCTCTGCTCCAGCCGCTCTGCAGGAAGGGATTTTGCTCAGGTTTGGAGGCAGGGGCTGGCCCCACCGTGGTGGGATCCCGAGGGTCCCCCTGCCTCTCCCAGCCCTGCACCTGGACCTGGCCCACGAGTGCCAGTCTCCACCTGCTGTGTCCAGCTGGTGTGATGGTCTACATGCCATCCCTCACCTGTGCAGAGCAGAGCACCTTTTTGGGGGGGAAAGAGAAGCTTTTTGGGGTGAAGAAGAAACATTGGAGCAAGGGTGTGTATTATTGATGTCGTAACTGCTGCCACTCACAGGTGGGCTCACATGGACATTCCTTGGCACCACCAGAACTGGGGGTGCTTTTTATGGACCCCATTTATTCAACCCTGTGAGTGACACTGTGATAAGGGACGCTCAGTCCTCTCTGATACCCAGGGACCGATGTATTTCCCTCCACTGGGTCCCTGACACCTCCTTGGTGGGTCAGACTTACATGGACATTTTGGGGAGCCCTGTAGCCGGGGTCGTGCTGCCTTCCAGCCTTGTGTTAATGTTTTTCCTGTGCCGGATCCTTGGGCCGCTTCCAGGCGCGGTGTTTTAACGCAGGGCAGGGAAAACATTTGGCCTCTGACCCAAGGCCTGTTAACAGCGTCGCGGTCCACGTTGCTGAGATGCCGGGGCTAAAAACAGTCCCGGTGACTCAGTCTCTCGCTGGTGTTGTCAACTGACCCCAGCGTGTCTCTGCCAAGTCCCTCCGCCTGCTCCTTCTCCCTTTCAGGGCTGCGTGATCCCCCTGTGGGGAAAGTGCCTCTGGACAGGGCTGGGGTGGCCCTGCCCATCCACCTGCCCGACACATCTCCTGCCCTGGGGGGGGTGATGGGGAGGGTACTGTTGCTCTCTGGGGTTGGAAATGGGGCTTTAACCCCTCTTTCCCACTGCTCTGTCTTCATCCCAGAGGGACATAGGCTGGATGGGACCTCTGGAGCCTCTGGTCCAGCCTCAAGCGTGGCTGATGTTGGTGTTGGACCAGGGTCTCCAGGATGGAGGTTGCCTTACTGCTGGGTTTCCCTCCTTGTGGGGAGGAATCCCTTCCTAACACCACAAGTCAGACCCTGTCCCGCTGCCCACCTTCCTTTTTCCTGTGAAGAATCCCTGGCTGCTTTCTCCGTGAGTGCTGGTGTTACCCAAGCCCTGCCACTGTGGGTGCCCTGTCACGGCATAAATCACTGCTGTGGTGGCCTTGCCAAGTCCAGGTGAATGACCTGAGGGGCAGCCACAGGCTGGTCCCAGCTGTGCAGGGCCAGGCAGTTCCAGCCACGTTCCTGAGCCTCTCCACCCTTACAGTAAGGAATTTTTTCTCCAAAATCCCATCTAAATCTCTGGCAGTTTGAAGCCATTCTCCCTTGTTCTGTCACTCCAGACCCTTGTCAGTAGTCTCTCTCCATCTTTCTTGTGGGCACCTCGAGGTGCTGGAAGACCACAAGATCACCCCTAAGCCTTCTCTTTTCCAGGCTCTTTTCCACCTGTAATGCAGGTGCTTACTCTGCATCCACTCTGGGCACCTGGAGGGTGAGAGATCCCTGCGTGCCACATCCCCTGGAGTGACAAGGGACAGCTTTTCCCCCTCTCTACTTGCAGACTGGGGTGTCACTGCAGCCCCTGAGAGTCATGATGGGTCAGACCCAGCCCGGGCTCTGGACCCCAGAGAGCCCAGTGGCCGTGGCTGCATCATTTTTTCCACGCTTTTTCTCAGCCTGATTGCTCACTCCAGTGCTGCAGTGAGAAAAACAAGCAGGTTTGGAGGTTTTTTGCAACTTCCCCCCTCTGCACCCCCGCGTGGCTGCTGCCACATTAAAACCACGGTCCTAAAAATGAGGAACACAGAGCACAGAGGAGCTGCGACCTGCTGGCCCTGGCACTGGAGGGTCCCCCCGCCCCATCCTGCACCCAGGTAACCCCTGCCCTGTCGTGCCCCTTCCCACACAGCGGGGTGGCAGCAGAGCCTGTCCCCAGGCTGTGGGTGCCCAGCGGGGTGGCAGCTCGGTGATATCAGGGCAGATGCTCCTTGGTCCAGAGCAAACACCGCTGGGTTTGTGGCTGCCTGGACCCAGCCAGCTGTGCCTGCCCGTGCTGGGGTACCCCAGGCTCCCTCACATGCCACCCCAGTGTCTCTCCCCACCCCCCTGGCATTTGAAAATGAAAAACGAGGAAGGAAGGAAGGGAAGGCTCGGCCGGCACTCACTGCCAGTAGTGAGAAGCACAGCCGTTTTCACTTCTTTCTTCTCTCTTTCCTTTTTGCTGCCCCTCGGTTATCGGCCCAGAGTGGTGCTGGGTGGGTGGATGGCCCCGGCCCCCATCCTTCCCTGGGGGTCCCTGTTCCTGCCTGAGGCTGCCCATTGATTTTTCCGCTCGTAAAACGGCCACGATCGACTGGGAAATAAACACAGGCAGGAGTGGGGCTGGGCAGCAGCTCCTCGTGCAGCGAGTTTGGGGCTTCTCAGCCGAGTGGGGCATCTCTCCCTCCCTTCGGAGGGGGGGGCAGTTGTGTGGCATTTGCAGGGAGTGTGCGTGCCTGTGCCACCGTGGGTGCCACCTCCCCATGGCCACCCTGGGAGGGTAACGTGATCCCTGTGCTCTGCAGGGGCTAAATCTGGAAACTGCCTCACGGCAGCTTTGATTTCTGACCCACACCTGGGCACAGCCATGGGCAGAGGCAGGAGCCCCTGGGGTACTGCAGGGCCTGGGGATGGTGATGTGGCTCCAGGTGTTCTGTCGCTTCGGGTGGCACTGGGTCACCCATGCCAGCTCTCAGCGGTGGGTCCAGTGGTGCAGTTCCAGGTGTTCTGTCCCCTCAGGTGTCCCTGGATGCCTCACGCTGGCTGGTGGAGGTGGCTCTGTCACCAGGTTGGCCCCTGGCGTTGCGGAGCAGCACCCGATGTCACTCCAGAACGTACCAGTGGTTGCTGAGCAGCCGACCCCGTGCCACCGGCTGTCACTGCAGGGATGAGGGACAGCTCGGCGCTGTGTGAAGTCCCGAGGGGGACTGGGGAGAGTTGGGGCAGCTCTGGGTGCCACTGGGGATCACTCCGGCTGGGTGCCATGCTGGCATGTTGGGTTCTTGATGAAATAACACCCCCAGAGGGAAAGCAAGAAAGGTCTAGAAATAACCTCGCTGCTAAGTAGCAGCAGAGATATTTTGAAGGGAGATGCATTCCCTGGCTCTGGCCCCGCACTGTCCTGGCGGTGGGTCTGGTGGGTGGTGATGGAGCACGGCTGGAGCCTGGACAGCCCTGTGTTCTCTGTCCCCCACACAGGAAAAGAGGAGTTGGGGTGTGGAGAGGGACAGTGACCTTTTCCCTCCTCCCTCCAGCTTCCTGCCCTTCAGACCCTCTTCTGCCTCTCCATCCCCTTCCTGTTGCTCAATCGCTCACCCTGGGCCTCCCACCACTGTCCTCCCTCCCTGTGAATCTGAACCCTCACTGGAGTCTCCTCCCAGTCGAGACCAGTCTGGGGCTCCCTCTGATGCAGGGATTGCTCCGGTTCAGCGGGAGAACCACAGGGCACCCTCTCAGGAATAACAAACATCCTGGATGGAGCTGCCATCCCATGTGCTCTGTGTCTGTCTCCCTGGATCACAGGATGGTGGGACGTGTCCCTCGGGGTGGGGTGCCCTGCACCGTGCTGCCGGCTGGGTCCCCATCCTGTCCCGTCAGGGCTGACTCAGAGTGAAAGCAGAAGCTGCTCGGTGTTTTGGGGAGCAGGGGGGAAGCCAGGCAGAACCAAGGGAGTTATTTTAAACCTGACCTAATTTTTCTCCTCTCCTCATCAGGCCCAGCTCTGACCACCCTTCCCCATCCTCATCCTCAGCAGCTCCCCTTCTCAGGAGCTTCCTGGGGGAGAGGAGTTGCTTGGGATTCCCCCACCCTGTTTTTTATAAGGGGGAGTCTTGCAGCCAGGCAGGGCGGTGAGACCGAGGCCACTGGGGGTGAGTGGGTGCTGTGTTGTGGGTGGCTACACCTCGGCACCCTTCACGTGACACCCTCTGCCGGCTGTGCCTGCTGTCACTGGGGTCTTCTCCACAGAGCTCTGCTGTTTCCCATCTCAAACAGCCCCCTGTGCCCTCCTCTAGGGCCGCTTGCAACATCCACCTTAACGAAGCTCCAGTGTTCGACTGTCCCAGGCTCTTGTCTCCCATCCCCCTTCGGACCGGCCACCATGGCTAATTCCCTTCCCCTTGCCGGTCAATAGCTGCCCATGCTGCCTTGGTTTAATTTCCCCTCGGGACAGTGCGTGGCACTGTGTCCCGGTGCCGGTGTTGTGTGTCTGCCGTGGTCCCTCTGTGATCACAACCTTGTATTTAAACAGCAACCCCCCCCAGATCTGTGTGGCGATGCCCTGGGGTGTTTGGCTCCTGTTCCCCTGGCACCTTGGCTTCGGGTCCTGTGCTCTGCATCCCTCCCACCCTGCAGATGCCGTGGTCCAGACCCGTATCCCATACGGCATCTCCCGCATCCCAGCCCCGCCTGGGAAGCTGCCGTGGTGGGTAGGGCAGCTCCCTGTGCCCCGGCATCCTCTCGCCCTCCGCGGGCGCCGTCCCCTTTGTACGGGGGAACAAGGGCTGGTCTGTGTGGGGCGGGGGCCTCTCCTGCTCCCCCCGCCCCTGCGCTCGCGTGCGGGCCCCGCACAGAGCCCGCCTTGTTCATCCCACCCCGGAGTGGGGTTTGGGACAGCCGGGCTGGGGTTAAACCTGCCTCCGGCTCCTGGCACCCGCCGGCCTTTTCTTCCTGCTCTTGCCTTGCTTTCTCTTTCCCTTTCGCTCCCGGCCTCTGGGTTTGCCTGTCGCCCGGTGTTTGGGAAGTTGGCTCAAAGTGCGCTCCAGCTGAACCCACGGTACGTGAGTCCAGGCTCGCCGGGTTTGGGGTCCCGCCTGCCCCCAGGGACAGAGGTGGTGTGGTGGGAAGCTGCAGCAGGAGGACAGACCCTTCTGGACGGCATCGGGGCGATCATCCCGGATTAGGGCTGGTGTGGGTGCTCTGGGATGTCTCCTCGCTCCCTGGGCCGTTTCCCTCCTGTAGAACGGGCTCGTGGTGACGCGCTGTGTCCTCCTCTCAGGGTGACCTCCGTGCCCGGCGGGCGCCCGTGTGCCCCCGGCCCGGAGCACCATGGCGTCGCGCATCGGGCTGCGCATGGAGCTGATGAAGCAGCAGGCGCAGCAGGAGGCGGAGCGGGAGCGGGTGCAGCAGCAGATGATGATGAACTACATGCAGCAGCAGCGGATGCCCGTGGCCTCCACCCCGGCCATCAACACCCCCGTTCACTTCCAGTCGCCACCGCCCGTGCCCGGAGAGGTCCTCAAGGTACCGTGCTGGGGGCGTCCCCCCTGCCCGGGCGCGGCAGAGCCCGCGGGGTCCCTCACGGTTGGTCTCCTCGCAGGTCCAGTCCTACCTGGAAAACCCCACCACGTACCACCTGCAGAAGTCACGGGACAAGAAGGTTCAGGCTTATCTCTCTGAAACCTACGGGAACAAGTTCGCTGCCCACGTCAGCCCTGCCAGCCACTCTCCCAAACCACCCCCTGCTGCATCCCCTGGTGTCCGGCCCAGCCACGTCCTGTCCTCCTCAGCAGGCAACAGTGCTCCCAACAGCCCCATGGCCATGCTCAACATCGGCTCCAACCCCGAGCGGGAGGTGAGGAGGTGTCACCACGCTGCTTGGGGTGGGGACAAGGTGCTGGGAAGGGCAGAGAAGCCCATTGGCACTTTTGCTTTTCCTTTCAGTTTGATGAGGTCATCGATGACATCATGCGCCTGGATGACGTTTTGGGCTATATGAACCCCGAAGTCCACATGCCCAACACAGTAAGTGGTGGGTGATAGGAAGGGATCAGGCCCAGGGCTGAGGGAGGCTGGGGGAGTCCCACAGCCCTGTGCTTCCAGGGAGGACAGAGGTAGCACAGAGGGGACCTTCCACCACATCCCCAGTGATGCCTGGGTGCCAGCCCTAGCCAGCCTCGTCCTTGGAGGCAGCAGCAGCATCTCCCTCCTTCCACTAGAGCCAGTTCTCCAGCTTCTTTCCCTCTAATAGCAGTTGGGAATCCTTTTAAAAAGCTGGAGAGGCGGGAGAGGAGTGTGGGGAGGGACCAGACATCCACTGCAGTGTGGGGAGATGTGAGTGCTGGGAGTGGTTTCCCAGCCAGAAGCTTCCTCAGAGCAGCACCGTCTCCTGGGTCAGATCCGTATGGCAGCTTGTGCCTCCCAGTGGGATTCATCCTGCCGAGCCCTTCTCGGATGTGATTCATCTGCCCTATTTTAGATGTTGGCCGTGGGAGGGGATCAGCTGTGCCCTTTGAAGTCCGGTTTTCTTTGCTACTCTGATTATTGCTGCTTTAAGGGCCTGGGAAGACAATTCCACCTGCCCGGGCTATGCACTCAGGTCCCAGAGGCCAAGGGGCTGGGCTTGGTCCCGCTCCCCAGCCCCGGATGGAGGTAACCCGCCTGTCCCTCTGGTTTTCAGCTGCCCATGTCCAGCAGTCACATGAATGTCTATAGTGGGGACCCCCAGGTGACAGCCTCGCTCGTTGGTGTCACCAGCAGCTCCTGCCCTGCTGACCTCACCCAGAAGAGAGAACTCACAGGTACGTCCTGCCCCAGAGCTGGTGGCAGTGAATGCCACAACTGGCCAAGGCTGCCCTGTCCCCACAGGCAGGGAGGGCAGCTCTGAGGGTCCTGGGGGCTCCAGTGCCAACATGGGATGCCCGTGGGGTGAGGCACAGCCTCTTCCCCTCTGGGTGACATTGTGGGTCTCTTGCAGATGCCGAGAGCCGAGCCCTGGCCAAGGAGCGCCAGAAGAAAGACAATCACAACCTGAGTGAGTTCAGTGCTGGCTTTCCTTCTCCTGATCCCAGAGCCCTTTCTCCATCACCTTTTATCCTCATTCCTCCTTTCTCTCAGCTGGGTCTCCCATCCCACCTTACCCTCAGGAAGGTCCCCAGCACCCTGCATGGCTCCCGATTTCCTGTCTCTCCAAAATGCAGTGCAGGAAACACCCCATTGTCCTTCTGCGGGGAAGTCAGGCCTGCTGGGCCATAGATGGAACAGGGTGTTTGGCTCCAGAGGTTTCTCATCCCAAGTCCAGAGGGGCTGGGGCACCACGGTGGCTGTGGGACATGGGGCCTCCCCTGCTCCTGCTGCCTCCTCACTTCCATCCCTCTCTTCTCACCTGCAGTCGAGAGAAGGCGAAGGTTTAACATCAACGACCGCATCAAAGAGTTGGGGATGCTGATCCCCAAGGCCAATGACCTGTACGTATCTGTGGTTCCTGCAGGGCTGGGATAACTGTGGGTCCCATGGGCTTGCTCAACACGTGGTGATACTTGCAGAGGGGCTTTTGGTGGAGCAGGGGTGAGGGCACGCAGGTCCATCTCTTTTTCTGTCCTGGATGACAGGGATGTGCGCTGGAACAAAGGGACAATCCTGAAGGCGTCTGTGGACTACATCAAGAGGATGCAGAAGGACTTGCAGAGGTCACGGGACCTGGAGAATCATTCGCGGCGCCTGGAGATGGCGAACAAGCAGCTGCTGCTCCGCATCCAGGTGAGCTTCCCTGTGCCCTTCCCTCCCTCCGCTCCTCTCCAGTCCCACGGGCAGCTCACTCCTGCCCTGTGAAGGGGATGGATGGGGGGTCTCATCCCTCTGCTGGAACAGTCTTCAGGCAAACCTGATGCCTGAGGCTCAGGTCACTGCACTGTGTTGAGCTTTGTGTGGTCACCATTTTCCATCCTCCACATCCCCCCACGGGCTCCTTCTCTGTGAGCTCAGTCCCTCTGTCTGTGCCACCTCCATAAATATCCATGTGCTGTGTCCCCATGTGTGACATGCCACCAAAGCCCCGCCGTGTCCCGTTGGCAGGAGCTGGAGATGCAGGCGCGTGTCCACGGGCTGCCCACCTCCTCGCCCTCGGGTGTCAACGTGGCCGAGCTGGCTCAGCAGGTGGTCAAGCAAGAAGCCAGCGGGGACGAGGGGACGCTGGAGCCACTGCTGCCACCCCCGGACCCCGAATCGCAGCCGCAGCCGGCGCTGCCCCCGCCGCCCCCGTCTCCCTTCCACCAGCTGGACTTTACCCACAGCCTGAGCTTCGACGACGGCTCCCAGGGCTTCCCGGACAGCCTGGAGCCCGGCCACAGTGCTTCCTTCCCATCCCTATCCAAGAAGGAGCTGGACTTGATGCTGATGCAGGACACGATGCTGCCCCTGGCCTCTGACCCCTTGTTCTCGGCCATGTCCCCGGAGGCCTCCAAGGCCAGCAGTCGCCGGAGCAGCTTCAGCATGGAGGACACAGACATGCTGTGATGAGGAGCTGCTGCGGCACTGGGGCGAGGACTGGCCCGTCAGGTTTGGTTTGTGAAGTCACAGGACACGCCTGGCAGGAAGAGCCCATCCTGCCATGCACTTGAATCTTCCCAGGAGTACCTTTCTCTATGCAACGGGGGCTTGGGTCAGACCCACTGGGTGCCACCGTGTCTTTCGCAGCTTGTTTTTGCCAGGGGCAGGAATGGACCTTCCTGGCTTGTCGTGGCATTGGCCCGGCTGCAGATTCCACAGCCTGGGAGCGTTGTCTCGGCTGCTTTGCCTTTCAGTGAAACCCTCCCGGCCCGACCCCCTTGCCCGGGGTGCCTCTCGGAGCCTCGAGCCCCTGGGAGCAGAGGGACGATGCTCCAAGCTTTGTGTCTGGCTTTGCTGCCTCCTCGCCCGCGTTCCCAAGGAATCTCCTCAGTGTGGTCTCCGAGTCCCCCATGCTTCACGGTGCCACGTCCCCCACGGTTCCTCCTTCCCCGGAGCACCCACCGCCTCTCAGGGCCACAGGGCTGGGGGGAGACAGGGGGCTCCAATTAATGGAGCACATTAATTAACATGGCCCCAGGGTGTTGTCTGAGTGGGCTGGGTCTGAGGCTGCCACTTCAGGTGGGTGTTGAAGGCATCCAGAACAGCTGGGATGGGGTCTTTGATGCTCCACGAACCCCCTGCTGTGACCCTCACCTTGTGGGGGGACCCCAGCTTGGGGTTTGGCAGCACCCACCACCCCAAAACCTCACTGGCATCTGGACAAGGGCTGGAGGTGGTGTCAGGTGACGTTCAGGTGTCCCCACAGAGGTGCCTCTGCCCTATGGCACCAAGCCCTGGCTCTGCTGGAATGATAAAGGGGTTTTACACTTTTTTGGGGATACTTGTTGAAAGTCCTGCCCCATGTAGGCATGAAGATCTGGGCTGTGACCAGGGCATGGTTTGTACCAGCTGCCAAACCTGGGCTGCTGCTCTCTGCCTTGGACTCTGGGATTTGTTTCTCTTCCAAGTCTCAGCAGCTCAATCCCCAGCCAGGATGGCTCCGTGTTGGGGGTCTCCTTTGGGCTCTGCCTCATCTGCCTTCTCAGCCTGTCTGGTGGCTGGGAAGGAGCTGGGAAGGGCATGGGGACACTTCACAGGGAAAATACTGCATGAATTTATTCAGGGAGAGGAGGGCAGGCTAGGGAGAGGAGACCCCCTTGGCAACCATCACCCCCCAGGCCGTGGGTGCCCACAGGGATGGGGCTCACTGCGTGCACCCAAGTCCTGGACCAACGATGGGGGATGTTGTGGGGTTGGGAAAGCCCAGCCAAGGTGGGACAAACGTGCCCCATCGTGGCTGGATTTGGGATTGGAAGTGGGGGACAGCCACAGTGCCCCCCTGGGGAGGTGCCTGTGGGATGTGAGGGTGTGGGGAAGTGCAGAAGGAGGGGAGGAATGGGGGAGGGAAGAGGGAGGAGGTGTTGGAATGGTCCTGGAGTGCTGGGACAGGGCAGGGTCCGGGCAGGAGGGTGCTGGGCGAGGGGCTCTGGGCTGTGAGCTGGTGGGTTTGGGGATGTTCACAGGAGGCCTTGGCACCATCTGTGTGCTGCCGTTAGTGCCTGTAAAGAGAATTATCCCCTGGCAGGGTGACAGCAGCCCAGTGTTCTGCTGGGCCCCTGTGGATGTGGGGATCCATGGACCCCAGAGGGGCTGTGTGGCTGCATCGGGGCAGGCATACGAAATCCCACAGGAAATTGGGATTTTGTGGCTTTAGGGTGGTCCTCTCGTGCCCTCGAGCACTGGCAGGACTCAACCAGAGCATTAGATGTGGCGTCCCCCCCAGCCGTGAGTAAACAGTTGTGGATTATAATTATTATTTTTTTTTAATCTTTTGGGGGGTTTGTTTGTTTTCCTTTTTTTTTTTTAATGCACTGTGCTCTGATTAAAAAATTTTACTACTGTTTTATAAATAAATGTATAAAAGAATGAACTGGAATGGAAGAAGAATCATTAAAATATATTTATTTACAGCATCCCGGAGCGTTGCAGTTTCTTCTTGTCCCAAGGGGAGGGAGGATCATGGTGCTCAAAGGACACAGAGCGATGCCACAACTGTGCCCAAATTTCAGGCTGCTGCAGCATCCCTGTCTTAGGGAGCAGCTGCCCTGGATTTGCAGGCTGGGATTTCTTTTGTGGGAAAGCCTGGCTTGGATTAAGGGGGAAACACTTGTGCTTCTCATTCAGCTGGTCCTGGGGTGGTTTGGGCTTTTTGGGGTCCCTCCAGAGCCCTGCAGATGGGTGTTCTGGCGGGGTCCACAGCTCCTGGTGCTGAGCGGGGCTGGGACTTGGGAGGTGCTGGTTAATCAACCCATGTGGGGGCTTTGCTGCCCCTATCCCACTGCTGGGGCTGGATTAGCATCACCCCTGGGTGCTGCAAAACCCCTTGGGGGGCTGGGACCCCTGGTACAGGCAGGTTTTGGGCCAGGCTGGGGACCCTCCTGCCCAGTGCAAGGGGAAAAATCTGCTTATAAAGTGCCCTGCTGAGCCCATGCCTGGCAAAACTCATCACATGCCACATCTGCAGCCACGTGCCAGGTTGCCACTGCCCCAGACTCCCCTCTGCGATGGTGTTAAACACACACACAAGGGAAAAAAAGAAAGCAAATCCACCTTAAAATAGACTTCCCAGGATGGAAAATCACAGGGGCTAATCTTGGAAACTTTATTAAAAGAAGGAGGGGAAAAAAGAGCAAGAGGAGTCTGACGGGGGAGAGGAGGAGTGAGTGGTTCCAGACACTTTAGAGAAAAAATAAAAAAAATCCCTGATTTGATTTATCTGGGGAGTGTGAACACTAAATAGAGAACAACGCCTGAAGTGTGAATTATTTCCTATATTAACACAGAGAAAAACTGATAGCCTTTTCATGTCAGGAGAATAGTGTGGAGGGAGGGAGGGGAGCGAATGACATTGTTCCATCTCCGGGTTTGCTCACTCTTTATCAGGCTGAGATCAAAATTTATTCCCAGGATGAGGCCTGCGGCCCGGCTGAGGCCCTAGAGATTTTTAAGGGCCTAATTAAGAAAACAGGATGAAAATGGCGAAATAAGAGGGCAATTTACTTCTTGCAGAATAGGGAGATCAAATCAACTTATGAGCAATTAATGTGCACAAGGAGAGAATAAAGGGATGCCGGGATATGGAAGAGGGCCTCATTTTAATGACATGCTCTGGTGTTGGCATAGAGGATTACTCTGAAGGTCAGATGTAGATTGAAACGACCTTGCAGATTCTTAACCCTCCTTCCAATTAACAGAACCAACTCAGAAATGCAAAAGACCCTGGCTCGGAGCACTGTCATCCCTTTATGTTCCGAGGGGAGGGGGGAAAAATAAAATTATAAAGGAGAGAGAGGACGAAAGGGGGTTTCCTTGGCTTCAAGAGCAGCTGTGGAGACAGGAGCTGGGGCAGGTGGGAGAGGAGGCTCTTAATTACAGTGTGTGAACCACCCACGATAAAAACGGTGTCAAGGCTCTGAGTGGGATATAAGAGGGAGGGAGAAGTGCCTGTGGCTCCGGCGGGTGTGATGAGCTGTGGATGGGATGGAGTGATGGGTAGAGCCACGGGATGGGGAGCAGGTGGGTGCCACCCCACCGGGGGGTCCTCGCCTCTGTCCCCCCAGCCCGTGCCAGGCTCTCTCAGTGGGATTGCTGGTCCTGCATTGCCTGCGGTGCTTTTTCCCAATGTTGTGGCTGTTCTCACGGGGAGGAGGAGGGGACACCGGGCATGGGACTCGAGGGATGGGACTCGAGGGATGGGACGCCGGGATGGAACACCGGGACGGGGCTCAGGTGAGGGGCCAGGCGCGGGTCGCCGCGGGCTCCGGCGGGGCGGGGCGGGGGCAGCGAGGCTGCAGCGGGGCTGAGCAGCCACAAGAGAGAGCCAGACGGTTGCGGAGCAGCCGGGGCTCCGGCCGGGAGCCGGCCCCGCAGGACGCGCATCCCGCAGCCCGGCGCGCCCCGCGGCTCCGCAGAGCTCCGGGCTCGGGCTGGGAGAGGGACACGAGCCGAGATTTGAGCTCCCAGCCCCAAATCCATCATACCCCGGGCTGCAGTCCCGGCTGTGTGGGCGGCGGGTGAGCAGGGGATTCTCCCCCTCTGCCCTGCTCAGGTGAGACCTCACCTGCAGACCTGTCTGCAGCTCCAGCGTCAGAGGGATGTGGAACGGCTGGAGCAAGTCCAGAGGAGGCCACGGAGGTGCAACCTGCTCTAGTGGAAGGTGGCCCTGCCCAGTGAAGGGGATTGGAACTGGGTGATCTATAAGATCCCTTCCAACACAAATCATTTTAGGATTCCATGTGGGAATGACTGCATGCCAAACCCAGCTCTTCCCAGCAGGTGATGCTGGGATTTGCCTGTCTGTGGTGTGTTGTGCTGGAGCTGGTGCCCTCTGTGAGCAGGAGCAGTGGGTACCACACTCTGAGGGGGATACAACCACATCCCCTTGGACTGCTCCATGTGACAGGTCTAAGGGCTGGGTTTGGTTCTGTTGTTTTATGGCCAGCCTGGACTTGTCTGAAAACAGAAATCTGTGTAAAGAGAGCTGGGACTTCCCACCGGCCTTTGGACATGTTGTCAACCCCCTCAAAAATGCTGTTGTCAAGTTGTTCTCAAATCCCAGAGAATTTTCTACCAAAAATTTTCTTGGGGTGAGTAAAAACCCTTCAGTGAAAGAGAAGATGGGCTTGATTCTGAAGGAAGAAATAATGAGCACAAGCCAATCCAGCCCTCAGCACCTCTGGAGCGAGATGCTTGGCCAAGCAAGGCAACCCTGAAAACTGGAGCAGAAGAGCAGTGGAGAGCAACAAGAGGAGTGGGAAGCTCAAGAGGCTTCACCCCAAACCTTGAGCTCTCTTAACTCCTTCCCACATAGCTCTGTTGCATCCCTGGCGTGGGACAAACCAGACCTGTGATCTGGAAGCCATTCCCTGTCTCAGTGCTGGGCTCTTGCTGAGTTTTCCTTCTCTCCCCATCTCCCTTCATTTCCTTTCTGGCTCTTGCTGAGCTCTTGCTGTGATTCGAGCATTTCAGCTGCTCCTTCCCCACCTGACGCCCAAATCCTTTGCCCTGACGTCTCTCCGAGGGTTGTTGTGGCAACGGTTGGGATGAGGTCAGGAGCAAGGGATGGCTTTTTCAGGTGGGGGAACAGCCACACGTCTGCCTTGGCTTCCAGAAACCAAAACAGCTCTTTGCAAATAAATCTTTGCATGTAATAAAGAGGGAGAGACTAGAAAGCCTCTGATGCCTGTCCAGAAATTTCTTCCAAAGAAAAGGGTCTCAGTTGGTCCCTGGGAGAGTTGCTGGCTCAGAAAGGTCGCTCCCTAGATGTGTTTGGCCTGTTGTTTTTCCATCAGCAGCTTTTTAAGGCTGTGGGGTGACCGTGTGTGGATCCCTGGCCCATGGTCTGATGGCCATGAGGATTTCTGGAAGTGTCTGTGTGCTGTAAGACCAAAGGGCTGGGAGAGCTGGGGCTGAAGGCTGGTGGAGTTGTGAAGAGGACTATGGATGTGTTGGAAAAAAGCTCTGGGAAGAGGAAAATGAGGTGCAGGTAGAAGTTTCATGCCTCAATTTCCTCACCACCCAGGTGAGGATGCAGAGACTGGTCTGGGGAGGTGACCTGGCCCTTGCCTGAGTCCCTGTGGTACAGGTGGAAGCTCCTGTGGAGAAATGATGCCAGAGCAGGCCATTTCCCATGGGACAAAAACTTCCCAGGCTCAGCCCCCAGGGAGTAAAGCCCAATTTCCTGACCGGCTCTGCACAGCCCTGTGTCACATTTGGCTCGGACAAGCTGGGGTGCTGGGAGAGTTTGAGCTCTGCCTCCTGGGTAGATCAGCAGGAATTTGCAGCCCCAGATCTCCTCTGGAGCCAAATGGCCCTGCTCCACTGGCCCTGGCAGGGCTGGGATGTCTGCCAGGATGAGCTTTGGCCTGGGATACTCGGTAGACTCCGCAGTCTACCCGGATTTTCCATGCCTGAACCTGGATTTACAGTGCTGGATGCTGCAGCAGCTGCTGGCTGGTGTGGTCGTGCTGAGCTCAGAGCAGCAGAGCCCTGTCCCTGCCACCAGCACAGGGGACATCGGGCACCTGGAGTGGCAAGAGCAGCAGTGGAACCCAGGGGTGCTGGCACCCTGAGGAGGGCCAGGCCGAGGGGAGCTGTGCCTTGATTGTCTCGGTGTTTAGAATTCCCATTGGGAATCCTATCCCCTTGTGTCACACGGACACGCTCCCCATGGATGGTGCAGGGACTGCTTTTCCCACCAAGCTGCACCCCAAAGTCCTTGGCAATCTGCTTTCCCAAGGATGCTCTGCCTGGGAGCCACCCTACATCCTGATCCTGGGATTTTCCTCCCAGCTGGGCAATCACAGGGACCTTGGGAATGTGGGATTCCTCATTCTGAGCTCCCTTCAGGATCCTGCCGTGGGTTTGTCCATCTCCCATGCCTCTGTGGATTCCTTTTCCCTCTTCCCCCCACGCTCCAGAGCTGGTTTAATCAGCTCATAGTTTTCATTTCATGCCTTCCTCTCTCTCCTTTTTTGAGGGGGCAGTGAAATTTATACAATATTTAAGCAGCATAGTGGAGTCCTGGAAGATATTATTAATGTAAAAGGGACAGGCTGGAAATGCACTTGAACCTGGTTACAATTAGAGGGTGATTTTTCTAAAGGTCAATGAATTCAGATAATATCCACAGGGGGGAAAAGAAATTTAATACCTTTTTAGTGAATTAATTAATTATAATATTATATCGGCTTGGGGTTCTTTTCCAGAATGATTAAGGGAACGATCTGTCTTCGGAGAGGCTGGGGGAAGTCAGTGAGCGAAGGAGAGACTGACAGAGGGAAGGGAGAGAGGGGGAGACTTTAATGGGAGAATAATGGAGCCTTTTCTTTCCTTTAAAAACTTACTGTATTTCCAGGCCACATGATCCCTGCTTGCCAGGTCCAGACCCTTTCCTTCCAGTCACTCCAAAGGCTTCTGGAGGGATTATTTGGTATTTCTATCTTTCCAAAGCATTTTTGGATCCTTTATCATCCCAAATGCTGGACGTAGTGAGGGGGTGGATGGACAAGCCCATCCCTGATGCCACCAGCACTATGCCCAGGGCTGGCAAAGGGGGTTCTTGCCAGGTGGGGGCACATGGGGACCCCGGGAGCCACCGAGATCCATGGCCTTGTCCTGGAGCTGCTCCAGCCCTGGGGAGCCCTGAGGCCCCAGCCCTCAGCAGTGTTGGTTTATCTGCAGCCTGAGCTGAGGCTGAAATTTACACTCTCTGCTAATCCAGCCAGCCCCAGAAATTAATTACAGTCTTGTACATTAAAAATTAACATAACCTTTCTGGATATATATTCTTATAGCACAGGAGTGGGCCAGAGTCCCTTGGCTGCCTGTAATTGGAGCTGCTTTTCTGCTAATTCTTCCCCCCCTCTCCCCACCCTGTTTTTTAGAGATGTGGACATTTGAACTCATTAATCACGAGCCTGGTAGCTGGTAAAGTTTGAGGTTTGTAATTGTGTTTGGTGCTGGCAGAGTTTGCAGAGAAGGGGGAGTGGAGGGGTCTCTCCTCTCTCCTTCCTTGTGAAGGTTTAAACAAGCACCCATGGGCTGGGGTGTCCTGGCATGGGTTGGGTTCCCCAAACCCATCAGGAAGGTTGTCAGGGCTTGGCTGGGGGAGAGATGGGCTGGAAGGGCTTTAGCAAAAGTTGCTCTACAACCTCCCCTTTGCCCTGGGCAGACACAGTTCCAACAGATGCTTTTGCACTAAAATAAAAGTAACATTTTTTTTTTGTGGGAGTTATAAGGCATTCCTGCTCTTCTGCTGAATCCCTGGCTGCAAAGATCCCAGTCCAGCAGGGATAGACCCAGATAAATCTGAAGCTGGATGTTCTGGGGGTGCCTCAGTCTCTCCAGGGGCTGAGCTGAGCCCCGTGGACCAAGCGCTCCCACTGCTCCTCTCAGGGATGAGTGGGAACAGACGGAGAGGTATAATGGGATTGTGTGAGATGGTTTGTGTCTCCCGTTAATGGGCTCTAAAGCAAAGTGTGTGTCACAGGCATGAAGAGCATCCTCTCACAGGGATTTGCTCTCTGCTGCTGCTGCAGCATCACAGCCCTGGGCTTCTCTCCTTCCAGACTCTGCTTCCCACGCTGGGAGTTGGGGTGGCAGCCTGACCTCCCTCTGCGGGGCTGGAGGCGTTCTCCCAAAAAACCCCAGCCGGTGCCCAGCTGGGTGATGGAATCACTGAATCTCAGACTGGTTTGGGTTGGAAGAGACATGGGCAGGGACACCTTCACTAGATCACGTTGCACCAAGATCCATCCAGCCTGGCCTTGGACACTTCCAGGGATGGGGCAGTCCCATGGGGAAAGGGACTAGGAAAGAGCAGGTTGTAATGCTGGGCTGTGCTGGTGGCCCAAAACTCCAGGTCTGCTGTACTCCGTGCCCTGGCAGGATCTGCACTGCTCCTGTTCTCCCGCTCCTGCTGGGAAGTGCTGATCCCTCCTCCTCCTGCATTGCCTCCAACGGGGCAGAGCACTTGTCAGGCCTTTGGGCACGTCTTCTCTTCCCTCCTTCCCCATCTCTGCTGAAAACCCCACCATCTTTTATCAAACCAGCCCTTTCATTTCTCCTTCCTCCCCCTCCAACACCACCACCTCCCTCCCTCCCACCACCTCCACCTCCCTCAGCCAGCCAGCGACTGCCAGAGAGAGCCAGCTCGCTCCCATTGTGCTATCTTTGGGTCCTAAATTAAAATTTATGACATCTTGAAATGAGCAGTGAGGGTAATTTTGCTTCTGAGCGAAGATGCTAATGAGTCCCCTTAATGGCGTGAATAAGGAGTTGACGGGTCGTGTGTCACTTTGCGCAGCCCGTGCTGGTGGTGTAATGGCCACAGTAAGTGTCTGTAATTATACCCTGTCTCGCTGTATTTTGGCAGCCGTTGTGGGAGAGCAGCGGCTCAGCCACGTACAAGGCAGGGGGGAGGGAGAAGGGAAGAGGGGGGAAAAATCCTGGCACCTCCTGTGCATCCTCTATGCTCTCCAGCCTCCCGGTCCCTCTGTCCGTGGGACTCCGGAGAGGGGGATTTGCTGGGCTCAGCTCAGGGCGCGATGGCTGTGGAGGTGTGAGGATGAGCTGCTCCATCTCTCACCTCCTTTCTCCTCTTTAAAACCAGGTGATAGCCCCACTCGTCCCCCTCTGCCATGTCCCCAGGGTGGGATGACAGAGACCTGTCGGAGCTGAGCGAGTGGGCCAGCCTTGTTCAAAGCCATGCTATGTGGTCTGTCCCCACCACCCCCCAAAACACGAGTTCCCATCTCTGTTCACGGAGCAGATGTGGGTCCCCTCTCATGACTGGCACTGGGAGCCCCCCAGCTACTCACTCTGCTGCTGTCCTGATCTCTGCTGCCTCCTCAGCTCATTTCCTCCATGGAGTTACTCTGGGGGATTGTCCTCACCCTCTTTCAGTCCCTTGGAGGTTTTCCCACTATTCAACGTTGTGCTGGAAGCTTCCCACTGAGAGACAATTAGTGTGGAGGCAAGAAACCCACTTCTGTTCCTCCCTGGGGTGCAAAACCCACTGCTGTCACCTGGGCAGGAGCTGAACCCCCTGGTGAGGCAGGAAAAAAATCCATTTCCAGGGGATGCTCCATCACCAAGGGATTCCCCATTGCCTAGGGATGCTCCATCCCCAAGGGATGCTCCATGCCAGCTCTGCTGGGCTCCAGACTGGTCCCTTGGCCTGGCACAGAGCTGCTGCCTGGGGATAAAGCTTTGATTTGCTGACTCTGGCTCTGCAGAAGCTGGGGCTTGGGGCTGGATTTACACATGGATAATTACCTGGGGCGAGGGCAGGGTTGTGCTGGAGGGGAACATGACAAACAGCAGCTCCTGTAGGCAGCATGGAGCAGCTCCCAGGGCACGTGGAAGTGGGCTGTGAGCTTGGGGCAGTGTGTAGGGTTGGGGCTAGGATTACGGTACTGGCTAGGGTTATGGTACCGGCTAGGGCTAGCGTTCGGCTTCTGGCTGGTGCTAGGGCCAGGGGGACTGTGAGGTTGTGTTGCCTAGTGGCAGGGGTTGTTATCGGCGGTGGGAGTTCTGGGTAGCTGTTATTAGAGGAGTGGTGCGGAGGGTCGGGGGGTCGGGTTTGGGCCAGCCTCCACGCCTCTCACAGAGGATGATTTACAAACTGTGGAGGGTTTCCTTGGCGTGTTTGTGTAGGTGGGTTTTTGTTTATGTGTCTCTTGAAGGTTTGAGAGCCCTCGACATATTTCTTCCTTTCCTCCTCCTTCCTCAGCCCACACCCTTCCTGACATGAGGAATTCCTGGACAATCCTGAGGGGTGCGGGCGGGGGCCGGGAGCACTGCTGGTGGCCATGGGATCCTCACCAGGGCCAAACAGAGACCACAGGAGGCTTCTCCCTCTGCTAATATGGGCATTGGGGTGGATTTTATTCCCCCTGGCTCTCCCCATCCTTCCTTCATGCCTCCTCCTTGCTCTGCCATCACCGCCTTTGGTTCCCAAAGCTTTTTGGGAAACTTTGCTGTCCCACCTTTGTGTCTGGAGCTTGGTGGAGCAGCTTTGGGCACAGCCTCGTGGAGCAGCACTGGTCCAAGGTGTCCCTCTGGGCACGTGCAGTGTGGTCCAGATGCTCTACTCTTTTCCAGACTGGAAGGGCACAGTGTTTGTTGTTGTCACCTTTGGAGGAGACAGGAATGATTGTAAGGATCAGAGCACTTGGGCACACAAATCCCCCACGCTCTGGGTGTTACATCTGGGCTTTGTAAGAGCCTGGAAGCTCCAGGGAGGGGAGGAAGCTGCCTGGGCATGGGCTTGGGTTGTGGATGATGCTGGAGAAACCCCTGCTGGCACACGTGCTCCAGGTGAGAGACTCTTCACATCCACCTGGGGATGCCAGTAGCCCAGGCCCGCCCTGTCCTGGTGGGAAGCAAAGCTCTGCCGCGTCACCAGCTGCGTGCAGAATCAATACAGGTGTCTGTTCCAGGGTACACGTGGCAGGGTTTTAAAGGGCAGTAGCAATAAAGTGGGGATTGCTGTTGCCAGGCTCTGGCGAGGGCTGGCAGTGGGTGCTCCCCGCGCCGCCGAGATCGTGACCATTGAAATATTGAAGTACTCGCGTATAAACTGCGCTTTCAAGTATTTTTGACAAGGGTACTAATTAAATCTTAATTGACACTGCACTAATTAGCTTCTTAATTACATGGAACCACATAATTAGTAGCACACTCTGTGCTAATTGTTAATTAGGAAAACCAGGCTTCCCCCTATCCCCCCCCAATCCCTCCCCCCCTGTTGTCGCTTTTAACTAAAGAGCCTCTGGTGGGAAGAGGGGGAGGAAGATGAGGGGGGTGGTTGTGTTCCCAGCACATGGCACTGGGATGGTGTGCGGCTCCAGGTGGGAGTTTGGACAGGGATGGGCTGCAGAAACATCTGTAGGGTGAGTAGGAACATTCGCAGGGGTCGTTAATGATAATGTGTTGGTGATGAAGCACAGACCTCCTCTGGAGGTGTCCCCATGGAGCCTGTTCCAGCCCCTTTCCTCCAGCTCTGTCCAAGATGAGCCCCAAACCCCTCCGAGTTTCACCTGGCAACTTGTTTGCAGTGGTGAGTGTCCATCCTCCCCAAAACTGGCACACTGCGGTGACTGGGTGATCCTACCTGGCTCTTATGGCTTTGCTCCCGGGCTGGATTTACATCTCAGTGGGCACCACAAGGCTCAGAACTCTGGGCACAGCCTGGCACTGTGTTTAAACTCAGTACCTGATTTTGGTAGAGGAATTGCTCTGGATCTGGCTGTGTCTCTGCCATGAGGGACCAGGGACACTACATCCCAGCCCCTGCTCCCCAAAGCTGTCTGATCCCACTGGGGATGGCAGCCATGGGGTGATGCTCTGTATCACAGCACACTGTGCCCAGCATTCACCACCTTCTCCAGATCTTCCACCCCAAAGGCTGCTCCAGCATCCACCTCGTCACCCCAACCAGCCCAGGGTGCCCATTCTTGCAGGGGAGCGGTGCTGCAGTTTGGCAGGTCTCTCCCTCTCTTTCTTATTTATATATATTTTCTATTATTTTTAATAGTTCAGTTTTCCAGGAAATATAAA
Organism: Sclerurus mexicanus; assembly: GCA_013396755.1. NCBI lineage: Eukaryota > Metazoa > Chordata > Aves > Passeriformes > Furnariidae > Sclerurus > Sclerurus mexicanus. The sequence goes on from VWZF01005795.1 coordinate 957,480, forward strand.
AAAAATGGCCTAACACCTGCTGCAGAGCTCATCTTTCCCAAGAGCCTGGAGGAGCGGGATGTGGAACGTGGTGCAGCTGGGATTGCAGCCCTGTGTTTATGGGGAAAGAGGTGGAGGGGAAAAGAAAATATCTGTATTTTCACCAGGGGGAAAAGAACAGGCAAAGAAAAGGGGGGAGGGGGGCGGGTGGAAAATGAAGAGGTGAGAAAATTGTGCGCATTTGACAAATCTTTCTAATTAGGGGCCAATTATGTCCTCAGATTTCTAATTGGGATTCCGGCAGGTTTTCAGGCTTGTAGGGTAATTACAGGCTCGTAATTCTATTAAGATGGAAATTTGGGAGAAATACCTTATCATAACATTTAGATTTTGCCATCTGTGTTGACGGGCTGCAGCTCGGGTGGGAAGGGGGAGCTTCACTCCCATGCTGAACCCGATCCTTGGCCGGTGCCATTGGCATCGCCTGGCTCCGGAGGGGAAAGTGGGCATGGGGAGGAGCTGAGCATTGTCCTGGTCCTTGGGGTGCTGGGAGGGCAGGGTTGGGTCGAGATCCCTGGGGCTGTGCTGGGACAGGAGCGCTGGGTGCCCTGAGGTCCATCCCTGTCCCATTCATTGCCGTGTCTCTCATCCTCAAGCACCACCCTGATGTTTCCAACCAGAAATATCCATGGCAATCACTCACCATCCTCCTCCCAACGTGAGGGAAGAAAGAGCTCTCCCAGCTTCCAGAGAGCCTTGGATTTCTACTGGCACCAACCTCCACCTGCCTGTGCTGGTGCTTGTCCCATCCCTGGGGTGTCTGTCAGGACACTCCTGTCCCCGTCCCCCCCGCAGCGAAGCCCCCACGAGCGACACTGTAATTTGGGGTTCCCCAGATCCCTAATGCTCCTATTTTTTTTTTCCTCTTGGCTAATGAAACCAGCTGTGGGTAATTATTTTAATCTGCATTACTGGGCGGGAACGCAGCTTCTTCTGGATCCTCAAATTTATAATAGTACTTAAAAAAAAAAAAAAGGAAAGAATAAAAAAAGCAGCAGCAAACCCTCCTCTCCATGAGAGTCTGGCTGCCTTTGATCTTTTGTGTGAGGCCTCTTATCGGGACCAGAGTAGGTTTACACGCTGGAAGATACGGGAATAATACTCCACGGAGATAAGCTGCAGCCCTGACTCTCCTTTGTGCGGCAAATTTGATAGGACTGGGAAAATGTTTACTGGGAGACTTTGGGAGAGAATTAGTCCCCAGCGCAGCTGAGAAAAATAATTGCTTTGCATGATAATTAAAGGATGGTGGGCTCAGCCCCGGGATGGGGTGGGAGCAAAGGGTTGGTTTTCTGGGAAACCCCTTGGCTTTTCTGGGCCAGACCTGGCAGACGTGACTTGTTATTGCCACGACCACCACGGCCCCTCACGGGAATGTGGAAAAACCCCTTTAGGAACATCCAGAGGTGTCAAATATTAAAGCCTTGAATTATTTTATTGGGATGAGAGGGAAAATGGCAACACTGGGGTTAAACGAATGTCCCTGGGATGCTTTTGGTGTTTTGTCGTGGCCACAAAGTTGAGGTCTGGGGTGTATCAGGAACCAGAGCATCACAGTGGCTCCAGAGCATCATCCGGAGGGGAGGGAGGAGACCCGGATGGGAACAGCTGCAGGGAGAAGCCACGGGAGAAAAACCTGCTGGATTTCTGCTGCCTCCTTCTGAAGGAGTTCCCCCACTCTTACAGGTGCCAGGAGGAATTTTCCAACTCTTTCAGCATCTCCAGACACCCCTCAGCTGCTGAGCAAGGACATTGCTCTCTCCTGGGGACTGTCGGAGCCTGGTGACTCCGGGCCCGGGGGTCACCCAGGAACAGCCCCCGCCACCGTGTAATCGCTTTCCTATTAATCTGGCTTTTTATTATTATTATTATTGTTATTATTATTAAACATCTCTCTTCTCCCAAATCATCTCGGAGCCGTGGCGAGGTCCCTGGTAATAGCTCCATAAATTTCAGCCATAAAAAGTAATGGAGGGAGACAAATGAGATAATTAGGAATAAATCTTGGCGAGGTCTCTATTCATCAACATCCCCCAGAACCGGCCAATATTCCAAATCATTAGCAAAGCCCGTAATTAACAAAGAGCCAAGGCTTCCAACGTTAATAAAGCTCGCTCAACTCTAGATTATCAGGTAGCGGCTGACGAATCAGCCCTGTTAATATTATGGCCTTTGTTAAGGATCTTCTCTCTTTCTCTCGCTCTTCTTTAAAGCTAAAAACCCTGTGTAATTTTTTTTCCCTCACTTCTGCTAAATTTTAATTAGATTTTGCGTGTGTATCTGTAGAGGGCAAGTGAGGGGACAAAGGGACAGGGTTTTTTCTTTTATACTTGGAGATATTGGCAAAAGAAGAACTTGATAGATTTTTTTTTTCCATCTTTCTTACTACTTTAATTCCTTCCCCCACACTCTTCTGAGGGAGGAGGAGTCCTTGAGGCTGGTACCAACTAGCAGCCAAATTTTATTTATTCTTTCCCTAAAGCTTCAGGATTTCTGGAATATGTGTGTGGACAGAAGGTGCCAGCTCAGCTCCATGAACCTGGCACCTCCTGGCTCATTTGGGCTAAAAGCAAAAGGAATTTGCCAAAGAGCCAGTGCAGTGATTGCCTATTTCCCTGCCATAGATTAGGAGTTACCTGTGGTTTTTTGAGTTTCTGAAGAGTTTTTCTGTTCCCTGTCCACCTGGGACACTCACCTACCTGCCACCACCAAGTCATCCACCCCTGTCCTCCATCCTGTCCCCCAGCAAGGGTGGCACTGGGTGTCCAGATAATTAAATTTTAACTTAAAACCAATTAACTTGAAAATAACTTAAACAACCTTCTCCAGGCGGGACAGCTCCAGAAGAGCTGCCCGACTGTGCAACCCGCGCCAGAGCCCAGGGAACCCCCCGTCTGGGGGTCTCACTTAGCCAGGGCAGGGGGCTCCGAGGCAACATCACCATCTCCTGCCAGTGCAGCCTCCGTCATCTCTTTTAACCTCTCCTAGAATAACTCATCTTTTGTTTTTTAGGGAACTGCTTCAGATCAAATTGTGTAAAACCTCTGCTCGTGCAACGGGTATCTCTGCATGAGGTGCAGCCGCTGAGCACTTCTGCAATAAAAATGTGATCCTCCTGGATTTTCCAGTCGAGGGACAAACCAGGGGCTCCAGGACCATTGGGTAACTGGGCCCGGTGCGAGCGCGGTGGGGAGACTGGGAGCGCTGGTCGTGCCTTCACTAGAGGGCAGCATCCTGCCGATAAAATCGCCGTAAATCGCAGCAATTCGGGATCGGCCAGGTGGGAGCATCCAAAGAACTTCCACACTGGGGAAGGAGGGTGTTTGAAGGGCGACAGTGTGGAGGGACAAGAGAAAACGCCACCGCTGAGAGCGACGGAGGCAGGGGCAGGGTCTGGCTTGGGGTCGGGAGGGACCCGGGGAACACGCCCGGCGCTCGTGTGCCCCTCCGGGAGTTCCCGACATCTGGAAGCCACTTGTGAGGGGCTCCACGGCCCGGCTGGTGCGTGGAGAGGCGACGGCAGCTGCCTGGGAGGAGGCTGAGCACAGCCACGAGGGGTTGGGGACCCCCGAGGATCCCCTCATTGCAAGGGGATGAAGGTGGCTGGGAGCAGGGGGGCTGCCCGTGGGTGCCAGGAGAATTCCCTCCGTGCTGCCCAAATCCTGAGCGAAATACCCAAAGTGGACGTGAAGGGCACACCTGCCCTTTGAGGGGAGCACAGGGGGAGCTCAGCGAGACACCCGGCAGCGGTGGGGATCCTTAAAGACACTTTATGGGGCGTCTCGTGTGATGAGGACTTAGGGGACTTACAGATTGAGGCCCTTTAAAGAACCCTAAGTGAAAAAATCCTTCATTGCCCATCACCAAGAATGGGCTCGGGTAATAATGGGCTTGGAAACCAGCAGGGCTGGGGTGGGAATGGAGCTGGGACCTGGGGTGCATATAGAAAAAATTATATTTGTGCAAAATACAGATATGAATAGATCTCTATATAAATGTAAATATAGTGCTGCTTAGGCGAGTAGAAAAAAATTATATATACAGAAGAATGAATGCACGAAAATGTGTGTGTGTACATATATATGTGTATCTATATATTCACATGCATATATTTACATGTGCATTTTTATACAAATTTTTAACATATATATGATATATACTGCACTTTACATATATAAAATATAAATATATTGTATATCACATATATAATAATTATATATATATGCACACACAGAGAATCAGTCAGACTGTATCGCTCACCTGGGTCTGTCACACACACGTGGGAAATGGGAGTGCTCAGGTCACCTCCACAGGTCACCTGCACGTGGCACCTGCCCCTGTGGCCCGGGCAGGGGGGTGTGAGCAGGAGGCCCCACGGGGAAATTGGGGTGACTGTGGTGAATGAGTGCCTGGGAGGTGACTGTGCCCCTGCCCTGCCACTCTGTGCCCAGCAGGTGCCAACCCTCGCCCCTCAGCAGGGAGAGAAACGGTGCCGCTTTTTCCACTCCATAACTCACTGGGGCTGTTCTGTGTGGGGTTAAAGGTAGAGCCGACTTTTCCTCCCCAAATATTCCTGCTAATGGCTTTCAAATGTTGGCATCCCCGGCGGGTGCGTGCGCGGGTGTGTGTGTTGGCTGCGGGCGCCGTCTCACACGCAGCAACTCCCCAGCTCCCAGATATTTCAGCAAACTCCAAGCCCTCTCCAGTTTCAGCTGCAGTTTTAAAGAAAACAACTCCCCCGGCTGCAGCAGGAAATCGCTATTTGGGTTTGGAGGCACCTCTTCCTGAGGAGCCGTGCAGAAAGGGCTCTGCTTGGGCCGACGGGCAGGTACGGCCGTGCTGCGGAATCACGTGCCAGCCCCTGGCATCTCGTGGCCAAGAGGGACACTCAAAAGCCACTCAAAAGGCTGAAGACCGTTCTAGCAGGAAGAAAAGGAGGTGCTTGAGCTGTTGGGGTTCTTGTCAGCTCTGTAGATGAAATAGGAAGTGTGTTAAGGCATAAGAAATGCCTTTATAAAACTATAAATGCCGTAATGAACACAAAAATTGAGATAATCGGTTTTATTTGTGGTGGTTCTTGGTCCGGGCTGCTGCTCTGCAGGCACAGAGGACCCAGCACCCTGCGTGGGGCTCAGAATTAGGAGCCCAGTGGCTGTAACTGGTCCTGGCCACGGTGACACACGAGAGCGCAGTGCTGCTCAGACAGGACCTGTGCCCATGCCTGTCCAAGCCCTGGGGCTGCTGGGCCTCGTCTGGGCAGCCAGACCACACACCGAGCCCACCACCACCTCCTCCTCCTGCTCCCCCAACCTCCCCGATGCTGGAAAAATCATCTGCTCCCTTCACCACCCCCTTGACCTGCTCCCTCTGCCCAGAGCCCCCTCGGCTGAGCTCCAGGGTGGGCTTGGGCGAGGGAAATGCCGCTGGAGCAGGGTGGGATCTGTGTGTCTGTCCAGCTCTCCTACACCTGGCATTCAGCCTCCCTTTGGGCAGGAGGCTGAAAAGGTGGCATTCAATCGAGTGGGGTCCCTGGATACATGTGCCTGTTCATATATTCATATACATATGTGCATCCTGACCTCGTCCCTTGGGTTCACTCTGCGGGCAAACCCCTCTCCTGCCCTCTTTGCTCAGGTCTCTGGCGGTGTACCAGGGCGAGGGGCTCTCTGGGTTTCTCTCCACTCCTTGTCCAGGCACCAGGAGAGGGTTAACACGAGCACTCCCGCATTTTCCTTCTCCAGCTTGGTAGCAAGGCAGACCGTGGGGATCTCTGGGCTCCGCTGGGGTCCCAGCCTCCGAGGCTGGCTGGAGGAGCCGGCGCTTCCAGGCAAATTGCTGTTTGGAAGCCAAACCTCCCGTCATGTGCCAGCCCTGCGCTGCTTCAGCTACACTGCTGCTCCTGCACCCCCTCCCCTCGAGGCACCACAAGTCTGGGTAATCTCTGCTGTCCCACCCGGCTCCCCCCACCACAAAGTGACAGCAAACATGGGCCAAGAAACCCTTTCTTGCCCCTTCCCTCCCCGACCTCGGTATTTTTCCCTTCCTTGGCAGTGCTGCTCTCGTGCAGGAGGCTCAGAGGTGCCAGATGGCTCAAAGCCACCTTGCAGAGCTGTTGTGACACCACACCTTGGTCCCAGCCCTGCAGACACACGGGATCCAGACTGGGGGCTGGTGCCAGCAGAGGCGCTGGATTTTTCATTCAGTGGATGCTCACGCTTCTGGCAGGTTCAGAATTAAAGAAATCAGCTCTGGCCAGAGACTGTGGGACACCAAGGAGTGGGAAAAAGTGATGCTGCTGGGCCTCTGGCCCCAAGCTGGTTTTTGGGGAAGGGTGAAAGCGAGGAGAGGAGCTGGTGGACCCGAAATGTTAATTCCTTCCAGCTGTTGTCAGTCTGGCAGGTTCTCAAAGGAAGTTTAATAGACTGCAGTCGTCTCCCCTCAGCCCGTCCCCCATCCCAGCAGAACCTGGGATTACATGAGCTGCTCTGGCTTCCAAAGTCCCAGTTTTGCTTTTTTCCCTTTGGCTCTGGAAGTGTTTTCTTTCGTGTGTGAGTGCGGGTGTGTGTGCGCACGCACGTGTGCGATGCCTTTCCCTCATCTTCCAGCTCAACCTGCCCCTTGGATTGCAGGGAATTAGAGGGGACTGTTCTGGCTGTGCAGGGATGGGGCAGGAGCAGGAGTGGGAGCAGAAGTGGGGGCTGTACTGGTGAGGAGGAGGAAGAGGAGGAGGAGGAGGAGAAGGAGGAAATGGCTTCATGGGCCTCCTTGCTGGAGCGCACCCCAGTCTGCCGTGTGAACTGGGAGGAAACAGGATGAAGAAAGTATTTGGAGTGGAAAATAAAAATCCTCTCTCGCTTTATTGATTGTGATTGAGGACAGAAATAGCCCAGGCTGCTGAAAGCCGTCCCCACTGCAGGAGCAGCCAGCTGTTGGATGTGGGGCTCACCCCGAGCAGCATCTTCCAGCTCCTGCAGCACGCGGAGAAACGCGGTGCCCAGAAAGCTCCTGGCAGAGGGGAGAGCCAGCCCTGGGACCGAGGGGTTCCTCACCTGCCTGCCACGGCTCCTGCGGAGTTTCCAGGGCTCCTGTGGCACACCTTGCTCTGCACTGGCTGCACACCCTAGAGCCATTAGCAATTAGACAATGAGCTCCCATCATCAACACCCCCAATGTGCCATCCATAATGAACCTCCAGCAGGGGAACATAGGGAAAAACCCACTGATGGCCTGCTAGGACCGGGCTCTGCCCATCCCAGGGAGCAGCCGTGTGGCACTCAGGGGACCCTGCACGGAGTGCCTAAAACCAGCAACAGCACAGCAAGGCTGACTTAGGTGACTGGGTCTTTTAATGAATTTTAGCCCATTTCACTGAGTTTTTCACTTCAGACAGCAAACATGGGGGCCAGCTGGGCTGGGGAAGGTGGGCAGAGAACCCCAGGGTGCCCAGGGAAACCCAGCCTGCAGGGCCAGCAACTGCATGGGCATGGTGTTCCAGCTCCAGCTCTGAGAGAGCCATAAAAACCAAGTGCTGGCAGGAGAGTAATTAGTTAAAACCGAGCACATCTGTTGTTAATTAATTCCCAGGCAGGAGAGTTTAACTCTTGCCTTCCCTGGTGGTTTGCAACCTGGATTGCCAAAGTCAACTTGCATTAAAAGTAGGCTTCACCTTGGCTATCCAAACCCTTTCAGGGACTTGAGTTCCTCTAGTTCATCATTCCCTGCTCTGGTTCATCATTCCCTGCCCTGATCCATCCTTGCCACATCCCAGAACCATTGCTGCGATTTTCAGGAGCATGTGGGACAGGAGCAGAGCAGCCAGCACCGCTCAGGGCAGTGAATGTGCCTCGGGCTTGGGATCAGGGCTGAAGTAAATCTGTCTTTGCCCCTTCCAACATCCAGCCCTGAGGAGCTGATGGAGAAAGTGGGATCTCTCAGAGGGTGGGTGTGTAGAGCAGCACTGCAGGGCTGAGCAGTGCTTTTGGGTAGCCCTGCACTGCTTACTGCTCTTTTATTTGCATTTGCTCAGAGGCAGCTCTCACTAAAGTACGTTCGTAGGCGTGAGCATCACATCCATTGAGCAGAACATCACGCTCTGCGAGGAGCCCGGCTCTGCCCCGCACCTCCTGCTCGGGACAGGGACCTGGTCCCTTGGGAGCAGCATCAGAAGGGCTGGGGGAATGAGGGGGAGCAGGTGGGGGGTGGCTGAGTGCCTGGAGTACATGGGGGGTGTGAGACCCCCCCAGCCCCCCCCATGTCAGACACAGGCATGCAGGGCATGGCCAACCTGCAGGGCCCTCCTGCACGGGGGAATCTGTTCCCCATTAACAGACTCCGGCAGTGCCGCGGCTGGTGGGAGCAGCCCTGCCAGCTCCAACCTCCCCAATTAGCAGCACAAGTGAGGCCAGGCTGGGGAAGGCCAGCACCTCATCCCTCCTTGCCAAGGATGCAAATGGTTTGGAGCAGAGTCTCAGCCAGAGCCTGTGGAAAAGCTCCCACCGACCCTGAGAGCGCTGGATGGGGTCCCAGTCCTGTCCATCCCAGGGTGGACAGCGATGTGCATCCCACACCCCGGCCCCCCACTCCTTTAGCAAGGAATAAAGCCCCAACCCACCACCCTGAGCTCTCCCTGGGGTGTGTGGGTGGAGGAAGGCTGCCTGCACCATCCTCTTCCCCTCTGTGCACTTGCACCGTGCCGGCTCTGACCGCCTCTCGCTCACCACTAAAAATAGGTTTCCCGGCTGAGCGGCAGCGCTGGAGGGCAGAAAGCCCAGATCCCAAACCAGTCCATGTCACGGTGACCAACTGACCCATTTGGCCTCGATTTTTAAGCATTTTTCCCTCCTCATTCAACTTCAGCCCAGGCAGCAGCTGAGCTGGGATGGCTGAGCCCCCCAAGGGGCAGCGAGACCCCGGCGTGGGGCTGTGGTCCCTGACCCACATGGCCTGGCATGGCTCATCATGGCATGGTTGGTGATCTCACACCGGGCTGGGAGGCGGTGGGTGGAAGCAGGAGTGGCCAAAGCCTCCCAAATTCCAAGGGCTGCCAGCTCCCACAGCCTCATGCCAACACTGGCCAGCCTCAGTCTTTCCACCGGGAATTCGCATAATTTATTTTCTCCTTTAGGGAATTTGTGCCCTGGGTCTGGTGAAGCAGCTCAGGAGCCCAAGAGGAGCAGGGAAAGAGCAGGAAACAATAGGGGAGATTAGGGCCAGGACTTGTCCCAGGGGAGCTGGGTCATTCTAGGACCTCAACCTGTTCCCTGGAGTGAATGAGAGAAAGTCCTCTCACGTTTTCCCTCCCAACAGGAGCACGCTGGGACTGTCACTGACCTGTCCCATGTCCCATGTCCCATGTCCCCAAGGCCAAAGGCTCCCCTGCAGCTGGGAGCAGGATGGGGCACGGGCACAGGGATGAGGGACACAGAGCTGTCCCCAGGGAGTGTCCTGAGGAGCACAAGATGGGACAACTGTTGGTCAGAAATGAAGAAAGACCTTTATTTACATTAACAAATGAAAAGGACAAAAATATAAAATACTGTGACAGTTCCCTCCCTGTCTCCCCAGCCCTTCAGTGGGGTGTCTGCACCCACACCCAGCCAAGATCCCTGTCCCCGGGATGGTGGGATCGGGCCAACAACTGCTGGGGGTCATTGGGCACCAGCCAAGCCACCCTGCCCCACCATCCCCACCACCCCTGGGACACACAGGGGTCAGGAGCAGCTTGGCACAGCTCCAGGGTCCCCCCCAGCCCTGGCTAAGATCCCACTGCGGGGACCGGTGAAGGTAAAGCTTCTTCCCAGGAAGGGGACAGGCTGCGTGTATTGCACTTGGCTGCCGGTCTCAGCACCGAGGAGGGGGGGACTGGCAGGATGTGTCCCCCAGCACGGGACTCCACAGCCTGGCTGGTGGCTCCAGCATCTCCCGGGGGTCTGGGTGGGGAGCAGGGCTCTGTGCAGCACCCGGCCTCGGAGGTGTCCTGGGGGGGATGCTCTGTGCCACCCCCATGCACCCAGAGCCCTGTCCTGAGGCAGCCCTGGATGGTGGCGGCAGGACAGGCTGTGCCCAGCTCCAGGACTCTGGGCACCTGCAGACTCTGCGGGGTGGGCGCTCCTGCTCTCGGCTCAGGTGGCAGAAGGATCCCGCGGTCCTTGGCGAACCGGCCCAGTGTGGGGAGGAGGTAGAGCATGACAGGATGTCACCATCCCTGGAGTCCCCATGGCCCTACGGCTTCACCCTTCCCCAGGCAGGATCCAGGTCCAGCTCACCGGCTCCAAGGATGAGGTTTGCAAGGGGGGATGTGCTCTCCTCCTTCACCAGGCTCTGTCTTTCAGCATTTCCCAGCAGCTCAGGGACCGGCTGGACCCTGCCCGCTGCGGGAGAGCCTGGGGGGATCCCACTCCAGGTCCCCCCGCCGAGCTGACCCCTCAGGAGGAGAAGCAGAGCCCGCAGCACTCCATGCAGATCTCCAGGCAGTCGGCAGACTCGCAGCAGGCGTCGATGATGCCGCAGTCCATGTCGCAGGGCAGGTCGCAGTCCGCGCACTCGCCAGAGTTGCAGCAGCAGCAGCAGATGCAGGAGTCCTCGGAGGTGCAGGAGCCGCAGGTGGCACAGTCCAGGACGATGTTGCAGAGGGTCAGGAACTCGCAGAAGAGGCAGGAGAGGATGCAGTGGACACAGCAATCTGGGGAGGGACGGCCGAGAGGGGGTGAGGGGATGGGTGTGGTTGGGTGAGACAGCACCTGGCACAGATGGATGCTTGGGGAGTACCGGGAGGGTGGAAAACCACCCTCAGGAGTTAATGGAAGTGGGTCTGAGAGCCAGGCATTGCCCCAGGGTCCTCCCTCAACACCCGAGAATGTGACCAGAGAGACCAATTTTAGAGGACGGGAGGTGGGCCCGCACAGCACCCACCCTAGAGGCTGCCAGGAGGGCTGCTTGGCTGGTCCCAGCTCCAGGGCTCCCAGTGGGCTGGAAGGACGCTACACGAGAGACCCCAAGGGATGCAGGGCTGGAAAACAGCTGGAAAGGGCCCCCACCCAGGGAGAGCTGGTACCTTCTTGCGCCTCAATAGGGATGTGGGAAGAGGCTGATTTGGAGCTGCCCTTGCTCTTCTTGCTGCTCTGGCTGTTGATGGAGTGGTGCGACTGCAGCTTTCGGTGAGGTTTCTGTGTGCTGGGCAGGGGGCGGCAGATCCCGTTCCCCGTGTCCCCGTTGGCACCGCCGGGATCCGGCCCCCGTCCCGCGCCGTTCTGCAGCAGGTGGGTGCAGGGGCCGGGGGGCTGCAGGACTGGCCGCACCTGGGGCTGGCCTGCAGGGGAGAGCAGCACGTTATACCCCCCCAAGCCCTCCTGTAGCGCTCCACCAAGGAGAAACACGTGCCTGGTCCCCTGTCACTGCAGAGGAACCTGGTCCCTAGCTGGACACAGGGTGGCTGGGAAGTGATGCTAACAGGTGGATGGTCCAAGAGGGTGGAGATGGAAAAGGAGGTGGAGAAGAAGAGATGGCTGGAGGGAAGGAGGCAAAAGCTCCAGAGAGAGAAACGGATGAAAAAAGAGCAAGAAATACAGATTCTTTTGTTAACTTTGTGCTGCAACTGCTGAAACTCAGCAGAGAACCCAGAGGAGGAGGTGGTCTCCTGGGATCCCAGAGCCGCCAGCACAGACAGGAGGGATGAAGCCACTGGGGCTGCCAGATGGAGCTCCTGGCTGTCCCTTCATCCTCTGCAAAGCCAGAGGAGATGAAGCACCACTGGAGAGCCGGAGTGCTCATCTCTCCGGGGCTGCAGGAACTGGCCACTTCATTAAAGGTCTCCCCAACCTCTGGCTGAACTTCTCTGCAGAAGGAGGAAAATAACTCTGTCTGTGCCTCCCTCCAGCCTTGCATGCTGCAGTCATGAGTGTCCAGCAGCCCCGTGTCCTACTGGGATGGTTCCAGAGCCAGTGCCCCATGTCCTGCTGGGATGCTCCCAGAGCCAGTGCCCCATGTCCTGCTGGGATGCTCCCAGAGCCAGTGCCCCATGTCCTGCTGGGATGCTCCCAGAGCCAGTGCCCCATGTCCTGCTGGGATGCTCCCAGAGTCAGCTGTGTGGCTCAACCCTTTGCTCCTGCACAGTGCCATGCCCTGTCCCCACACATCCGTGGGAGAGGACTGGGAACCAGCACAAGGGAGAGAGTTCCAGCATCCATCATCCCCCACAGCAATGCCAATGGAAGCCACAAATAAAGTCCTCTCTGATGCTACTTTGTCCAAACTTTGCTTTTCCTCTCCCATGGCAGTAAACAAGGGATGATTCAGGCGAGAGGCTCGAGGGCAAAGGCACCTCTGGCACTGGGGAACAGGAACTGTTTTCTGTGCAGGGCATGGGGGGGATGCAAGGGTGGAGTGGGCACAGACGGTCCCTGCCCTGCACCCACAAAAATAAAACAGATGGAGGAGAAAAACACAAGTGGATGGTCCTGGTGCCTGGCTCTGCAAGGCTGAGCCGGACTTGGGCAGCAGAGGGAGGTGTAACTGGGGGGCTTGGTCTTTGACACACGCTGGGAAGGGAACTTAAAATAACCAGGGCTGAGCGGGAAGAGTGGGCTGGAAGCAGAAGAGCTGGGAGAAGGACAGACTGGAGAAGTAGAAAACAGGTCTTGGATAAAATGGGAATTGTGTCCTCTTCCTAAAACCCCTCAGGGAGTGCTGACTTGCCACGCACCCTTCTCCAGTGCCCTCGCCTGCCTGTGCCCTGGTGCATGCACTGAACTGGCACCGAGTGGCACCAAGGATGATCACAGTGCCTGGGGCTGCCCAGAGCTGTGACAGGCAGGGGTCGAGCCAGCAGGGACCCAGCAGCAGCAGCAGCAGCGGCATCAGCAGCAGTGGCAGCAGCAGCAGCGGTGTCTGACAGCAGCTGAGTTCTCTGGGATTGCAGCAGGATGCAACGTGCTCGCTCTTGGCACTCCCCATTTCACTGCATTCCTCAGATTAAACTGTTTGTAAATCAAAATCACGCTCTGGCTCCAGAGAGTGGCAGCCAAAGTCAGCCAGGAATCCCCCTCCCTCTAAGTTAGGGAAAATAGCTTCCATTTTTTAAGGAGAGCCATCAATTCACAGGAGCCCAAAGTTCTTCTAAAAGAGGCACTTTCAACACGAGCTCATCAGTGTAGCGCTCCACAGTAACACAGGTGTGGGAGTGGGGAGGACCAGCCCACCTGACAGCCCCCGCTGCATCCACCCACCAGCACCAGGGTGGGAAACCAGGAGTTTGGGGGAAAAAGCCTGCCTATGGCTCTTCAATGACCAAAACCCTCCTGGATGCTCACTTTGGGTTTTCCACCAAGGTGATGCTCCTGGCCCATCTCAGGTTCCCCCACGGCAGCATCACGGGGGTGATGCTCAGCCCACAGTGGGTCATCCTGCTGTGACCCTCCCCCAGGCACTGACAGGGCTTGGACAAACCAGAATGTCGTGGCCACCTGGGTTTGCTGCTCTCGCCTGAAACTCAAACACCCAGAGCTCCAAACCCACAATCCCACCATTTCGAACTGCCAGAACATGGATGGATACAAGCACCAGTCCTGAGCCTTGGGGGATCCAGTCCTGGCACTGCTGGACAAGGACATGACCCTGCACCTGACAGCCCCTTCTGCCTGATCCTCACTGGCACAGAAATGCCACCATCACCCCCGTCACCTTCCCACAGAGGGGCCTCACTGTGCTCCCCAGGTGCTGCCAGAGGGGGAATGGCCTCCCCAGGTGATGCTGAGCCCCCCCAACAGCAGCAGCACCGCGAGGAGGCGGCTGCAGACTGAAGGATATACCAGAGGCAACACTCCACAGGGAGCTGCACCCCGTTTCCCAGCGAGGGGAAAGAGGGGTGGTCCCTGAACCCAGCACCCAGGGTAAGCGTGGCCACGTCCCCCCCAGCCCCGTGGGGGTGGGCTGGGGAGGGGGCTGCGTGGGCCCGCAGGGTGCAGCGGCTGTGGCGTGACTCAGACGTGCAGAATGTCTGTGGGCAGCCGGCCCAGCTCCAGATGCTGCGCAAGGGCTCGGGCTCAGGCTCTGCTGGAGGAAACGCGCGCTCTCCTCGCTCCACGTAGCCGTCGGGAGCACCCGGATTCTGCCGCCTTCTCCCCTTCCCACCCCCCTGCCCGCTCTTTGGAGCGTGCAACCTCACTCTCACCCTCCCTCATCCCAGTGGGAAGCATCCAGCTGCTTTACACCCCTTGGAAGGGAAAGCTGCGCTCTTGCATCCAACAAAAGGGGACTGGCTGAGCCCATGGGGCAGCCTGGGAGCGAAACTCTGGGATGCAGGCTGGGGACCAGGGGAAGGATGGACAGCAGGACTCCAGGAGAGCCTGGCCCCTGGGCTCCCACATCTGCCAGCTCTGCTCTCCCACCCCTGCAATAGCAAATGGATCCAGGGCATATCAGCCCCACCTCTGGGTGGTGTTTCTCACGCTGGGGGCACCGGCAGGGCTGCGGCGGCAGATTTGGGGAGGCGCTGCCCGGCTTTACCAACCACCTCCAGCAAAACCAGCTCCTCCGTGCAGACAGCCCGGCTCGTCCGGGCCTTGCACCAGCCTCACCCTTGCCCTGGACTCACCAAGGCAAGAGCCATCCCAGTGGGAGGCAGCTCCCTTTGCTCCAGCAAACGGCTGTGCCCACGGAGCCGTGCTGTCCCGGGTGTCCCTCTGTGGCTCCGGGGTGTGCTACACACAGCAGCCAGCCCCTTCCCCTGGGGACCGCTCTCTCCTCCCACCATCCAGAGGACCCCAGCACCACCAAGAGCATCTCCAGCTGCCCACCCTCCTGCCCCTCTGCCTCCAGCTGGGCCCAAAGACAGGAGAGCCAGAGCCATCCGAGATGCCGCCCTTCACTTTCCCCACTCCAGGTGACTCACACTCAGTTTTATGCCTTTTGCTTTGATGTGGGGAGGAACAAAGCAAGGAGGAGACAGGTTCCCACCTCTGCCCTCCTTTTTAATGAGCCCTGCTCCTGATGAGACGGCAGCAGCCCAAGGCACGGGCACCCGGCGGTGGCCGGAGCTGCATGGGAAACACTCACATGTCACAGCTTTGGGAGCACCTGCGAGCTCAGCCCGGGGGCCCTTCGTCAGGACTTTTGGGGACTCCTCATCTTCCAGGGGTTTCTCCTTCTTCGGCACCGCAGGTCGGGTGGGCGGACGGGGCTCAGCCGATGGAGCTGCTGGAATCTGCCTCAGCAAAGGGTGTGAGGGCTCGTCAGCCTCTGCAAGAGAAACGGGACCGGAGCTGAGCCCCCCGGGGTCGCCCAAACCACAGTGACCCACAGCGTGTCCCACACACTGCAGTCAGCACCAGTCAGGGCGTCTGGGCTCCCATTCCCAAGCCAAATCCAGCTGCCCCTGTTGTACAGTGTGGGGGAAGAGCTGGAGAACCACAAAGGATTTGGGGCTGTTCAGGACGGGCATCAGAGCTGCACAGCACTGCACGGCTGCTCGCCCCATGCAGCGCCAGCGGCTCGACAGCACCATTCCAAAAACTCTCCTGAGGTCCCACATTCCTTCTCCAAAAAGCCAAGGGATCTGGTTACACTCAGTGGTTCAAGCTGGATTTTTCATCCCCCTTCCCATGAAAGGGCCACTGTCTTCCCTCCCGGAGCCAGCTACCACCTCCCTCATCCTCCTGCACTCTGGGACAGGAGCAGCCACCGCAGGACCCCTCGATGGGGCAAGTAAAACCCAAAAGGAGTCGAGTCATTCCCCATGGGACAAATTCCGGTGCCACACACCCCCTTGCAGAAACCCAGAAGGCACAACCACCTTCAGCAGAGCCAGCTCTGCAGGCTGGGAGCTGACTGCACCCCATGGTGGGTTTCCATGGGGAATGTGGGGTGGCCAGGGGAAATGTGGGCTGTGTCAGGGGGCTCAGGGTGATGCTACACTCCCCACCCACCACTGCCCCATCCCTGTCCCCATCCCTCTCCCCATGCCCTGGAATAGCAACCGCTTGCACAACAGGGGCTGGACCGCACTTTATATAAAACTAAATTATAGTCTGGGCAAAGGGAGGGAGAAGAGACCCATAATTTCCCTGGCTATAACAAGAGGTCCCACACGCAGGCAGGCAAGGGGGGGGGGGCAGGGGGAGAGAGACCTGGGCCACTTCATTATCCTCCATATAACTAGGGTCCTGCATGGGGAGGAAGGCGGGCAGACCTTGCACAGGTAATTTCACATAGCAGGGTTGGCTCCAAATCCCAAGTAGAGTGTGAGGACATGAGTCCCAGACAGGAGCAAAGTCATTCCCATGCCTCTGGAAAGCCCGGGGCAAAACAGAGAAGTGAAGAGAGCAGGCTGTCATCTCCTCACAAGTAGGTGTGATGTGGGGGTGAATAATTCCCACACGCTGCTGCATCCACAGGCTCTGTCATATCCCAACCTGGACTGGCCTGAGTCAGACCTGATCTCACGCCAGCTAAAGCCAGATATGGAACCCCAGTGGCTGAGGAGCTCTGGATGAAGCCCCGAGCCAGAGGTGCCTGGTGCAGAGCATGGAGGTCCCTGGGAAGGGATCTGAGCTGCTCTGTATTCTGCTGTGAGATGCCCAGGGCTTAAAAATCCACAGCCCAGACTCTGGAGCTGCCCAGAGCAGCCCCATTGCCACCAGATCCCCTTTCTTGCTGGTCAGGGATTTATGATGAGAAAAAGAGCTGGAAAATCAGGTGCTGCAGCAGGAGAAGGGTTGGTACAGGGGCAGATCCACCCTGTGCTACCTCCACTACATCCCTTGCCCTTTCTGCGCCAATTCCCAAGGGGCTGAGGACAAGGACAGTCTGTTGAGACACCGAGCTCTGTGGGAATGCAACAGCACTGGCTGCGTGGATCCCTGTGGATGCCCAGAGTGCTGCTCTGACCGTGATGGAGACAGGGCTCGTTTCTGCTGTGTCCACTTCACACATGTAATTACCCTGCACAAGGTCTCACACACAACCACAGCCATGCAGGGAGGAAGGTGGCAATTAAATTAACTCCCACGGGAACAAGCTGACCAGGAGAGAGAGAAAAATAGACAGGAAAGAAATTTGGGTAAGCTGGTCCTTCCCTGCCTGGCACAGACTCACATCCCTGCTGCTGCAGGTCCATGGGGAGCGTGTGGATGGTGCTGAGCCCCAAGTCCATCAAGAGGGTGAGAAAAGAGGAGGGAGGAGAGGAAGGATGCAAAGGAAGGTTTCACTGCTGTAACCGAGTATCTTGTAACACTCCTGCAAAGTGCAAAGTACAAACATCCCTCTGGGAGCCACGGCTGCAGGAAGGACCTGCTTCACACGACCAGTGTTTGCAGGAGCTTCTGGGGCCACCCCTGTGGTTCTGATGAGGGGGAAAAGTGCTTTGTGCTTTGAGTAGGAAGCACACTGAATTCCTGATGAGCTTGCAGGACTGAGGTAACCATTCCCAAAGAGCTGGACAAACAAAAGACAACTGCTTTGTTCAGCAGCTGGTGGGAGCCAGGACGGGACAGAGCAAACATGAGCCACACCACAGACAGCGCTGCCGCAGCATCCTACAGCTCCCAGGGACCTGTGCGTTCCCTTCTCCCAGCTGGCCGTGGCTC
Source organism: Sclerurus mexicanus (assembly GCA_013396755.1). NCBI lineage: Eukaryota > Metazoa > Chordata > Aves > Passeriformes > Furnariidae > Sclerurus > Sclerurus mexicanus. The sequence goes on from VWZF01005795.1 coordinate 975,098, forward strand.
CCAAACCCCCAGCTGAGAAGGCTCGGAGGATGTGGGAAGACACAAAGCTGGAGCCACGCTTTTGGGTCAAACCCACCCAGGTTGTCCCATGGCTCCTGCTCGGTGCTGCTGAGCTGTAGCTGATGATCTGCCCGGCTCCCGGCATCTCATTTATCTGCCCCTCTTCCTCCCAGGTGTCTCTGGCTCGAAGGGCAGAGGTGTGGTGGCAGGAGATGGATGGACCCGTCCCCAGCATGGCACTTTCCCCGTCCCCACTGCCCAATGCCAGAGACACAGCACGGCAACGAAAACACCTCCAACACATGGAGCTGAAAACAGGCTGGGGATCGTGGATGCAAATCCCACCTCTTTGGCAGGGCAGATGTTTGCCGTAGGTGGTGTCAACCCAAAGGGAGGGAAAAGGGTCTCAGCACGTCTGGATCCACATCTGAGCTCTTGAGGAACGTCCAAATTTAATGCCATGGGATGCAACTCCTGCCAGCATGGAGATGCTCAGGAGAGCCTCCTGTCCCCCCTTCCCTCTCCCTCTAATCCCTTGGGAATGGCTGGACAGGGACCAGGTAACGCTGGACGGAGACACAAACAGAGATGGTCCAGGGAGGCATTTGCCATGAACAACATGCAGCAGTATTTGGTTTGGGAGCTTTCTAATCTTTTTGATGCAGATAAAATGAGCGTGTAATCTCTCTTGGTTTTCCTTAGGCGCTGCCTGGCCCAATCAGGTGCCTGTCTGACCTATTCCAGGGATATTTTAGAGCCTGATTAAGTGGTTTCAAGTGCAGAAGAGACAGCACTGAAGCAAATCCTTCCAATCCCACGAGCCAGGCTGGAGGACAGGAAAGCAAAATTCTGGTTTGAAAGTTTGCTCAACTGGGAAAAATCCAAATGGCTTATTTACATTCAGTCTGATATTAATGCACTGAAGCATTCTCAGATTCTGTGATATTCAGGGAAAGGGAAAGGAGGGTAGGAGAGAAAGGAGGAGAGATGCCCAGAGCACTGGAGCACAGCTGGGACAGACCCAGCACATCTTTCCTTCCTTCCCAGAAAGCCTTTGCCCCAGTGTCTCTCTGCTCACCTGGGCAATGCTTTGGATAAACAGTTCAGTTCTGGGACAATAAGGAATTCGGTCAAAAAAGAAAAAAATAGTGGTTTCTATGAAAAGTTACTTCCTAAATGCAAAAAAGCAAAACAAAGCAAAATAACCCGCAAAACCCCAAATAGCTCAGCAGCCTCGGAGTTGTTGTTATTTGTTATTTATAGCCGCTGGGTGGGTAGGAAGGGAGGACTTTGGGGCCAGACAGGCCAGGACCAGTGTCCATCCAGTCCATCCATGTTCGGAGTTTGACCTCGGTGACAAAATCCTGACTCCAGTTTTGGGGCCTAGACCCTGTGCCAAGGTGTCTCTGCAAATTCCATCACCCAAAGGTCCTTGGGGCTCCAACCAGCTCCTGCCAATTAGGCAAAAACCGAATTTATGGAAGAATTGCTCCTACTCAAGAGCTGATGGTGAGGGTGACCCTCACAAAGGGATTTCAGGGAAAATAAAAAATAAAATCACAGCAAGAAGCACCTCTGTCATTGCAGCAATGGGAAGGAACTATTCCTTATACAGCAAGAATAGATTTAACATATATATTTTATGTATATTAAGGCACCATTTAGGACTGGAGCTGCAAGGGAAGAAGGAGTCTCTAAACCTGAACTGGAGACCAGGGACAACACAACTTCCCAGGACACAAACCAGAGCAGCAGGACCAGGTTTCTTTATTCTTTTCCTTTCTCAGCATCAGGCCTGGGCTCTGCCTCATCCAAAGAGCAACATCCCAAATCACCGTGGGGCAAAGGAGTGATGGAAAATGACGGGAAAACAAAATCCAAGAGCCTGGGATTGAGTCAACTTGCATTGAGCTTGAGGAGCACTGTGCTGGCTCAGTGGTCCCTGGGGCAGGATAACCCCTCAAAGGATGGAAAACACCCACGCCATGGGAGCCTGGCATGGAGGAAGGATGCAGGAGGAAATCTTGCGACATCCTGGGTGTCCTTAAGGAAAACCAATTATCCCTGAAACCTGGAAAGCAGCTAAAGCGATGCCTATCACATTCAAGGAGATTCTGGGAATTACAGAGCAAGGAGTTGTGCTGGGGAAAATTATGGAGGGAGTAATTAAGGACCGAGCCAGTCCAGTAATTGCCTAACCTTACGGGGTTAAACCAGCACAGGTCCTGCCAGGGAAAATTTGTGTCTTTCCAACCTGCTAAGGGTCCTGAAAAAGAGTTAATTGAGTAGCGGATCAACAGGAGCCGGTGGACATCATTATTAACAAGAATAATAATTTGCACTTATGCAGCCCCTTTCATCCCTGACTTTGATCCAGGACCCATCACACCTTACCTGAGCTCCAGGTATTTCCCGGGGCTGCAGCTGCAGCTCGGAGCTGCTGGGAAACAACCTCGGCACTGCTCAGCCTGGAGGGAAACTGAGCCACATAAAGGGGATTTGCCCAAAGAAACATCCCATGGAGATGGGGCCCAAAACTTCACAGCCCTGGTGCTCAACTTCCCACAGGTGTCCATGCTCCCTGTGTTGGGATTTCTCCAAGGCGCAGATCCCAAAGCAGCTTCCAAAGGCCGGGATGAGGTGGAAACAAGCCCTTCTGCCAAGGTCAGCCCCTAAACCCAGGTGGGCACTGTCCTGCCCCGTGGGAAGGAGCTGGAGCTCCTGTGCACCCACCCCAAGACAGGGTGGGACGGGGGTGAAAGCCCTTCCCAAAGCCTTGCCCAAAGCCTGGGATTTTTGTGGAAAAAATCCCAGTTGTCCCATTGCTGCTGCAGCGTTAAAGCTCCTTTCCACCAGTACAACCCGGCACCCTGTGGGGGGACGTGGAAGGGGCTGCCAGAGCGGGAGGGACCCGCGTGGCTCATGCCAGGGGGCTGCCGGTGCCCATCCCGCAGGACGCTGTGCCTGGCACGGCCGGGCAAGGCGGAGTTCGGGGCAAACTCACCAAACCCAGAGGAGAGCTTGGGTTTCTGCAGCTCCTAGGCTGGAGCGGGCGCTTTCCAAGGAAATTCAATCAGGAGCTGGAGCGGCAGCAGGGCGCTGGGGCGGCACAGCCCGAGGCCCGGCTTTGTTTTGTTCCAACCCAGAACCACTGAAAAAAGCCAGGAATCCGCCTTTTTTGTTGTTTGGCGTTCGGGTTATTTTGTTTGGGGTTTTTTGTTTTGTTTTGTTTTGCTACGTTTCAAATAAAAAACACAAACAAATCATTTGCACCAGCTGACAAGGAACTTTGAAAGAAAACCAGAAATTGATCTTCTGGTGCAAAAGATCTGGAGTAAAAAAAAAACCCAAAACCATTTTGGTTCTTTCGGCGCTTTTTTGGGGGGTTCTTTGCACTTTGAAGGTGTCTGTGTGCAACTCTGCAATCCTGCATTTAAATCAGTGCTAAGACAAGAAAAGACCCTTTTATTCTGATGTTGGAGGGGGTTCCCCCTGTTCCTACCCCGGTCCCAGTGCACGACAGCCCCAGTACCCACACCCTGGTATTTTGGGTCTGAATGCTGCCTTGTTAGGTCTGAGCACTCAACAGCTTTCAGCCTCCTGTTACACCTCGGGGCAAAATCCTTGGGAACAGGCAGAAAGAATTCAAGGAAAAGCAGTGCGTGTGAGTGTCCTATCCCTGCTGGCTCTGAGCAAAGACACACAGAGCTGCCAGCAGCCAAGCTGGGACACAGGCACGGAGGGGGGACATGAAGGGGGGACGGGGAGGGGGCAGGGTGGTGGTCCCACGCAGCAGATGTCCCGTTGGGAAGGGAAAGAAGGGAAGTGGGAATGAGTAGAGTCGAATCCAAGGCATAGGTTTTGCTTCTGAAGATGGATTTGTATTGACCATCTTTACACGGGTTTGCTCCCCATGAGAAAAGACCCTCTCCTGCTGTTCCTGCTCTTCCTCCTCTTCCTCCCCATGAAGGAAGATTAAAATAATCTCGTAAGCAAAATATCTTTCTGTTTTTCTCCTGTTTTCTGCTAATTCCTCTGGAAAATAGTCACCCTGCATCCCCTCCAGGCAGACAGTCACCTCTTCTCTCCTGGCTCCTCTGCAAACTACCTGTGGCTATTTTGAGGCTTTGGTTTGCCATGTCCCCATCCCTCCTGGGTGGGAGGAGGCTGGGATGGCACCCAGCCCATCTCCAGAGATGCCAAGGAACAAACTTCGGGAAATAAGCTTCTTCTCAGGCTGGGAAATAGCACCAAGCATGGCAAAACCAACCCAACCTGCCCATCACGCACTAACTTGGGCCAAACCGCTCCAGGCACCTCAGTTTCCCTGTTTGTTCCAGAGCCTTGATGTTGAGCTGGTCTAGTTTGCAAAGCTTCGGAAAGGGAACGGAGAGAAAATTCCCAGGCTCGGCGGTGCGTGACTGAGCCTCTGGCTGCTGCCCAAGTGATCAGGGCTCTGCACCCGAATGTCACGGGGCCAACCAGCACAGGCAGCAAACGGGCCTGGCCACTCATCCCCCCAAAAAACAGAGAGAGAAAGAAAGGAGTGGTGGGAGAAAGGATTCAAGATGTGCAACCACAGAGCTGCTCTCTGAGGCAGGACAGGGATATTCTCTTGGGATGAAATTTAGCCCTCGGAGAGTGGGCAGACGGAAATCAAGGACATCCTGGAGACCCCCTTGCCCTCCCCACGCTGCAAAAGCGGGATCTAAAAGAGGCAAAGTTGGTCCAGCTCTGCTCAAGTTTGCACACTGGGTTCACACTCCTCTCCGGAGGAGCTGAGGAAGAGGAGGGTGGGATGGAGGCGACACCCCTCCAACATGGGCACACTAAATCAGGCACTCCTGGATGCCCCCAGGCACCTTAGCTGAGTTCCACTGCTCCTGCCCAGGACACCAGTACAACTGGGAGCTGAACCACACTCTACCTACACACCACTCCTGTGCAGCCAGAGGGAATGCAGAGAAACTCCAAAGCCATTTTTTCAATACATTTAACAGACTTTTAAACTACTTTTTAAAATAGGCCCCCGTTGATGGTACAGTGGGTGTGCACAGCACTCCTCCCTACCCAGGCTGGGGGCAAGTTCCTGTGCAAAAGCTTTTCGCGCTAGGTCTGTGCATTAACAGTTCACCGTTTCCCACCTGGAAAGGAAAGTGAATGGAAGGAAACCCAGGGAAATCAGTCGCACACAGCCCCTGCAGCTGCCTGGGCCCCGGGACGGGCTGCAGCTCAGAGCGGCGTAAGAGCTCAGCCGGGAAGCGAAGCCCGCGGCATCCAGCTGGAAGAGCAGGGGGGAAGAGAACAAGAGGATGTATTCTCCAAAACTCGGGCCCAGCCGTGCTCCAGGCCAAAGCCAACACGGGACCGATCCAGCTGTGCTGGATCCTGTGCATCGCCGTGGCCGGTGCTCCCACGGCCCCGCTCAGCCCGGCAGCCGCGTCCGGAGCACGCGGGAGCCGGTCCCGGCACGGATGTGGCCCCTTTTGTGTCTGGCCTGACAGACACACCACGGTGTGTCCCACCATCACCACTAGCCTTCTGCTTTGGCGTTTTTCTGCCTCTCACTGGGACTTTTAATGCCGTTTCCACACGTGAACCTTGGCAGGGTCTGAGCACCGCAGGACGCTGACCCAGGCAGAGCCACCGCACCGCTCGGAGGGGCTCCAGGGGCTCTGCTCTTCCCCATGGAAAAAGCGAGGATTCTCCAAAATTTTCCATCCACTTCTCCATGGCCTGATCCTGCCTCCCTGCATCCCACCGCAGCAGAGCAGCCCCCAGCCCCTCCACCCATCCCTCGGAGGAGGTTTGACTCGCTCCGTGCTCTTGGCCGCTTTACAGAAACTGCTGGAGAGTTTGTGCTGCGGAGTCCCCGCGGGGTCCCGGCAGCTGCTGCTCTCGCACAAACTCGCCCACGAGCGCATTGTGGGGGCACCAGCACACACTCAGCCGTGCACAGCCGTGCACACTCACACACACACACGCGGCCGTGCATCCTGCCCCCCACAAACGTGCTTACACCCCCCCTAGACACACAACCCCCCGCTATACCCACCCACTGCCCCCCAGCCACGCACACA
>VWZF01005795.1:992090-1033867 GCA_013396755.1 Sclerurus mexicanus
TTTGGCATTAATACCATCTGTTCACCTGAACTACGGACCTTCTGTCTCTAGAAATCTTTTGGTATCTTCCCATCTGGACACACACAAAAGGATAAGGAAAAGAAAAGATGAAAGCAGGAGCCCCCCCTCAACAGGCTCGGCTTGGGGGCCACGGCCAGCTTTGGCCACCACGGGGATCCACCGGGGCCGGCTTTGCTCCCAGCGGGATGGGATGACCCTCAGCTCCTCTGCAGGTGCCCCCAGGAGAAGGCTCCGTGTTGGGGGATGCTGCCCCACTGCTCCACTGAGACCCTGCCCCAGTTGTGGAGGTGGAACGGGGCGTGCAGGGGGCCGGGAGCCTTTCCCTGGAGTCGAAGTCGGGCCAGTGGCCATGCCCGTGTGGGCTGGGAGGTGCCACCCGCTGCAGCCGATGTCTCGCAGGAAGGGGGGAGCCGTGTCCTCGCTGCTGGCACTGGCAGGCGGCTGGGGACGGTCAGCACTGCCGGGTGCCAGGAGCCCCCACCAGCCTGTGGGGCTCGGGGAGGGCGGGAGCCTGGGGAGGCCACTCTGCTAGCCAGGCAGTTTGGCCACTGGCTGGAGGTGACAAGGCAACGGGGACACCGTCCCACCGATGGCCGGTCCTTCTCCTTCCCCAGCTTCGGGACAACGGTGCAAGCCCGACATCCAGAGCACGGCAGAGGGCTCAGCCCCTTTTCTGCTGTTTCTTCCCCCAAAGCTGGGTGGAGGCAGCACGTGGGCAGGGTCCACGGTCCCTCCTAGTGCAAAACCCACCGGGGGATGGAGAGATGACAGTGGGCTCCTGCCATCGCTCCCTCGGGGGCTCGAGCCCTGCCGAGCACCACAGGGCAGAGGGGACAGAGGTGCCTTCCCTGCACGGAGGGAAGGAGGGACCACTTCGGACAGAAACAACCTACCATCCTCGTTCACCAGTCACTAATCAGGGAAGGAGGGGAGAACAAGTCCAGCTCTTGGGTTTCTGCTTCTCGTGCCGTGGGACATCCCTGTGGTGGGGTCGGTCACCGGCGTGGGGCAGTGGGAGCGTGAGGGACGCGCCGGCAGCAACAGGTTGTTGCCCCAAGGAAACCCTTTTGCTTTGTGGAAGTGCCTTTAAAGAACAGGTTAACGCCGAAGGTCACCTTGGGGAGGTGGGAGTGTCGCTTGGTCTCCGGCTGGGAGGGTGGGAAGGGTTTGCCCCTCGGTGGGGAGGAGGAAGGAGTCCTTAGGACAAGTCTTCCACTGGCAGCTCCTCCTCCAGGTCCCTGTCATCGGGAATCGTCACATTCTGGTTGGTGGTGGCCATCAGCGACACAGGTCTGCTGTCGTCCTCCGCCTCGGCTGGTTCCTCCTTCACGTGCACTGGGTGGCTGTGGGGGGAGAAGCCTTCAGCTTCGGGGGGCTGGTCCCACCACTCGAAACCCCACAAAGGTCTTGGCCCAAAACCCTCACCCGGGGCACAGGAGCCACGGGAGGCAACGAGCAGCTCCCAAGTGCCCAAAACATCACCGTCCTTTAGCTCCAAACCCTCCAGCACCCCACCAGCACCATCCCTCCCCCTCACCCAGGCTGACCTGTACTGCTGCGGGGACAGGCGTGGGCTGTTGCTGCCGTTGCTGTTGACCTGCTCCACGGTGCTGCTGACGTCGTCGTGGCCCACGTGCAGCATGGCACTGGCTGAGCTGGTGTTGATCATGGTGGGGCTGTTGAGCAGCGGGAAGCTGCTCTCTGCCAGCGCAGCCTGCAACGGGGAGCACGGAGGGTCATAGAATCAGAATGGTATGGGCTGGAAGGGACCTCGTTCCACCCCCTGCCATGGGCAGGGACACCTTCCACCAGCCCAGGTTGCTCCAAGCCCCGTCCAACCTGGCCTTGGACACTTCCAGGGATGGGGCAGCCACAGCTTCTCTGGGCACCCTGTGCTAGGACCTCACTACCCCCACAGGGAAGAACTGCCATATGTCTAACCTAAATTTCCCCTCTTTCAGTTGGAACCCATTCCCCTTGTCCCTCACTACAGCTCCTGATGAAATGCAAGACCAAAGAATGGAACTGAGGAGGGGTTTAGTGTCCCCATGTCCCTGTCAGGGACAGGACGGAGTCCTTACCTGGTAACTTGCATTAAGTGCTCCATAACCGAGTCCTGAAATCATATTTTTGACTAAGGTCGGACTCCTGCAGGAAGACAGAAAGCAGAAGGATGCAGGGCTGAGCTCTCCTGGCCTGGGGGCAGGGGCAGGTGTGAGCACAGCTCCTGGGCTGTGTCCTTCAGCAAAGGAGCACCCACCCTGTCATCTTTGGTGGCCTTCGCTTTTGGTACTCGTGCTCGTCCACGGTCCACACGGCTCCCTTGACGTTCTCCACGCGCACAAAGCACTTGTGCAGGCTCAGGTTGTGGCGGACAGCGTTCTGTGGGCAGAGAGGGCAGGAGCTCAGTGGCATGAACCTCATCCCGCTGCCCAGACCCTCCTCTTCCTCGCCATCCTCCTCGCCCAGCCCCTGCAGGTCCACACTGAGTTGTCCTGGGCACCCTAAAGGTCCCCAAAGCCACCCAAGGCTGCTGTGAGCACTCCCTCACTCCATCAGCACCCAGGGGGTTACGCTGTTGAGCCCCCAGACCGCACGTGGGACATGACCCCGTTTTGAGGACCTTGGCCAGATGCTGAGGAAGATGGGGACAGTGTGGGACAAGTGGCAGCAGCAAGGACTGGGAGCAAAGCCACCCTCTCCGCCGCAGCTCTCGTGATGCTCAGCCAAGCCAGCTAATCTTTCCCTTTCTTTTTCTTTCCCCCACCCTCCCATTTCGGTCCTTTCCCTCCCTTTCTTCTTTACATCGACCATCTTTACATTTCTAAATGTAAAATAAAGAGACACACACGTAGGCAGACAGCACAGCCCCGAGAGATACCAGCTCCCTTTTCCCCTTCCAACTCCCTGCCATTTGCTACTGCCCCTATTTCATTACCAATTTTAATTTGCCTCTAATTAAATCCTGTGTATTTTTCCGACTCACTTGCTAATCCATGAGGGAGGCAGGAGGCTGGAGTGGAATCTCTCCGAGCTATAATTACAAAGGGCCTAATCACGCCGGGGCTCTGCCTTTGAATAAATTTCCTTGCATTAAGGTTCTCAGATTCTCTGCCTTGCAAATGAGAATGACCCCAATTTCAGGAAGTTGGCCTCGGAGGGTTTTTTTTTTCTCTCTCTTTTTTTTTTTATTTCGAGTCCTGATTCGTGATGAGAGACTAATTCGTTACGCTAAAACATTAACAGCAATTTAAAAGGTCGAACGGGGGCTGTATAAACAAAGGAGCTGGCCAGCACAACAAGGCAAAAGGAGACACAAGGACTGAGCCCCCCCGCGCTGGCAAGTGCCAGAGTGCCCAGAAACTCATCAGATGGCACCATCACCCCTTTTGCTTTTCATTTAAGAAGAAAAACAAACAAAGCTGGGCTCTTCCCTTGTCCTCCACCCACCCAGCCATCCCTCCTCCAGCTGTGCCGGGGTGCCCGGTGCTGCCATGGTGGTTTGGTGACATGGTGACAGGCAGCAGGGACAGGCTCTGGCTCCTTACACCCTTTGGCAGAGCCAGCCCAAAGGGGAAACTTTGTAAGAAGCTCCCAGGGTTCCTGGGGAAGGAGATTTGGGCCCAGTCGGTGCTGTTTGATGTGATTTTTGGGGGAAACCCCTGCAAGACCCCACAGAACAACACTCGGTGTGGTTGAAGCCAGGTCGTGGGGTCTCAGCTCAGTGCCACTGTCACTGTCACCCAAAGGGACACGGTCCATTCGGGCCATGCCTCAAACCCCGTGCTGGCATCTCCCACAGCTGGGCTGCACAGCCCCGTGCAGACAGACATCCCAAGGACCTGGAATTCCAAGGGCGATCCCAAAATCCATGGGCAACCCCAGGGAGCAGGATAAGCCCCTGTACCCCACTTTGTCCTCACACCACCCCCTGTCTGGGGTCTGAAGCCCAGCCAGGGCTGGGACCTGCCACTGCCCTTGAACCCCTGTCCCTGGTGAGCAAACACAGGACGTCCCTCCCGCACTCCCCTTCCTTCTTCCTCCTCGTGCCAGGGACTCCTCGTCCAAACAATGCCCTGACGGAGCCACGAGCGTGGCAAAGCCAGACCCTTCCCTGCCCAAAGAGGCATGGGCCCAGCAGTGCCCAGGTCCCCCCTGTCTCCCTGGTGACACCCCCTGCTCCGAAGCACCCGCTGGGGATGTGCCTGCAAAGGCTCAAGTGGAGGTAAAACAAATCCTGGCAGCGGATAAGGATGCGGCTCAGCATCCCTGGAGCCTGGGGTGCCCCATTCCCATGCTGGGTGTTGGGCAGGGTGCTGGGCCCAGGATACGGAGGAGGTGCCAGATGAGCTCCCCATAACATGGGCCCCCCCCCCGGTGCCTCAGCCCAACATGGCTTTTGTATTTCGACAGAGTATTTGCTCAGAGCCAGACCCAGCTGCTCTGTTTGCTTCTCATCTCTCCTCTCTAATGATGTTTGCTTTACACCCTCCACCCACTCCCTGGGCCATGCCAGGGTCTCCCTGTGGGTTCCCCTGCCGAGGGGATGGGGTACCCACCTTGGTCCCCAGCACCCCTGTCCCATCCCCAGGGATGAGGGAGAAGCCACAGCAGAAATGGTGGTTTTCAAAGAGAGGAAATAAACATTTTTTCCCTGTGAATCCCACTCCAGAAGAAGCCTGACCTTGGACACTGGAAGTTATGAAGGGAAGTATCCCCCCCTTCAGTTCTTTACAATCTCCTGCCATCCCTGTTGTGATAGAACAGGAAAAAATGAAGAAAAAAAAAAGGGAAGCAGAAGGGCTGGGGGATGCCCTTCTCCAACTCTGCCCCCAGTAACACAGGGTGTGGGGAAGCCACAAAAAGACTCCCAGAATATTTATTCCTTTCAGCTAATAAAAAGGGTGGGAAAAAGATATTTCACCTGCCATGATTTCATTCCAGAGAGGGGGAAACTGAGGCACAGAGCAGGTAAAGTGCTGCCCTGGACGGTCCTGGCTCTGCCCTGGGAGCAGTGGTGGCCACAATGGGCTCTGCCCCAGTGCTCCCCATTGCTGCCCACCCTGTCCCCAGTCCGAGGTGTCCCCAGGCCGGGGTGGTGGCAGTGATGGTGGCAGCAGTGGCAGTGGCTAGCGATGCTCGTGGTGCACTTGCAGTGCTGCTTGTGTGCAGCGAGGGGCACTCCAGACCGACACAGCCCATGGCTGGCCCCAAAACTGCCCCGGCCCCGACTGCTCCTGCCCAGCTCCATTCCCACTGCCCTCCTCCCTCCCGGAGTGCCATGGACAGGCCGTGCTGAGGTCAGGGGCCACCCAGAGTGCTGGGAAGCCAAATTGCCTGTTATTCACCCAAAAGTTTTCTGCAGATCCCAGCTGGGCTCTGCCACAGTGACACACCTCTGGGCTCCAGGAGAACGGATTCCTCCTGCTCAACCCTCTCAAAATGCTCCACCTCACTTGGCACCTCGCTGGTTCCAATTATTTTTATTTTAAACTAACACATTTCCCTCTGCCACTTCACTTCTTGCTGCCCAGAGCAGGAGGGAGCTGAGCTGTGTCTCGGTAAATACGTGCAGCAGGAAACAGTAAATAAATAAATCTTCCCTGGTTGAGGCAATAACTGAATCACAGAATCACAGAACTGCTCGTTCCACAACCACCTGCTCCTCTGAGATGTGTTTTCTCAGCTCTCAATTACTAAATAACCACGGGGGAAGCAGCCCCAGCGCCCATGTGCTGCCCCAAAATTCACCTCCATCAGCCCAGGCTGCTGACAAAGGGCTGCTCAGTGACAGAAACTTTCAGTACCTGCCTGTGCAACACCGTGCACCAGGCAGGGGGACCTGATGGGCACAGGCACCTGGCTGGGGTCTGGCAGAGGGGTTCCCCTTGCCGATGGTTGCCCTGGCAGCCCCACTCTCTGTCCATCCCTTTGGACCAGCACCTGCAGCCCTGGCCACCACTGAGGCCCAGCCACCACGTCTCTCAGCCCGGCACTGTCACCTGCCCCCAGGTTATCATTAACCTTATTTGCTGTTTCAGGTGCCTCTCTCGTCTCTGCCCTTCTCCTCCAGCCTCAGCTCCATGGAAAAGCCCAGGATTTTACAGCACAGGGATGATGTGTCCCCGCAGACTAGGGAGCCCATTTTGGGGAGAGAAAATGGGGATTTATCCACAAAATCATTTCCTGCACCATCTCAGAGCTGTGTAATGAACTGGTTCTTTACCAGAGGTGCCCAAATAAGCTGGAGCACCTTCTGCAGCAGGCAGTCCCAGGTGGGATGGGGTGAGCCTGGGTGGGATGGGGTGACTCCACGGTGCCAAGCAGGGCTGCTCTCACCTTCCAGGTGGCCGTGTTCCTCCGGAAGTAGGCAAACATCCGCGTGAACCAGTTATAGATTTCATTCAACGTTAGCTGCCTGTCGGGGGTCTCCAGGATGGCCTGAGGAACCAGAGAGAGGACAAGGGCATCACTCGCAGTGCCCTGGTGGGGTTTGACCCCGGTCCCACGGTGAGGCAGGAGGGGCAGAATTGGGGGTTCAGTGGCTATGGGGCTCCCCCAGGACCATGAGAGTGAGGAGAGCACAGTTCTGCCCGAGGTGCCCCACAGGCAGGTCTCGGGGTGCAGGGCTGGACCCCAGGGCACGTGGAGCCACTGACCTGCCGGATGAGCGATGCGTACGTGAAGGGTGGCCGGACGTCGGCATTCTTGTAGAACTCGTGATTCTGTGCAAGCTCTGCAGGGAAACAAAGGGGAGGGCAAAGTGTGAAGGGACCCACTCTGGGACCTGAGACCTGCACCATGGAGGGTGCTGAGCCCCATCCCGGAGCTCACCTGAAGATATTGGGGTGCAGAACTTCTCCGAGTTCCTCCTGCGGATGGGCCCCACGTTGTGTAAAGTGGAAGAGCTGATGACGGAGGGGCCCTGCCGCAGGGGGGTGATGGGCGCCGTGGCAGAGGTGGGGGGATGAGGTAAACCATCGGGAAACGTGTCGGAAGTGCTCTTGGAGAGGGTGGCACTGGAGACCAGGTTCAGCTGCACAGACAGTGGGGAGGGAGGATGGGTGGTTGGGAAGGCAGGGTCTGGGAGAGCCCCTGGAACACTGGGAGCTTGGGAGAGCTGAGCTGGCTCATGCCCCAAAGCAGGCAGGGAGGGGCTCGCAGGGGAGACACTTGTTCGGCTTGACAGGGATGGGATGCAACCAAGGGATGGGGATGCAACTGCAGGAGAGGATACAACAGGATGGGATGCACCTAAAGGACTGGGTGCATCCACTCCATGCCAGAGCTGGTGGAGCAGCACGACACCCTGACCCAGGCTGCATTTCCCTCCTGCCTGATGTGCACCAGCACAAGGGACCAGACTGTGTTTGATGGAGAATGTCCATCCCATGGAGCCCATCCAGTGGTGACCATGCTCAGGGCAGGGACAGGACAGTAGCCAGTGGCGAGGGGGAAGGGAAGGAGAGGAGGCAGTTGTGGGGACATAGAGGGCAGGAAGGGGACTCACGCTTACAGGCTGGCTGAAAGGCTTTGGCTCTGAAGGTCTCATGTGAAGATGAGCCATCATTGCTTGGAGACGCTCACTCTCCTTGGCCAGCTGTGGGAGGAAAGAAGCAGGAGGGACATGGTCAGGCAGTGTCAAACTTACCACAGAGGTGCCCATGGCCTGGAGGAGCTGCCAATGAGCCCGCAACCCTGGCCCGGGCAGGCAGCACCCTGTGTGCCCCCCCACGTGCCACCCCCTGCCTGATGCTGGTTCCTGAGAGCCCCAGAGGGGCCGTGGCTCTGTGGGGCACGCAGCACCCACTGTGAGGGGCACAGGGGCTGTTCCAGGACCATGTGTGCAGTTAGATGAAAAATCTCTGGTGAAATGGAGCCATTCCCCATCCCTCCATGCTCCAATTCACCAGCACAGCCACCCACCACAGCCCTCATGGTCCCTTCCGGGTGCTCTCATCCCTGTGCCCTGGTGCCTGCCGTCCCCTTTGCCCTTTGCCCTCCTCCTGCTCCCCAGCAGCTCCCAGTCCACCCACCCACCCCTCCATCCATCCCCCCGGACGCCCAACATCGCTCTAATTGCGCCTGCCCGCCTGTTTACTCCCCAGAGTGCGGAGAAGGGTGAAATATTCACTGTGGCACCAGGAGAGATTTTGAGCCCGGCGGAGGCGATGGGATCTGACACCCGCTCCCTTCCCGTCACCTTCCCTTTCCACCATGACCCCTCAAAGCTCGGGGCTCGGCCACCTCCCCGCGCGCTCCCAGCTCCCAGCAGCCAAGCCCTGTCCCCGGGCAGGCGCTGGGGCCGGGTGAGGAAGGAGTTAAAGGCAGGAGCCAGAGCAGAGTTTGCTGCAAGTTTGGAGCAGCTCAGATGCTTTCGTGCTGTCGTGGTGCTCATTAGAGCTGACAGGTCTCCCCTCGTGATGCAGACGCTCCGCGCCGGCACAGCGGGAGCTCCGCGCTCAAAACTTTATAATTGGTGGCTCCGTGGCAGGTTCCTCTCTGCACACACAGCTCTGCTCGCCCTTCAGCTTTTTTTTCCCCCCTTCCTTTCCCTCTCCTCTTTAAGCCCCAGTAATTGCTTTCAACCTCTCGCTTTGGTAAGGGCTGGGGAGCAGGAGAGATTGCAGGGATCACCCAGGAGGCTGCAACTTCCCCACCCGGGAAGGTTTGGCTGTGTGCCCCCCATCCCTCAGCCCCGTGAGCTGCTGTAACTCAGGGTGGAGGCTTCCCAAGGGTGCCCCACACCACATCCCACCGTCCCCTGGGCCAGTGTACCCTGTGATGTCACGCACACACTGCTCTGAGCTCCTGCCAGCCCCAGGCAGGCACCCAGGCACTGTCACACCATGGGGGTCTTGGTGACTGACCCCCTGACAGACCCTGCCCTGTCCCGCTTTCAAGTCCTGAGGTGAAAACTCCCCATTTCCTCCCCTCCTTCTCTATTAACCAAATTATGCACAGCACGTCGGGGAGCCAGAGTTGCTGCAAGAGGCTCTATTTAAAGAACTGCCTTTCCAAAAATAGCACCCCGAAGTTGGGCTCCACAGACCAGTCTCAGCCACCAAAATAAGTGGCCTGATTTCCAAGGACCCCAGTGGCCCTGTGGCTCCCATGGAGGGGGCACAGCTCATGTCCCACCTGTGGGCACGAACCCTCCTGGCAGCACGTGCCTTCCTCATCTGTGGCATCTCCTTGTACCCACAGGGACACTTTGGACAGGAGGGATGGCTTGTCCTTTCCTTCAGCCCCATCACAGTCATACAGGGATGCAGCTATGGGGGGGAGCAGTTTGAGATTTCCTCAGGGCTTCATTTCCACCCAGATACAGCTCAGAGCAAGCATTTCTGTTTGGGTAGGATGTTTAAAACAAGTCCCAAGGTGGTGGTTATGGTCCCCAACTTCACTACTCCCTCCTGAGGAGAGCAGCCAAGGGACAGAGCACAGAGTGGGAAGGAGATGACTTTTGACACGGTGTCCATGGAGGCAGGGGCAGCACCCACCTGTATCTCCAGCTGCTGTACCACTTGCATCTGGACTCGACACTGGGCCGTGCTTCGGTCATCAAGTGCATGTTCTGTGTTGAGGTGTCTGGGGAGGAGAACATGGAGGGTTATGCCTGGACATGTCCAAAACGCTCCCCCTCCACTGGGGCCACACCTGGGATGAGCCCTGACCTGTAAATCGTTCAGGGATGCTCTGGCACTGGTGCCCAAAGCGGGATGAGCAGAACGGAAGCAGGCACAAAGGTGACCAAGCAAACCAGGTTGTGGCACCTCCCCAAACCTGGGCTGGAGGGTGGCCATACCCACCCAGCCTGCCTGTGGCAGCCCCACGGTGTTTAGGAGCAGCCGCTGGCTGATGGAAAGCCTGTGGATTTTCCTGGAGAAGGCTGCTGGCAGGAGGTGCCAGGAGGACCTGAGGAGCAGGTTTCCAGGACAAAGGCAGCATTATGGAGGTTGACTTACACCCTCTAAGGAAACCCCTGAAGGCAGAAGGTGGCATTTCCAGGGTGTTCCTCACCCTACCACTTTCGTACCTCATGTTTATGAGGTGCTTTATGTTTATAAAGCACAAGGACCTTTGGTCCTCACTGCTCTCCCTCCTTGGGGAGGGGAAGGACTCCTGGAACTGGTGATGGGGATGTCGCTTGTTGCAGAGTCAGGGATATCTCAGCATCACCTTGTGGGGGTCCTCACCCCCAAACCCAGCAAAGAGCAGCCTGGAGATGCACCCAGCTCCCGGCATGCAAACATGGGGGGGTCCTCACTGGAGGGTGGGATGGGTTGGAGAGGGGATGCTGGGCAGATGCCACCCTCGGAACACCACGAAAGGTGGCATCTGATGCTGCAGTGTCCTGAGGGCCACAGGCCAAATGCTCTCCAGATCAAGACTGAGATATTTCTACTGAGAGATCCCAGGATAACACGCCTCAGGAGCACCTCTCCACCCTCCATCCGGATGCGGAAGACGGCAGGAGTCTCACCTGGCTGTTTGTGAGAGCCTTCCAGCCCCAACTTGCACAAACAAGTCAGTTAACTGGGACCAGCTGCCAAGCCCCTATGTGAGCAAACCCCCCCAGTGGCTCAGCCCAGCTCCTCTCCCTGCATGGCAAACCAAGGGCACAGCTACTTCTCCAGGGAAAAGGCTATCAGAGCCTAGGCTGTGCCAAGCAGGAATGGAGACATCTCCCACTGACCCTCACCCTTATAAATCACTGCTCAAAGTCCAGGCTGCCCCTTTCCACTCCAATATTGAGGCTCTCTGAGCTGCTTCACAAAGGTGATGCTCAGAGGAGCTTCAAAGCTGGTGCCCACACTCAAGGGCAGGTCCACTCTCCAGCTGGGCTCAGCCTTTGGGAGCTGGAAGTTTTCTATCTGCCTGGCCCACACCCTGACACAACCCCACGTTGGTAGAGAGGGGACAGAAACCCTTCACCAGTATTTTTGGGAGGCTGCCCCTTGGAAAGCTTGTGCTCAGGAGGACAGGCAGGTGGGATGCAGGGATCCCACAGCCCTGGCTGGCACAGCACAGCTCTCCTGGCACCGTGACCCAGCCCTGGCCATGCCCTGCCAACTCCAGCTCCAGCTTCCAAACCGGAGCTTGCTCACCTACCCTGTGCCATTCAAACATGTCCTGCTAGGTGGGAGGAGATGCCTTATCTGGGTTCACCCCGTGAGTCAGAGGCAGAGGAAGGAGGACACAGAAGCCTGAATCACTCACTCACTCACCACTCCAACCTCCCCAGGCTGCCTTTGCACCTTCTCATCCTCCCGTCTAAGGCCTCTGGCCAGCTCCTTCCCTGGGAGTGACAAGGCTGGTGTGATCCGAGGGATGCTCCCAGCAGAGCCAGCCCCAAGAGCGTGGCAGAGGGCAGGATCAGTTTGTAAAACCCCAAAATCTGGCTGATGGAGAGCGCGGCGCACAGCCGGCACCTCGGCCGAGCAGACAGCCGGGGAGGCGGGGGAAGGAGCGAGAAAGCCCGTCAGTTCCTTCTGATGTCTTTGCTAAAAATCCTGGCTACAAAGAGATCTAATTGCAAATGAACTAATTAAGTAAACCTCTGACGAAGCGTGAAAACAATTTGTTTGACCCTGACGCTGGCAGAGGGCTCTCCGACAGCAGAGTTAATCAGTCAGCGCCGGAGCCCACAAGCGGTGTCAGCGGGGCTCCCGCGCTGCCATCTGCTTCCCCCTGCACCCCCCAGGAGGGAGCTGTGAGCCCCCCGCGCCTGCTGCCGGCGCCTGCCCACCCCTGCCTCCTGCACAGGGTCTCTCCTTCTCTGCAATCACCGGCTCATCAAATGGTTTGGCTTGGAAGGCATCGTAAAGCTCATCCAGTTCCACCCCCCTGCCATGGGCAGGGACACCTTCCACTAGAGCAGGTTGCTCCAAGCCCTGTCCAACCCAGTCTGGGACACTTCCAGGGATGGAGCAGCTCCAGCAGCAACCCCTGGTGTGTTTTCTCCTTCTGCATGGGGTCTCCCAGCTCTGGGCAGACATTATGGGGTGTCTGGACCTACTTCCAGGGTCTTCCCCTCTGTGAGCAACATTCCATCCCAGTCTCAGAGTGTGGGTTGTCTCCCTGCCTAAAAAAACCTCCCCCCAAAAGGGGACACTTACTTGACAAACTGCCCCAGGTCCTCACAGAGGGTTTCGCAGCCAGGCCACTTGCACTCTCCGTGGCCATAGAGTGGGTGGGAGCCGGGGGTCTCTTCGTGGGAAGAGCTGCAGAAGAGGGAAAGGGGCCATCAGACAGGGCAGCCGGGATGCTCCAGAGTTCCCGTGCAAGGGGACAGCCCTCAGACAACACAGGAGATTCCACAGCTCACTGTCCCCCATGGGCACATTGGGTGCAACAAAACAGCAACAGGACTTGTTTATGGGGCGGGCAGAAATCCCTCCACTCCTCCAGCCCCGCTGCCAATCCCACAGCCAACAGATCCCAGCCCCTTCCACCTCTCGAGGAATAAAAACACAAAGTGCCAGGGCCCGACCCGGCTCTACCTGTCCCTTCTCGGCGTGTGCATGGTGCTCTGTCCATTGGGCAGAGGGTGATGGGAAATGGGAGGCGAGACCTTGGCGGCCGAAAACGAGGTAGAGTTGGAGGTGTTGGTGGTGAGGTCAAGACCTTCTTGCTTAATGCTGTCCTCGACAGGCTGGGCGGCCGTGACCTCCTTCCAGAGCTGCTGGAGGTCCGAGGGGCACACGGCTGTGGCGTGGGAGAGAGTGCCCGGTGTCAGAGGGGGCATGGGCAGAACCCACAGCACCCACAGGCTCCTTGCCTGCCCCAGGCACGGCTCGCCCAGCACTGGGAAACCATCACCTAAAGCTGGGCACAGCGGCAAGGGGAGCCTGCACAGCCCCATCAGAGAGCCCAAGACAAGGCGCTCTCAGCACCCAGGGAGCCTCACAAAGCTGTTCCCAGAAGGGAGGAGACCCCTTCTCCCCACTCCTTGGCACCCCTATGCCAGAGGGAGAGGTGCCCCAGTCCTGCATCCCTCTGCCAGAGGAACTCAGGAGCCCAACCCTGCACAGCTCTGTCTGCTGATGCCATCAGACCCCAAACTTCGGGGGCGTTAGGAAAAACAACACCGCGGCCCCTCCCAGTCCCCAACACCCAGAGCAGGGGAACCTGCAGCCCCGGGCCCCTCCCCGTGCTGGGCACCCCGGGCAGGGGTCCTTACCTTGGGGCAGGGTCTGCAGGGGCACCGTGCCCTGCCCCGGCGGGAGGCTCACCAGGCCCTGGCGCTGCAGGTTTAACAGGTGCTGCTGCTGGAGCTGCTGCATCTGCAGGAGCTGCTGCTGGAAGGCCAGCTGCTTGTTCCCCAACGGCTGCCGAGACAAAAGGGACAAATCCAGGCGCCTTATTCCCGGCCTCGCAGGGGAGGCAGGGGCTGGAGGCCACGCTGAGGGGTGCTGGCAGCCAGGGGTGCCGCTGGCGGGGGCACCGCGGTCCCCCGTGCCCCCATCCTGCTGCAGGGCCTGCTCAGCTCGCGGCTGAGCCGGACGGAGGCTTTGATCTATCGGAAGAGGAGGGGAAGGAAAGGAAAAGGGGAAGGGAAAAATAAAGCGCTGGAAAGAGAGGGAGTGAGCAGAGCTGGGAGTTGCTCAGAGCAAAGGAGCAGCTGTGCTGGGAGGTGGGTGAGAACCCCAGCTGCGGGGTCCCATGGGGGAGGCTCAGCTGCAAGATCGCTGTTAAAAAAGGGAGTCCCGGCACCCAACAGGCAGCCTCGATGCACAGGACTCTCTTTTAAGCCAGAAAATGATCCCTATTTGCCAAAAATTATCACTATGAGCCCCTTCTTGGTGAGGGGCTGAAATCAACTGGCTGCAGGGGAGGGGGCGGCCAGCGCCAGTACTGGTGCCCCTGCCAAGCCACAGGCACCCCCCAGGCAGGGGACTCTCCCCCCGTCCCCAGGAGCCAGCCAGGCTCTGACCAGCATTGCTGGCCCTAAACTAGTTAGGCAGGACTGGTCCCTGGGGAGGCGCCGAGAAATCCATGAGAATTAAGTGAAGGGGAGAGAATTCAATTAGGGCTGGGGACAGGCAGCTGCTAATCCGAGCCGGGCAGGAGAGGGGAGCTGCCCCGGGGCTGCCCGGCCTCATTAGCGGGGCAGGCGGCTCCGTGACCCCATGAACCCCCCAAACCCCCCTGTTTGGGCAGACGGGGCCAGCAGAGAGAGAGAAGTCAGAGAGCACCAGCCAAGCCCATGCTGGGGCACATCCCCCCATCAGTGCAGTCGGGAGTGGGGGCACTCTGCAGCCCCCCAAAGTAGTTTCATGTCTATGTCCTTACTGCTAAACACAAGAGCTTTGCAATAGAAGTGTCCCTGTCTTTTCTGAGCATTGTAGGGATTCATGCCCCGACACACTGGGAATCCCAGGGACCTGGCACATCTCCTGATGATCCCTGAGGCCGCATCAACAGGGAACAGCAGACAGACTCTCCACAGTAATTCCAGTCCATGACTGAGTTTGGAATCAGTGCAGTACCCACAGCAGCACTCCAGACCCACGGGATGCTCAGCTGTGTCTTTGTGAACCAAAGGGAGGGGACAGGATCCAGACACTGCCCTGCAAACCCCTGCATTCTGCAAATTCAGGCACAACCTTGAGTCCCATCCGGGGCACAGAGACAGTTTAATTCCAGTTTCTCAGCCTCACAACGATGTGCAGACTCTCCCTGTCCTGTCCACCAGGGATGGGCAGACTCCCCCTGTTCTGTTCACCTCTTGGCCATGGCTGAATTGTCCTCCCAGAGTTGCGTCTGGATCCTCCCTGGCTCTGCCTCAACCCTGCACCTCTGAGGCTTAAAGATTAAGGTGCAAATCAAAGTGATTTCTGCTCAGTGAAGAGAAATCCCTGCGCTCACCCTCGCTCCTGAGCCAGGAGGGCTTCAGGCCACGGGATCAGCAGGATAGAGGAAAACAGGCAGGACCAGGCTGCAGCTTGAGGGCTTTAACAGGCAGCTCTGGCCCCCACGGTGACCCCTCCTGGTAAGGGGAAGCTCTGCCACCATGTGGGATGTACACGCGTGTCCTCACTTTGGTTTGAAACAGCGGCTGGGACGGGATGGGATTCTCCTCCTCTTCCCAATTCCTGCCACCGCCCTCCCTGGGGGCCTGGGGCAAGCCTGAGCTTTGCTCCAGCACAGCCTCATTCATGTCACTTCCAGGCTGTGGAGCAGGAGGAACTGGGAGTGGATGAAGTCATGAGGATCCCTGGGCATGTCCCTGAGCCCCACAGCCCAGCTGGGCTTTCCTGACCTGGCCTGACCAGAACTGTGGCCGGTGGAGTCAGACCCCCTGAGGCCCCAGGCAGCCCTGACCCACACGTGGTTCTGGCAGGGATGATGTTGTCCAGGTTCAACCTGGACCTTCGCATGCTTCAAACCCACATGTGCATCCCTCCAGCTTCACCAGACCAAAAACACAGGGACCAGCCCCAGGAATATGAATCCTGGTGCTGCTCTGAGACAAACCAAGGACCACGTCCCTCTGGGGAAGCCCATTTGCCATCACTGGGGAACAACTGCGGCACCACAGACCTCTGAATGCTCTGAAGAGGTGCACCTACCTGCAGAGCCATCTGCCAGGCTGCAGGCTCCAGCTCAAGCCTTTGGAGAAGGCAGGGCGTGGAGAGCCTGGATTACAGCCCCAGCACTACAGTCATCACCCCACAAGCTGTTCCCCTCGGAAAAGCCACCCGAGTCCCTCCCAGAGGGGACCCTCAGCACCCACCGGAGGAGCAGGCTCGGTGTCAGGGCCAAATCCTACACTTGGCCCCCCCAGCCCGTTCCCAGCTCCCAGCCCAGCAGGGGCCGGGGGTCCGGAGCGCTCCCCGTGCATTAGACGCAGCTGACTGGGTGCAGCTACCGGGGTAAGCGCCGCCGTCACTTTGATTTATGAGCACATCAGGAGGAGTTTCGCCGTGACACGCGGGACTGACAGGAGCAGTTCATTAAGCTGACACTGGGGTGAGGCGCCAGCAGCCCCCCCGCACCACCCCCTCCCCAACCCCATCTGCCTCGGCTGAGGGACAAGGCCCTGCCCCTGGCAGCTTTGGGGGCACACAGAGAGCCTCTGGGCTCACCTTCGGGGGATATTGGGGTCTCTGCACCCGGATGCCCCTTGCAACGCTGGGCTTGGAGAAGCCAAGTGTTCAGGGAAGAGCAGGATGGCAGACACGAGGGTGAGGGGCTGCCTGGAGCATCCCAGCCCTTCCCAGCTCCTTGCTCCCCCCAAACACAGGATGCTGATTGGGGATGGGGGTTCACCATCACACCCTGGTACAGGAAAATGCTCCAGGAGGACTGGGATGTGCTGCAGCTCAGCCCCATCCTGGAGAGATGCACAGATTCATGGATCAGCTCTCTGGCTCAGCCCCTTGCTTGTGCCCCCACTGTGGCACAGCTGCCCACAGCCCACACCCTGTGTCCTCTGAGACAGGATGCTGCCGACAGGCACTTCCAACACGTTTCCATCCTCTTTTCCTGTTCTCCCTTTCTCGGCTGGGGGATCCCCAGCTGTGCTGCTCCTGAGGAGATCTGAGCTGCTCCTTCAGGAGATGCTGCTCCTGCTCCCAGCACCTTCCCGGTGCTGTTCCCAGCTGCCGGTCCTGCAGCCGAGCTGCTGTTCCACCGAGCCCTTGGAACGAGGCAGAGGGGAAGCAGAAGGCGCTGGGATTACAAACCTTGCAGCAGGGCTGTAATTAAACACGGCCCCAGGTTTCCATGAAGGAGCCGACGCCGGCCAAGAGCAGCTCTGGGCGGCATCCCAGACACGCCAGATATTCCCTGTGCCATCAGGGGAGCCACAGCAGCGCCGTTCCCAGCAGGCAAAGCTGAACACAGGCTTTATGAACAGCAGCTGCCCAAATTCTTGAGGTGAAACCAACCCCACAAAGCCCGTCTGGGGGGTTTGGGAAGGGGAAACACTGACATCCGCTTGCTGGGACCCCCTCGGTGCTTTTCCCAACCAGGAGCTGGACACACACCCCTCCAGAAGCATCTAATGCCCCTTCCCTCTGCCAGCCTCTCTTTCTTAGTGGATAAATTTCCCACTTCCTCTGTACCATTTAATTAAAAGTTAACACGGGCTTTTTAAATCGGAGCCCGCTAAGCAAGTGCTTTGTTAGAGCTTAATTATATCCCTTCTCAGCGCTGCAATAGAACATTGCCACGGCCAAGAGGAAAGTCCTTGAGGAAGCTCAGATTTATGCCTCCCCTGTTCCTCGAGCACCAGCAGCTACTCCAGCTCCTGGAGATGGCTCCGATAAACCTGACCCTGTAAACACACCGACATCCCGCAGTGAAAGCCTGTGTCAGAGGCTGCTGAGATTGGAGTGGGTGCCAACCCGACCCCGAGCCACTCCAGCCACCCTGGTCCACTGATGTTTTTGCCACTGAGACCCCCCTGTGCCACTCCGATGCACAGTCTGGGCTTCAAACCTTTTCTCCCCACCAAAAGCTGAATTTTGGTGCTGAGAATGGATGAGTGCTGAATTTCTAGAGGGGTGACTGCCACGAACACACCTGGCACTGGACTGGCCACCCTGGCATCCCCCAGAGTAGGATGCTCCCATGTCCCATCCCTACTGGCTCCCAGTCAGCTGCCCAGAGTGATGGGGTTCCTGCACACCTTGTTATGCTCTGGTCCACCTTTAATTTGCTGCCAGATCTGGTGGCCCAGCGCCCTCCACGTGAGCTCACCTCTTTGGGTTGCTGCTTTCCAGCTTGTTGCTGTGTCAATAGCTGCAGGTGAAGCTGCTCCTGTTGCTTCTTGTAGTATTCCTGCAGCTGGGAGGGGAGAGAGCAACCGGATTAGCAGCAGAAACACCCCAAGCCCAGTACCAGGCTTTGCCACAGCCACGTCAGCTCCTGGCACTGTGTCATCAGGGCAGGCTCCTGGCTGCAGGGTGGGAGCGAAAGGACCCATCAGAGGAGTCAGGGCAGCAGAAGAACCCTGGGCACACGTTCCCAAAGGTTCTGTATCCCCACGGCAAGTGAAATCTCCAAACACTACCAGTGCCAAACCTGCTGCTTGTTTTAATGCCAACCAGCTGTCCCTTAGAAGCAGGCCTGGGTGCTCTGGCACGTAACGGTGTTTCAGCAGTGTGGAAATCCCATTTTCAGCATGGTGGGACCCCAAAACACTCTTGGCAAGTGCTGTGAGAGCGAGAGGGCTCCCAGCTGGGAAGGGCACAGGAGCAGCCCGGTCTGGCTGGTGCAACCCTGCGAGTGCTGGGGGCTCAGCCCTGCACCTCCCCACGGGCACCCCAGCCCCTCGCAGCCCCCCGGTCAAAGCAGGGGGGTTTGCTGGGCCAGTAAAGCAGGGACGAGCCCGCTGGCCCCACGGTGAACCCCGGCGAGGGTCCCAGTGTCCGCAGGCAGCGCTGGCACCCGCTGGCATCGACGGCAGCTCCCCCAGCCCCTAAATAAACTGCGGGTGATGGATTTGGCGTGTGCAGGGGGGGCAGAGCACGGGGAGGTCAGCGAGACCACGCAGCCCCCTTCCCATCCGCCCGCACCCGAGCAGGGGCTCAGGAATGCCCCTGTGGATGCCGGGAATCCTTTATCAGCTCGGGGCTGACAGCTCTGACAGCAGCAACTTCGCCGTCTGTGCCGGAGAACAGGTTTGGAGGGGCTGGGTGTTTACCCCAGAGCCAGCCGGAGCCAGGGCTGCAGCGGGGCCGGGCAGGCGCAGGAACATTGGGTCAGGGGTGAGAGGTGTGATGTTTGGTTTTCTGCCGGTGGAGAATGCGAGCTATTCCGGCCTGGGTTGTTTAATTTGCAGTCAAACGTGTTTCTTTATCCGGCTCCAAAGAGGCTTGTGGAAGGACCCACCCAGGGTAGTGTTTACCCTTTGTTCTTTCCCTGGGGCCAACCTTGAATCCTTATCAGCCTGTTTGGAGTAAACAGGTACTGGAGGCAGGAGGAAGGGCGTGGAGGATGCTTGTGGGGTTTCTCCCTCTCTCCCTCCTGCCGGCGGGGAGGTGTTTACCCAAGCAGACCTGTTTTGTTTCGGAGTTGAGGTTTGTTATTTTTCTTCTCCTCCTTTTTCTTCCCTCCCCGTCCAGCTGAACGCTCCGGAAAAGCCAAGCAGGCCATGAGAAACAAACCCACGTGCTCAGGTCTGGAGCTGGACGCAGGCACCTGCCCAAGGACCGGCAGCAGCCACGGCGGCTCTGCCTGGGGTGCGGCGAGCCAAGAGCACCCACCCGACCACAGATGTCCCCGGGAGCTGGGCAGCCCCAAACCAGACCTTGTGTGGGAACTTTCTGGGCTTTGAGAGCCTGGCTCGGGGCAGCAGCATCAGGCTTTGCCAGCACCTGCAGCTGTTTTCGTCCCTGGGCGTGCTGGGAATTCCCAAGGAAATATGTGGAGAACGCAGGAACCCAGGGAGGAAAGGACCCATGTGCCCGCCCGCAACAAGCTCCAGCATTCCCAGACCCCAGTGGGAATCGCTTGGCTGGATCCAGCCCAGGTGCAGCGTTACCTGTTGCAGCATTATTGCCTGCTGCTGCTGCAGGAGGGCCTGGAGCTGAGGCGGAGAGAGGATCTGCTGCATCTGCTGCGGCGTGATCATCTGTGGGGACATCATGGCCACAGACACTGGCACCTGTGAGAGGAAGGACATGTCATCACTCCCCATTCCAGCCCTGGAAAACCCTCCCCAAATGCCAACAGCCTGCAAGTGTCTTCCACCCCGCATCCTTCATGTCCCTCATCCCTGTGTCACCTTCAGGTGAAGCCCTTGGCCCCTGGTCTGTCCTGGCACACCGAGGCCACTGCTGGGACATGCCAATGGCAGGGAGATGCCCCGTGGTGCAGCTGGGAACCCCTGTGAGCATGGGAAGGGTGCCGGGCACTGCTCCTTCCCTTGGGGTCCCAGAGGATGCAGAGCAAAGGGAAACACAACGGAAGTGGGAAGATACTGATCACCCAAATACCTTTGCAAAGCAGAGCGTGGAGGAAGAGGTTACCAGGTTCTCCACAGACACATCAAAGCTTTACCTCCAGATGACACCAGTAACCCACATAATTACCATGCCAAGAGGAGGGAGGGCCGAGAGAACCTGCCAGCCCCTGCCTTTGGTTATCAAAACACGGGTCCACACTCCCAGCAAAGCTCTGAAGAAGGTGTCTGTGATGGATTTCAGCCCTGCCAGATCCTCCCCAGGTGGAACAACACTGCCTTCCCAACCACAGCCACCAAGAGCTGCCTTGTCATGGTCCTCCACTGATCCCACCAGCCCCTGGCTTTGCTGTAATTTAATATCCCTTCCTGGCTGCCCCCTTTTCCTTGGAAAGCAAGTGACAGCTGCTGGTCAGGAACCACCAGCAGCCTCCTGCCTGGCAGCCATGGGCTTCTCAAGAGGATCCCAGGAAACGACAACTCCTTGGCACGTGGAATGCAGCAGAGCCCAAGACAGGTTCCTGCTGCAAGCCAAAGACCCAGTTTTGATCCAGACTAAACCACTCATCATGCCCTCGTTCCAGGGCCTGAAAGACCATGGGACAGAAAACCACATCAATTGGCTTCAGAGCACCCAGCAAAATCCCACTGAAAGCCTGGATCCTGCCAGCCCCTCCTGCCCAGTACCCCTAGTGATGCCCAGACTGCCCAGTGTGGACCTGCTGCCTCCCTCTCCAGACACCCCAGTGGGGATGGGACCACAGAGTGGCCCCATGCAGTCCCTCCCATCCCCAGTGGTGAGTGTCCAGCCAGGCTGGAGCACTCTGACCTTCAAGGGAGATTGCCAAGGCTTATCTATTTACTCAGGCATTCTGCTGGAGGGAGGCGTCAGACACGGATCGAGCTCCATTTGTGATCCCCCCTCCAGTCACCTTCCTGTCAGAGTTATTGATTAATTGCTGTGCGTTCCCACCCAAGGGCTGGGGCTCCTTCCACTGCTCTGGCCGTGGAGGGCTCAGGGGCTGGGGAGCATCCTCAGGAATGAGCCACAGCACCCTGTGAGAGCTCTGGCACCCACCAGAGAGCCCCAAGCCACCCACAGCACCAGCACCAGTGAAGAGCTGCCGCTTGGGCGCTCAGGTGCTCCGAGCCAGCTGTGCAAAGCCCTCTGCGAACATCTGGGAAGGAGGGGAACTGGCGAGGACGGCGAGACGAGCGCGAGCGGGGTGTGCGCCCGCTCTCGGGAGCTAAGCATCCTGCTAATTTCCCTTTGCCAATTCATCAGCTGGCAACGTGCTCGGAATGAGAGCCCCTAATTAATTGCTCATCCACATCCCCCATCCGGGCGGCCTCCCCGCCCCCACTGCGCGGCCCCTCGAACACGTTTGCTGGCATTTTCAAATCGGAGGCATCCTAATTACCGGAGAGTTATAACACCTTCCATTTCTCGCCCAGCGGACTGACACCCTGTCAAGAGCAAAGAGAATTGCCAGAGGTTTTGACAACACTAATTGCCCCTATAATCTAAAAACACAAAGGAGAGGCGATTAGTCGAGAGGGCCCCAGCTCTCGATCCGACACGAGGTTTTCACAATGTTACAAGAAAACAAAAGTGACGCTTTTTAGAGTTTGATGGCTGCTAACAAAAGCAGAATTATATTTTCATACAACCTTTGTCTGCATTAAATGGCTTTTTCTTCCGCGCTTGGATGCGGAGCTGACACGGGGGAATGGTGGTGGCTTCATGCGGTGCTGAGGTGGGAATGGGGCGAACCGGTGCTGATGCCTGCGAGGGTCATCCAGGCCCTGCTGCCTCCTCGAGCCCCAGAGGATGCCAAAGCCACATGAAGAATTTCCCCACAGCATGAAAAACATCCCTCTCCCACTGAAGGTTTCCAGGGAGAGCAGGAACTTTCTTTAGTTAAAGAGGAAATTCCCACTTACAGCCAGGCTTGCTCCCACTGCAGCCACTCATCCCAGGTGCCAGGGCTGGAAGGTTCCAGTGCTGCCACCGGGTCTGGCTTGACCCCGATGTGGGCCAGCAAAGCCCAGTGCTGGGTTCTCTGCCCCAGGCTCTGGTGACAGCCCCAGCTGCCTCTGTTGGGGACAGTGACAGCTGCTGCCCCAGCAAAACGAGAGGGGGATGGAAATGTCCATCCCAACCCGGCCAAAAGCCCCATAGGGGCACCCACCAGCCACTGATCTGCCAGTGGGGAGAGTGAGGGCAGTGTGGCCCCCAGGACACCCCTTCTCCTGCAGCCATGGCACTTGGTGACCACTGGCGTGCAAGATTCCTCATGGCTGGAAACAAAGCCAATCTGGCATCCCTGGATAACGGGGGGCTCTGGGCAACAATCACCTCAAAACCTGGGAGCCGGGCGAACACGGTGATCAACAAGGCGACCGAGAGCCAAAGGGCACCAGCACAGCAGCACGGGTGGCACGAGGGGTGAGTGTCACCCCGCTGCCTCCTCCACATCCCCTCCACCCCCAGGCACCGGAGCAGCCGGGGAATGTCCTCGCACCCGGCACATCCCTCGGGAAGCAGGTCCCAGCAGCGCCTGGTCCCCAGCCGGCGCGTCACGAGCTGGCATCTGCCAGACACCGACTCAGGAAGGGTTTGACTCACGCCTTGGCCGGCTGCCACTGCGCAGAACTGCTTACTAACAGCTCCGGCTGCTCCCAGAAACACCCAGCGCTGCCCCGGCTGGCCAGCGGCTTCTCCAGGGGGTGATTTTTCAGGCGGTCCCGGTTGTAATCCCTGTGTGCCAGAGGATGGGGCGGGCGCAGATCAGCAGGCAGTGGGTGGAAAACGAGGCAGGTATTCCAGGGAAGCTCGGCGTGAGCGCAGAGCGGCACTGCCAAAGCCGGCTGAGGGAACCAGGATTCGGTCGGGCGGAACGCAGCGGGATGGGGAGCGAGGCTCTTAAGAGAAAATTTTGCTTGGATTTTTTCCTTTTTTTATGGGAAACAGATTGAACTTGCAGGCGCGAGGCAGAGCAGGGAAAGCCACGGCCCGACGGCCGCTCTTGGCTCTCAGCACCGCGGGGCTGCCAGAGGGACGGTGCCCTCCTGACCCCAGGGACAGCTGGCTTGGCACGGCGTGGGGACATCCTCCGTCAGCCCGCGGTTTGCTCAGCCTCAAAGCATCCCTGCTCCAACCATCGCCTCCCAGCTGTGCCATCACCCACGCCGGGAGGTCACCACAGGAGCCACAATGTCCCCAGGGAGCCGGGGGCAGCACGTCACTGCTGCTACGGGAAGGAACATCTCTTGGTCCACACCTAAATCACACCTAAACCACACATCCCAGCTCCATCGCCAGGGCAGGCACAGCCCAGGCCTTGTCCCCACCGTCCCTGCTGACCCAGGGGGGCTCTGGGGCTACTGGGATGAACACACCTCTCCCTGTGCACAGCAGCTGCTTGGGGTGCTCCGAGCTTCCCACAGAGCCCAAGGCTACGTATCCTTGTTCTCATCTAATCTTGGAGTTTAACTCTCCATTAGAAACAACAGAAAACATGTTTGTGCTGTTTTTTCCTAATTTTAAACACCCTTTTCAAATCCAAACCCAACAGAAACAAACAGAAGGTCAGAAATAGAAAGGGGGAAACAACCACCAGGAGCAGCTTCGAGTTCTGCTGTTTCAGGGGCAGGGGATGAACAAATCCCCCCCGCCCCAGGGTACCCACTTCTCACAGGAGAAGAGCAAACCACATCCCCCAGGCACATCCAGGCGTCCTCTCCTGCACTCAGCATCCCTGGGTGAGCTCCAACATCCAGCTGGCTCAGACCGTCTGCGAGAACTCCGAGCGCCCGGGGCCAGGCACTGATGCCACTGACACTGATGTGACCCCAGCCATGGTTTATAAACCCTGAGGGTGGCACAGGGCCACCCAAACACTGCTCTGCCATCCCTCCACTCACACCATGCTGTGTCTGAACCTCACTGGGTGGGACAGAGACCACGGAACAAAATCTGCCCAGGGTCAGGACAAACTAAGCTCAGCTCCATGTAGTGTTGAGGCTGTGGATTGTTTCATGAACCCTCTGAACAGCCTCAGCACCAAAGGATTGATTGCCCTGGGTGGGGCTGGCAAGGAGGGGCACAGGGTGAGCCAGAGTGGAGGATACCAGGCTCTGATGTTTAGCTTCATGTTAAGAAAAGGAGGAATCAATCCCTAGCATGTTCAGCCCAACGTGCATCCTCATTAGTGCATCCTCCTTAGCACAGTGTTCCCACCAGGGAGGCACTAATGGCATGTGGCTGGGCTCCAGGAAGCTGGAAGGAGCTGGCTGGGGACACTGGCAGCACAGGTGACAGTGCTGGAGTGCCACAGCCCCCTCCTCGGTGAGCCCCTGCCCCCAGCATCACCCAGGCAGGCTCCCTGGGGGACACACCACCTCCACGGGCACGGGGTGCTGGCACAGCTCATCACACTGATCAATCCACAGGGGCTGAAGTGACTTTGCTCCTCTGTTAATCCAAAATGCCAATACCAGAGCAGGACGCTGGCAGTGGCTCGGGGCTGGCAGAGCCAGGGGCTCCGGGAAGGAAAAGTGGGAGCGGGGACAGACAGCGATGCCGCAAGTTCAAATGGAAAAATCTAGCGCCGCGCGAGCCGAGACGGACGGGCTGCTGTGTTTGTTCCTGGAGAGGGAACGCAGAAGGGCTGGTATTGATCTGTCTTCATTACCCATTTCACTCAAGTTTCAAATCAACAAAATACACTTTTCCGCTCCGCTGCCCTCCCCGCGCAGCAGACAAAAGAAAAGCAATTTCCCGCAGTTTGCTCCAAACTCCTCTCCCTTCCCCTGGTGCCCTTCAGCCCCTCTCCCCTTTCAGCAAGAGACCCCCAGCTCCGAGGGCTGACCTGGGGAAGGACCCCAAAGAAGGCACCACGATGATTCCATGGGGTCTCCAAGCCAGACTGAGAACACGGGGTGCTGCCTTTCCAAACGTGCTCCAGCACCTCATTCCATGGGCTTTACCAGACCCCAGCAGGAACCCCGGGGGGATCTGCTGCTCCTACCACTCCCACGCAGGATGGGAACACCCTGCACACCATCAGCACCAAAAGTCCCCAAATGCAACACTTGTCAGCACGTGCCAAGTTTCCAAGAGTTTTAAAGTTGCAGAGAAATAAAACCATTTTTAAATGTTTTAAAACACCCAAAGGTGTGTGTGGGGGGGGCGTTTTGCCTTTTTTTTTGCTGCAGCTGTAACTCGAATGTCAGCATGAGGCTCTGCACACACACCTCCAGGCATCTGGGGGGAGACAGGGTCCATACTCCAAAAAAAACCCCAAATCCCAAGATGTTACGGAGCCCAGCAGCTCCCTGGCTGTTTTTAAGCGCACGCTGTTGGGAATGCCATTAATATTCCCGCTGGATTGGTGCCCCGAAAACGTCCTGTCCCCATCAGCAGAGTGACAGGGAGAGTGCACAGTGTGGGCAAGCACAGGGGTCTGTGGTGCCCCTGCTCTCTCTGCCAGCACTGGGACTGGGGGCCGAGAGCCGGTTGGCACAGAGCGGAGGGCAGGCCACGGACACAACTTCTCCCCACTCCCCAGAACACCCAACCGGCGTGAAAATCCATTCCCCAGTCTCGGTGGGGCTGCACATCCACAGGCAAAGTCCGTGGGACCCCAGGCTGGCACCCCAAGGCCACCCCAGTTCCCAAACGCTTCCATGACCCTCCATCCTGCCATGCTCCCTGCTCCCTCCCCAGCCAGGGGCTGCTGCACTGGGACCCGGCCTTCCTCCTCCTCCTCCTCCTCCTGCTGTCCTGGCCAGTCTCATCCACACCACTCTGCTGTTAGATAAACTTCCTTTCAAAGGAGTCTGCTTAATCCTCTATCTCCCCTCGGTCAGATCCCGCTCCAGCTGCCGGCGCGGCCGCGGGGGGAGGAAGAGCCGGTCGCTGCTGAGTTATGAGCTATTTCTGACTCACGTCTACAACTTTCACAAGTCCTTTTGCAACACAGAGAGGGAGGAGGGGAGAGGAAGGAGATCCAGTTCGCTCCGGCAAAGCCGCTGGCCAGATGGGCAGGGAAGGGAGGCCGGAGAGCAGCAGGGAAGGGAGGATGGGATGTCCAGCGAGAGGCAGCGCGTGTATCCAGCCGGGAATACGGCGGGGAGAGCAACAAGGGATAGGCAGAAGGAGTGCAGGGACACACACCCACGGAGGGGAGTGAGGCGCCGGTTACCGGAATCTGACTTCACCCTCGCTTGCCTTTGTCCTCTGCAGACATTTTCCATGCAGTGACTGCATTTCCTTCCTGCGAGCACCACTGGAAAAAGCCGCCCGTTTGTGCCGCAGGAGCCCTGACTAATTCCCACTGCTCGTACCCAGCTGCTGCTTCCCAAGCCGGAGGGGCAGCCGGGGGTCCCGGGCTGCCCTGGCCCCTGCGAGCCCCAGGACTGGCTCACACGTGCCATGGCTCTCCAAGCCGGCAGAGGAGCCCAGGATTGCCCATCCCAGCCCGGCTCCCGCTGCCCTCCCACTGCCACACAGCTCAGCCTGGCACAGGCAGGACCTCCAGCTCTGAGAGCGCTTGTGCTAATTACTTTCCTTTGTTAATTAAACCCACGTGGCTCTAATAAGGTAACCTGCTGTTCTTCGATAAATTTAATTAGCCTGAAGGGAGAGCCCCTCCACACAGCTATTTAAATTGTCACTTTCCATCGCTTGGGCTTTGCTTCTTCCTGCCTCCCCCTCTCTCCAGACTTCACCCCTCTTCCTCTCCTTTTCTTCCCATTTTCAGGCCCTTTCCTTTGGCAGAGCAGTGGAGCAAAGGGGTGGTCCCCCCATCCCTACAGGAGCAGGATGCTGCGCCCACCCGAAGTCCTGCTTTCCTGGCAGTGCTACAAATCCCACCTCAGCTGGGCCTCTGTCCCATCCCACAGCTGTCCCACGTGGGAGGACCTGCCCTGGCTCCAGCCCGAAGGACTGTCCCTTATCCAGCCCCTGTGCCACACTCACAGCACCCAGCATTGATCCTGGGGCATCCCAACCCTGGGAAACTCCGCGCCTCCCTCTCCAAAATGCTGTCCTAAGGTATGGTGACCTTCCCTCCCCAATCCTTTACCCTCTGGAGCCAGCCCTTCCCTGGCATAGCCCTTTCCCAACACATCAGCACAAAGTGGGCACCACACCCCCCAAACAAAACCTCCCAAGAAATTTCAGAAACTTTAAAGAGCATTAACTCTCTGCGTGCTCCTGGAGCGCTCCAGCCATCCCAGCCATGGAGGTGACACACGGACTGTCCCACAGCTGCAGCCCAGCCCTTCCCGAAAGGGGGGTGATGGGGGACACACGCTCGGGGCTCACCTGCACCGCCGGCTGCTTGCCCTCATTGCTGCTGGGGGAGCTCAGCCCCGTGGCCTGCTGCAGCAGGAACTGGCGTGCCACCTGGAGAGCCTGCAAAAGAGACACAGCACAGTGGGCGGGAGGAAGGCTGCCCACCTCCTCCTCCTCTGGGCACACTCCCTCTCCAGCTCCCAGTGGGCCCAGACTGGTTCTCTGTGGGTTTGATTCACGGGGTGCGAGGGATGCACGAGGAGGGCAGCGCTCCCTGACTCCCTCCTGCCACACCAGTATGACCAGTACACCCCATTCCAGACCACCACTATTCCTACCCCCCAGAGCCATGCGAGGCCAGGGGAGCCTGGGGGCAACTCCATCCTCTTCCAGAAACCCCTGCCCCATCTTCAGCAGTCACTAGGTCCAGGATCCCCACGCCACTGGCAGACTGTCACAAGGGTCATTTCCAGACTGCAGCCCTGGCACAACCAGCACCCGACCAAAGCTCCAGCTCCCAACTGGTTTATTCCACCCTTGCACGGAGCCACCACCACAGTTCTGCTGCCGCTGATGTCCCTCGTGCCTAAAGCCACTGCGTACGTTTAATTTTACATCTGACTGTTGCACTGGAGCACCAGAAAGTTCCAGTCACCACCCAGACCCGGGTGAGGCCAAGTGCAGGATCACACCCTGAATCAATCCATGAACGTGTCTGCACAGAGTTGCTGATGAAGGAGGAGTTCAGCAACTCACAAGCAACCACCACAAACCCTGCTTATTTCTAGGGGTGTTTGCCTAGAAAAAGCGATGGGTTTCCTTAAGCTGTTTATAGGGATGAAGCTTTTTCGCTGGGAATCACACAACAGGCAAAAGAGGGAGAAACAAACATAAATCAATAAACTACAATTGTGAAACACACACAGGCGCAAGTGAGCAGTGCACAGCACTCTGGGCAGCTGCAGAAAGCAGGGGAAAAGAGGGAAAATCCTGTGCAGAGACAAGGAGAGAGGAGCAAGTGTGAGCTGAGAGGAGCTTCACTGAGGAGCTGGGAGCCAGGAGAACGAATAAAGCTCTAAAGAAAACAACCCGCTGCTCCCAGACCTGCTTCCTCGTTAACTCCTTAGTTCTGCTTTCAAAGAATTCTTTTCCTTCCCTCTGGTTTTTTTTGGGCACATTTCTGAACAAGCAGGGTATTGTAGCCCTGCCTGCAGGACAGGGTTGCGTTAGGGCCAGCGTGGGGGCAGAGCCTGTCATCCCCCATAAATCCCTGCCCAGCTTCCAGGAGCAGCCCTGCACCCCGAGGAAGGGCTGCTTGGTAATTCCCTGCGTTTCCAGCTAGAAAGAAAAGGCCCCAGCCCACGCTCTGCCTCTCCATCCCTCCCTCCTAAACCCACTGGCACATGGAGTGGCACTGCCCGTGGCACCCACGGATGCACCTCAGCACACGGCTCACCTGGTGGCTTAAACCAAGGAGCACCCACAGCACCCCGAGACAGGGCCACTCCTCAAAGGGAGCACCCAAGAAAACTGATTCCCTGCATTTTAGATCCCCCCCGTGCTCCCTTGCCCAGGGGTTTCCTGGGAAGAGCATATGAACAGATCTAAAGCAAAGGGGGTCCAAGCTGTACCATGCTACTTTTCGGTCCATAAATGCACCCAACCTGCTCAGTGCAGGGGGACAGGCACTTGCAAAATGAGAGCGAATTTGAAGGTGCTGCCGAATCTTGAGGCTGAGCAAGGGGTTTAACAGAAGCAGCCTTACTTACATCATTAAAAAATTACAGTCTCATTGCAAGGGGCCCAAACCCAACAGCTGTGACCCAGAGGCAGCACCGGGCACCCTCTGTCCTGTCCAGCTGCGTTTGTCACCATCGTGTGAACCAAACAGCCCCAAGAAAGTAAAAAACCAAGGAGTTCCCAAAGCACAGATCCCAATCTTATATTCCTACGGCGAATTCCCAGGGCCGCATCCCAGGATTGCTCAGCACAGGCACACCCGGAGCTGCCCCATGGCCACCAAGAGTCCCCGCGGGGAGACTCAACCACTAACCTGCAAACTCCCTTTACCCAAACAATTAAAAACTAAAATCCCCGAGGACAAACAAGGCAATTCACTGCTGGGAATCACTGGTGGAACGAGCCCGTGCTCCGGACCCCGGAGCCGCTGCAGCCCCAGCGCGAGGCGCGTTTCTCCACAGGCACGTTATTTCCCTGTTATTAACAGGAATAGATGTGCATCGGTAATGCGAACACAAAAACCATGTGACAGTTATGACGGCTCAAGGTCTGATATTTTAATTACTTTTTGAAACGAAAACAGTAATTCCAGTTAAAAGCCACGGGTGGAGGAATTCAATCGGCGGCTGCTCAGCGACAGCACGCAGCGGGTCCGTGGCACCCAGCAGGATGGGTGCTGGACTACGGCTGCGTCCTGCGTCCATGCACCAGCTGCCTGAGCCTTCCCTGCTTTCCCACGCGTCCTTTAACAGAGGTGTGCACAGATCAGGTTTCTCCACGTGCACCACGTGAAATTCCCGTGGCGTTTGTAAGGACCATCTCACAGAGGTGACGTAGCAAGGCAGGTCCCTGCCCCAGCCCAGCAAAAATCAGTGCGGTAGGGATAGAAAACCCAGCAAAGAGGGGAAAACCAGGAGGGACGTAATTCCAGCACGAAGTGTCACACGGGACTTCTGCCCGAATTTCTCTTTCTAAACCCAAACACTGGCTGGTGCCGCGGAGCCCCCAGCGCCCGCCCGGCTCGGCCCCACCGCGCCGCCTCTCAGGGGGGAATTTAATTCACTCCCCGCTGGCTCTCTCACTTTGTTGTGCTCTGAAGCACGAAATTACAAGATTTACAGGAAAAAAATGACATGGCCTTACAACTGCACACAGGGGCCTCTCTGCCAGCGCCCCGGAGCTGCCCCCTCCTTCCCTCCCCAGCGCCTGGCAGTGATTCCCACTCCAGCCTAAGCTGGGCTCAGCCTGCAAACGAGGGATGAAAGAAAACCTGTTGCACCACTGCACAAATCACGTGGAGCACCAAGGATGGAATTTCAGGATGCAGAGCCCCTCCTTATCTGCACTTGTTGCCCTCACTGGGCAGGAGGAGCAGCCCAGGTGCTGGGAGATAAATCCTTTCCATAGGGATGAGCAAGGAAGGTGTCACTCACAGGCTCTCCCTGGGGCTGAGACGGGAAAGCAGAAGGGAGAGACACCCCGTGGGAGTGGGCTTTCACCTCTTGGCTCTGCGAACCAGAAGAAAAATGGGTTTTTTAAAGAAAGCCCATCTCCTGCTGCATGGTGTTATTCAGGAGTCATTAGCGTGTTACCCATAATTGGGAA
Organism: Sclerurus mexicanus; assembly: GCA_013396755.1. Classification (NCBI taxonomy): domain Eukaryota; kingdom Metazoa; phylum Chordata; class Aves; order Passeriformes; family Furnariidae; genus Sclerurus; species Sclerurus mexicanus. The sequence continues at coordinate 1,022,678 of VWZF01005795.1, forward strand.
CGAATGGGTTGTGTCAACTCCTGGATGGCTCACTTTGATCAGCAAATTATCCCATAAAAAGTTTGTGATGTCTCAGGCACATCCAGAGCTGATGTGGGCTGGCTTTGCCCTTCCCAAGTGCAGCAGCATCAGCACATTCCAGGGCTGAGGAAGAGGAAGGTGGCCCAGGCTGGGGCCAGGGAACACACCACGGGTTGGAGGGAGAGATGGGAGATGCTGGAATGTGTGTGCTGGGATGGAGGGGGGTCGATAAATGAACCAGGCTGGGATTAACCCCCGGTGTGGTGAAGGCTCTGACCCAGCACACAGGACCTGCTCAAAGCTGCTGCTACAGCACCAGGGGTTTCTCTGCCGTGGGAGGGGCTCCCAGGGGATGCTCATCTCTCCCTGCACACACCAAATCCCTCCAGCTCACTGGACCATCCCCGATGGGGAAGAAACAGGTCAAGAAGTTCAAAAGAGTTTGGAGAGGATGGAGACACCCACAGGTCTTCCCAAAAGCACAAGCCTCAGTCTCCCCAAAAGAACAGCAAAACCCAAACCCAAGCAAACAAAAATAAAACAAACCAAAAAAAACCCATCACTGAAATATCACAGTACAATGAAAAATCTTGCCTGGAATATTTAAAATTTCCTTATTTACCAGTTATTTCACTTTTTAAGGACAGAGTTTTTAATTCCACCCAGCAGTGCCCAGATGCTGGAGCCAGGAGCGGGGTCACCACCGTGGGAACTTCTGCTCAAAATCAGCTAAGGGATTTTCTACCTGGATCAAAGCTTTACATGGGATTTTACCCTCCAATGAGTGGAAAACTACCTGAAAATGATATTAAACTAAGAATTTTGCAAGGAAAGAGAAACCGTAAGGGAGTTTGTATCTTCCCTTTTCTCTCCGGTCCTGTTGGAGGGTGGAAAGAGGTTGGGAAGGGATGAAAAAGTGGCAGAAAAAGAAAGATTTTTTACACTAACCTCATAAAAATGACATCGCCACATTCCAGAATTAGAGCCATTAAAACAACACACACGGATATTTTTAGCTGGATATTAACAGTAAATGATGCCATATTGAGGAGCACTTCCACCAGCCCAGCCCCAGCCTCGCTTAACCAGAACCAAATGGCTCCAAGAGATCCAAATTAACAAAAATGACACAATTCTTCACAAGGAAATAATAAAAAAAAGCATAGTTTTTACACCCAGCTCCGTGTCTGTGTCCCAGCTCCAGCTGTTCTCCCCTGCTCTAATGCTCCTGGACTTTATTTCTCTGCTCTTGCCTCTTCAATCCTGTCAGGCGAGGGGTTAAACCCATCCCCACTAATGAAGAACACAAGGAACACACTCCTGACAATCCCACCTCATGGAAAGAAAAGGGGAAAAAAGGAGAAAAAAAAAAAAGAGGGAAAAAAGGCTCCTGCATTTGTCCTCAGTAAAATATGAACCATGAATCAGGGAAGCGAACAGAGAGATGAGTTTCACTTAAGTGCTCCAGCCTCGTTTTATCTTAAATACCCTAATAATAGCGGATTACACAATATATTTGAGATGTGATCACATGTTTTATGGAATGGTATCTCTCTGAGGGCAGCAAAGTGCCTCCCCCCATCCACACCCTTCCTCAACTCCCAAAAAAGTCCCATTTGCTTCTTTTCAAAAACAAGCCTCATTTTTGTTTATTACTCCCCATTTCTTTGACGTCTGCCTGCAATAAACTGCAATTTTTTATGGGGTTTTTTTTGCATAATAAAATAACACCAAACAACGCTAGAGCAGCTGGATTTTCCAGATGGCTCCTTTTCCATGGACTGCGAGTAGGAAGAAGCTACCGTGCGGTGCCGGGCTCGGGGATTCTCCCCACGATTCCCCCAGGACATCCCTGCTCCGGCAGCTCCCACCTTTCAGCCTGGCAACAACCCTCAAGACCCGCGGATTTAAACTCCAGCTCCGGGATAGGAGTGGGAAACCTGGGATTTCCTGCAGAAATTCAAGGAAACCCTGGAGAAACCCAAAGAGAAACCCTGGAGAAACCACTGCTCCCGACACCCAAACCAGGGGACCCCCCATCCTCCTCCCAGCCCAGGGATGGGACTCCCCCACCACCCCGCTGGCCCCATCTCCTGCCCAGCCTCCCTCCACCGGGAATTCCGCGGGGGTCCGGCGTGGCAGGAGGGGCCAGCGGTGCCGGAGGTCCCACCGCGTTCCCACAGCAACAGCGGGGGGGTCCCGAGCCCTCCCGTGCCCCCGGCCGACCTCTCCCCTCCGCCAAGGCTATTCAGGCCTTTCAGCCCCACGGCACCATTGAAACCCAGGGATTGAACCCGACCGCCTGCGCTGGGGGGAGAGGGAGGCAGGCGAGGGGGACGCCCTCTCCCCACCCCAGCCTACTCCCCTTCAGATCTCTCCCTCTCCCCTTCTCTCCCGCTCTCCCTCCAGGCACTGCAGACCACGGGATGCCCTGAAGTCACGTGGATGGGGAAGGACAGACGGATGAGGACGGTGATGGAACACCGTGCTTCGCGGTGGAGCGGAGCTGGCACCGAGCTGGCAGCCCCTGTCTGGGCAAACCAGGCTGGTGCTGCCAAACGCCCACGACCTCTTGCTCTGGGGACGCCCCAGAGGCCACAGAACAGACGTGGGGGGCTCCCTGAGCACTCAGTGACGCTCCCCCTCTCTTCAAGCTCCCGCACGGGGCACCCACCTCCAGCAGTACCCTCAGAGAGGAGTTTTAACCCAAAAAGTCCCTGCAAAGAGCTGTCTGGGCTCACCCTTTGAAGGGGGTGAAAGCAGAGAGGCTGCAGGCACTGGAGAAGGTGAAAACCAGCCAAAAATGGGGGCAGAGCACAAGCCCCTGGGAGCTGCATCGCCCAAACAAACCCCCACAGACACAGAGCCTTAGGCCACTGGTGGCCCTGCAAGCCCAGGCTGAGTGGCGGCTTCCCACCCCTCCAGGCTTCCAAATGTTTCCTGGGGATTTCATGAAGTTCAGTAAGAACAAGGATTGAGTGCTGACATTTTGGGAGCCAGGATGCAGGAGCGATCAGTCGGGAATAGCCCAGTGGTCCGAGAACCCGGGGCGAACGCTGGATGCTCCCGAGGACGGCGCAAAGCCTTCATAAAGCACCTAATTGTCCAAAACTCCCGATATGGGGACATTTATTCCTGACCCCAGCTGGTGCTCAGCCTGCTCCCTGAAGCAGGAAGATTGATAGTCCTGGGGATTGGTCCTCCCCCTTCCCAAGGTGCCGTCACCGCAGATGCCATTTGGTTATGGAAGTTTACCAAACCCTCTGCCTTAATAATTCCACGTGCCAACGAGTTTCTCGGGGTAATCGCACCGGGAATCCGACAGAAGAAGCGCAAAAGAGTGAAATTAAACATCAGTTGTGCTTTGGGCAGGGCAGGATTCACCGGCTGAGCCCAAGGAGCATCCACGGGGATGTGCCAAGAGCACAGCGCTCTGCACTGGAAAAGCCTTTTTTCTGCTGACTTTCTGGAGGAGATGCTGCTTCACACCCACGAGCTGCATCATTCTGGCTGCGTGGGATCACGGGGCTCCTGTTCCCCCCCCGGCTCCCGGTGAAATTCGGGGAGGGGAGCGCGGGCAGCTCCTTGTTGGGGCACTGGCAGGAGCATTACACGCATGATTACCCGCGGGATCCGGGGAACGGGGGCTTAACTGCGTGCGAAACGGCTGTTATCCAGGTAATGGATTTACAGCACTCACTACCAAAGTATCAGACACAGCAATTTTTTACAGCTTTCACGCTGGAATTTATGGCTCAGGGAGGCGATCTCCGTACGAGGCAGGGATCATTGCCTTATTTAGTAGCCGAGGAGGAAAATTTATGTTTTTGCCAAAGTTTGTTTTGAAAGGTAACCTGCAGGCAGGGCCCCCCTTCCCACGGCTGCCTGAAGGGACACGTGTGCCAGGGGCTCCCCGAGGGGCACACACGTCTGCTCAAGGACAGAATGGCTACACACACATGTCATGGTCACACGTGTTCTCGGCCACGTGTGTGAGGTTAACTCTCCAGCTGAAGGCACCAGGAGCCCCAGGGAATGGGGGACCAGCTCCGCTCACCCACCTGGACAACCAAATACAGACTCAGAGAACACCTGTTCTTATGTTACAGCCAAGGTCTTTGGCCTCACATTCTTCCTCACTGCTTTCCCAAACCGATGGGGCACAGAGCAGGCACGACCTCCCACCTCAACACAGAGCCATCTCTGGGGTACCAGGGGCCGCACACATACATGGGCTCCATCTCCCCAGGGATGTGCACCCCAAGGACAGGCACCTGCTTTTTTGGGGCAGCACCCCAGTCTGAACAGGGACGACCGAGCCTGGCAGAACCCACCTCCCAGGCCACCCCGGGGGGACGAGGAGGGGTAGAACCCCCCAAACCACATCCTTGAAAGACCCAGTTCTGCGCTGCCTTACGCAAGACCGGCGAGAAGGAACGGGCTGTCCATCCTACCTGCTGCTGCTGGAAGTGCAGGAGCTCCACGGGGCTCATCTCGCCGTTGGCCTCCCCGCCGGCGGCCCCNTGCTGGCTCAGGCTGCTGACCCCGTTCTGGCTGGAGGGAGTGGAACGTATCGTCTCCGAGGCAGATTCAACCATCATGACTCGCTAGCAGGACCTGGGGAGGAGGAGGAGGAGAGAGAAGAGGCTGAGAGAGGAGTCCAGGATTCCCGGCTGGCATCCCCATTCCACCTGCCCTGTCCCTGATCCCAGTGACATCCTGAAGGGGTGGGATGTCAAACCCTGTCCAGTTTTAGCCGAGTTCAATTTACCCCAAAAAATAAACACGCAGCAGCACAAGCTGCCATGGACACACTGCCGGCCCTGCACATCCCTGGGCAAGGCAAGTGCAACCCATTCCTCAGGAAAACCCACGATTCCAGCCTTCTCTGAGCCCGATGCAAGACATAAGGCACCAGGAATCCGGGTATTTTCAATGATTCCCAAAATATTTCACTTTGAGATGCTGGAGACAGCACAGCTGGAGCCATGGTGAGGCTGCACATGGAGCACGAGGAGCCTGTGCCACGATCTCGTTGTGAAAATCCCAACAAAGTTGAAACGCTTCCTCGAAGCGCTTCAGCTCCCAGCAAACCAGCACTTCCCAGCAGGAGAAACCACCCAGCAGGAAAAACCACGAGGCAGAAGGTCTGCTGGCAGGTTGAGGAAGCCCAAAGGTTCGGCAGAGCTGGGAGGCGGCAACGAGAGCACGGCAGCACATCAGCTGGAAAATCCTCCCTTCCTCCCACTCTCTGCTCAGTGGGCTCGGGTTAGGGGGCAGGTTGTTGGGTGTAAACCTGAGGGACCCCTTTTCCAGGAGAAACTCCTGGATCGGGGCTGGCACTGGAGGAAACAGAACCACCACATCCAACATCGATTCCTGCCACGCCAGCAGCATCCGCTGAACCCCGGGGGCCACATCCAGCCCTGACACACGAACAGAGCAAGTGGGGGCATGGGAACCCCGCCAGAGTGAGGGTCTCTCCCTCCTTCCAACACACACTTCCCCCTGGGGACAGGCAGAAGACACAGTTTTCTCTCATTCCATCCGTCTCCATCCTGACCAGCGGCTGCCGGCGCGGGATCGGCGCTCGCCCACCAGTGCTCGCAGAGTTTGAAACAAGAGGGGAATAAAGACTGAGGATGGGGAGAAGAAATACTCTCTCTCCCTTTTTCCCCCCCTCTTTTTTCCCTCCATTTCCCCCCTCCCCACCCCAAAAGCCGGAGAGACAAACCACGAACAACATAATTGCTGAAATGTGGCGTGTAATAATCGCTATTCAGGGCTGATCATTCATATTAAACAGGGTGCAGCGAGCTGCTCATTTGCATGTTTGAGATTATATGCATTTCAAAAGTCATTTCCGCAGGGTATATGACTGACATTAATTCCCATGGGGAGCTGCTGGTTCCCTCCCACCGTCCCAGTGCTCCTGGATCCACACAGGGTGACACACCCGTGGCTGTGGGACAGTTCAAGGTTAACGGGTTTACTGGGATTTGGGTTTGGTTGAAGCACAGGAGAAGGGATGGGAGCACGGCGTGGTTGGAGCAGCTTCCCGAGGTTCGGTAGAGGATGGGATGCTCACGGGATGCTGAGTTAGGAGCAAAAATCCAGAAGAAAGAAAACGCTTTTTTCCTTAAAAACTACATTTGTTCCTTCCCCCCTTTCAATTTCAAACAAATGCCTGCAGAAATATTACATTATTGCTGTTCCCACTCCCATTTTCCTCCTGAAATGCACCGCCTGCTCCGTGTTTTGAGCAGGCACCGCAGGGAGTGCCGGGCTCTGCCCATGTCCGGCAGTCACACGGCATCAGCACAGCCAGACACTCCCCGGGATTCAAACAGGGATTTGACTTTTATACGGAGAACAAGAATATCCAGAGTTACAACAGGAAGTATTAAAAAAGGAAAGAGAAAAAAAAGAAAGGTTTTGGAAAGGATATAAAACTTTCCTGGCTTCAGGCATAAACTGAAGCTTAACTATTGGGAATTGGGAGGAAATCTCTTCTGGTGGAGGAGCTGTGGGCTCGCTCCGGCAGCCCCCGCCAGGGGTGGGATGCTGGAGCAGATTCCCTCAGCCCGGGTGATTCCCGGAGCCGGGGACACCGGGCCAGTTGGGTTCCCTCTCCAAGTCTAGTAAAACTCGACTTCCCGTTCACAAACCCTATGGGATGCTGGAGTGTCTGGGATCCCAACGCTGCAAGGGAAGTCATAAAAGAAAGTCATAATAATAATAATGAAAATATTTCCATTCCTATAAAAGTTTCACAAAACCTTAAAGAAAAAAAATTAAGCCAGCGTCTGCAACGTTATAAAGTGGATTTAAATTAGGAATGAGCACTTTTCCAGCCAGGACTGATGCGGGATGACTGAAGCTACACTGGGAAGAGCAAAACTCAGCAGCACGACTGGCCGCGCTGCCGGAGCACATGTGCATCCCTGCACACAGCCAGGGGGGATCCACAGCATCCCAGCTCCTGCTTCTCATCTCCTTCACTTCAAACACAGCCAGTATTCCAGGGCTTCTCCATACACTGGTATCCAGAAGGTCTAACCAGGATCAGACCTTCCCGCAGGCAGAAAGGCAGGGACCTCATCCAGACAGTCAGCGGGAAGATCCAACACCCAGATAAGGTGGGAAAGGGTGGGTTTAGTTAAAAGGGGAGGGAGGGAGAACCCCCTCCAATGGCAACAGCAACAGAAGCTGCGCCAATGGATCATTAATTACCATTAATTACCATTTCAGACTCAAAATCTCCTCACTGAACCACCGCTCTGCCTTTTTTTTTCCCCCTTTTACTCAACCACGCACCTTCTGTAGGACAAAGAAAAGGAAACGGAGAATTACAAACGGAGCAACAAATCCCCCTGCCTTTAGCAGGACCATATGGCAACGAGGGTGTATTAATTACCGTTGCTTTTAATTAACAATTGCTTCATCTGAGCAGCAACATTTCCGTGACATCCCCTGACTTGCCGCTAACCTGCGCGGTGCACGTGCCACGCCGAGTCATCAATCCCATTTTATTGACATCCACCCCTCCCGCAAACAGGCACGGTCCCAGGGTTTTCCAATTAACACTTCCACACTCTCTAATTAGCACAATTAACAGGCTGATGGATGCCCAGAGCTTCCCTGCGAGGGAGAGGGCGGCTCAGCTGCCGGGATGTCGGACACAGCTCCCACCGCACGCGACACACGGGTGCCACGCTTCCCGTGGGAGCACCCACGTGTGTGCCACGCCACCGGAGCCTGGCATCGCCACGGAGCCTTCCGGAGCACCGGGAGAAAGGGAGGGATGGACACAGAGGCAAGAGAGACGACGGACTCAAAACAGAGGTTTGCACCAAAGGGTGAGGGTGGGATCTGCAGGAGCAGGAATAGCAGACGAAGCATTTACAGTGATTTCTCCCCAAAAGCTCCCAAGGAGTTTTGGGGCATCCAGACCCACCCAAAGCGATGCCACTTCTCCACCTGATTCTGCTCCATGCACATGAAAATTAAACGGCACTTCTTGGCCCCCGGGACCCGAAGGAACAGGTCCAGCCCCACCACGAGCTCTTCACAAGCAATTGCCTGAACACCTAGTTTAGCAGCTTTCCCTATTTTTAATTATCCTCGATACCAAGATCCTCAGGGGCTCCCTAACTTTGGGCTGCCCTTCACAGGCTGCCAGAGGGACCGGGGCCACGTATGGACCCAGTGTCACAGGCACCTCCTCCCCTCTGTCCCTGCCCCCGACTGCTGTGGGTGCCCCTCAGCCTCAGTTTCCCCAGACACAAACTCAAAGAACTCAAAACCATCACCCCCAAGGACAGATGAAGAAGGAGGGTGGGAAACACCACTGGGAAAATGCTTCCACCACACGTTCATGAGCCCAGCAAGGCCCTGGGGACGAACCAGCACAGGAGACACCACACACTGACACACAGCCCGGCACTGCAACACTCCCGAGGCTATTTCTGCCCTTCCCACCACATCCCGGCCCCCAAGGGCATTTTCCAGCCCCTTCCTCCCAGCTCCAGCCGAAGACACGAAGGGGAGCTGAGGGTTCTCCCTCCAGCAGCTGCTCCCGTGGGTACCGGCAGATGCTGGAGGAGCACAGACCCGGGAAATGCCCCCAAAGCCCTCGGAAGTCTGCGGGATGCTCCTCTGCACAGCTGGGAGAAGAGGACGCAGGGAGGTTGGATCCCAGGCACCGGATCTGCTCCGAGCTCCGGAAAGTTGAGCAGCCTGCCCGTCCTGCTCCGGCACCGCCGGCTTTAGGAAGCGGCTGCTAATCTTAAAAGGCTTCGGCTGGAAGAGAAGCAGCAGCCGGGATTGCTCCGAGAGTGGCTTTTTACCCTTTAATTAACACATAAACACATGGAAATGTGGAAAGGGGATTAAAATAAAAGTCTGGGGGAGCTGAAACGAATCTAGAGCATTACTGTAAATTAGAAGATATTTAAGGAACCAGGGACTGGCTAAGCCCAGGCACTGCTTTAATGGGATCTCACCTCTGGGCACTTTCATCTCCCGCTTTCATCTCGCTCCCAGCAGCTTCTTTGGGAAGAGCCAACCTCTGGCACTCACCTTCACCCCCCAGCTCTCCTCACCTGTGCCATCACACCCCGGCCACGCTCACGGGCACCGGCGACCGTCACGCAGCAAAGAGAGTTTGCTGCTCCACAGAAACCAAGCAAGAACGACCCCAGTGAGGTTCTTCTCCCCAGAAACGTTCTTCTGCCCAGAAAGGTGGGTCGGATCAGCACTCCTGCAGAGCCGGAGCACAGCTGGAAGCAGGAGCACGTCCAACGGGGGAAGCCCCAGGACTGAGTGTGAGCGGGACACGGCACTGCCCCACCTGCCTCTCCAAAAACACGTCACCCACGGAGCATCCTCTGCTCTCCGGAGCTCACGCCGGACACCTGATCGCAGCCGAACCCATGGGAGATCCTGGTGCCCGTTCCAGCAAGCCATCCCACACGGGGCAGCCCCGGGGACACCAGTGGCTAGCTGGCACCTCTCCCAGTCCCTGCCAAGCTTCGAGGAATACAACATCCCTCCCAGAGCAGATGTGGGACCGGCCGGACGCGGCTGGGCTGGTGTCGGGCACCGGGGCTGCTGCTCCATCCTGGCTGCCCTGGGCACGTGCCGAGCACCGGGGCCGCTGCTCCATCCTGCTCCATCCCGGCTTCTCTTGCTGTGCTCTTGAAAAGATTAAAAAAAAAGAGCCCCACTCCATCTCATTAAGAAAGTAAACACAAGAGCCGTCTAAGTGTCTAATTAAGCTTCTAATTAGTCCCTGCTTGTTACTAATGCAAATTAGATTACGCCGCTTAACTACAGCATGTCCACAACACCCTTGTTAATTGCGGCCTTTTGAAATTAAATTACTCCCTAATTAGCATATCAAAGCCATTGATTCGGAGCCAGGAAAGATGAGGGCAGGAGGAAGCCGAACGCCAAGTTTTGTTAATCAGGGACGTCTAATTAAATAGTGACGTGGAGCACAGGGGGCTCCTGCCTCGCTGCTCTGGAGCCACACGTGGGGACCCAGGGGACCCCGGGCGGGGCAGCCCCTCGATGGGTGCCAGGGGTCTGCACCCACCTCTGTGGTGCTGGAGCATCCTGGTGGGTCGGGATGCAGGTCTGGTACCCGTGTCCCATCAGGTCGGGATGCAGGGCTGGTACCCACGTCCCATCAGGTCGGGATGCAGGGCTGGCACCCATTCCCGGTGGATGCACGCTGGGAGCAAAGCTGGGGGCAAAACCTGAGCTCTGGGAAGCCCCCGTGAAGTTACACCAGCCACCACAGTGCCAGGTCCAGCCCTGGCACCAGGGAGGGAGCTTGAAGCAGCTTCCAATCTCTCATCTCCCAAAAAACTTGCTTTCCTTCTGTCCAATGTGTTCCAAATGGGAATTCAAAGGCAAAACATCCCAAAATGCAGACGTGGCCCTCAGCACCCATGGAGCAGGGTCACCCCTCCCAAACCTCACAGAGCACCCCCGAAATCCTCGGCGACCCTCAAAGGAGTAGAAGAGGCACCTCAGTGAGGACAGAAGGGGCTGAAAGAGGCGACAGCATCTCTAACCTGTAGGATCCCAGATGCAGCTCGGCTCAAAACCCCTCACAGCACAGGGAATGCCCGCACCGGGGGTCCTGACACCAAATCACCCCTTGCCCAGGCCACTGGTCTGGGGGGACATGTCCCCATTCCAGCCAGGAGGAGTCCATGGATGGGACACCCCCACCTACATCCCCCATCCCAGCAGGAATCAACCAGTGTCTGGCACAGATCCGTCCTCCGGAGAAAACCAAACCACCCCCTGGCTCTCACTCAAGTTATCCCCAAAATCCCCCAAAACCTTCAACCCCAAATTCCCAACGGGACATAAATAACGGAGCCACCAGGGAAGAGTCTGAATCCAAAGGTAACCAGAGACAATCACTCCAAGGACAGTGAAAAATGAAAAAAAACACCTAATTTTTAAGTTACTTCAATAACTTCCTGAATGACCCAGTTCTTCACGTTATAACTTTTTCTCGTTTTTCTTTTTTTTTTGTTTAAAGAGGTGGGAAGGGAAAAAAAATAAAGGGACGAAGATTGGAAAAGTTTAATAGAGGGAGAAAAAGTCTATTAAAAAAAAAAATAAGGCAGGCAGCCCGTCTCGGGGGAA
>VWZF01005795.1:1034071-1046812 GCA_013396755.1 Sclerurus mexicanus
GGTTTGCTTTTTAAAGAGCTTTATGAAGAAATTATTTTAAAAATTATTTCTTTCAAGCATCTTCGCTCTCCCCCTCTCCCACCCCGAAACGCGGACGCACTTGTAAAAACCCATCTCAGAGGTTTCCCTTTTGAATAGAGACCGTTCCCCAGCACAATCTAATTAACAAAAATGATAATGAAGAGGGTGGTGAAAAAAAAAAATCACAGGGAACAAAAAAAGCCCTCCAAACTCCCAGGGAAAAACACCCCACGGGGCGAGGAAGGTGCGATTCCCACCACGCACAGCTCGCATTTCCACGCGGGACGAGGGGTTTAGGACACGGGACAAGGTTTGCAGCACAATCCCCCCCCAAATCCCGTTACAATAATTAACAGCAGCGGCAAACAGTGCCACCATCATCCCAAATGCATTTTCCCATGGCTTCTCTGGCATCTCCACGTAAGCCCCGACTCTTTCCAAGCCTCCTGCCACGCGCCCAGCTGACACTGGTTTTTAGCCCGCTAGCCACACACAGAGGGGACACGCACCCCGGAGCACATCCTCCCCGGCATTCCTGCTGCAGCATCCCGCTGCTTCCAGAGCCCTCAGCCCACAGAGCATCCACGGCCCCCAAAATCACCTCCGTGCCTCCCGCGCGCAGCTGGCCTGGATGGTCCCACGCTCACGGGTGTCCCCATGGAGGCACCCACCTACCAGAGCCTGGGGAACCCAAGGCACAGGAGGGATCTTCCCCTTGGATGGAGGCACGAAGGACATCGACCCGTGCGAGCTGAGAAAGCGGAGGGCCATGAGAAAGCATCCCAATTTCTCTGGGAGAAAGGCTCCCAGCGAGGGGGAGTGATGGGGGAAGCTCTTAAATCAAAACAAACTCCAAACTGCAGGAGCTACCCCGGTCCCATCCCCTTGGGAGAGGCTGCAAAGGGCAAGGACAGAGCCAGGGAGGGAGACAGTGACGTGGAGCAGGTGAGGGACACACCGGAGCAGGACAAGGAACGATGGCAGGGCCATCCCCATGAGCAACCCGGCGCTGGGACCTGAGCTCCCGTGTCACGCCCCAGCGAAACTTGCCAGCCGAGTTGTGTGAAGTCACACTGGAGGTTGCTAAAAGTCTCTTCTGGCCTTTAAATAATCCAGAGGGGAGGAACAAACAGTCACGGTGCCTTTTGAGCAGGAGGGAGGAACTCGGATGCCACAAGTTTTCCCAGACTCCATCATGTTTGCGCAGAAACTCGTCCAGAAAACGCTCTGGTGAACGCGCTCCCTGCCGCACGCCGATGCTTCCCGCTGCAAATCCTGTTTCTGTGCAGGAAGAGGCCTGGTTTCCATCCAGAAATGATGCTGCTCACGAGGAGGGAGACGAAGAAAGGCGGTGGGGGGGAGAACTGTCCTTGGGCATTTTCAAACTCCTGGTCCGAAGCCCGTTTTTTCTTGCATCCCAACCGGCGGCAGCATGACCCGAGGCTGGCTCCGTGTCCCAGCCCTGCCAGAGCCCAGCTCTGCTCTTCCAAACTCTCCTGATTTTATTCCTGCACGGCTCGGCTCCTCGTGCACAGGCTCAGCTTCTCCCGGTCTCTTTGGGCACCCTCACAGAGCAAACTCAGCCCCGCAGACGAACGCGGCTCCCGACAGCTCAGCTTGGAGCTGCCACGGGAATAACACCAGAGACTTCTCCAGCGCTTCCTTAGAAAGCTGGGAAGCAGCGTGCTTGGCAGAGGCTGTGCTGGGGTCCTGCACCGGGAATGGGGCCACACTGCCCACAGAGCGGGGTGGGGAGGTACATTGAACATCTGGGGTGCTCGGGAAGAGAGCAAGGCTCGGCGGAGAGGCACGGAGCATCCCTCTGGCTGTGGGAGTGTTTCCCCGCACAGACCCTGTGCTGAAGCCAAAAGCTCAATAGATCCTTCTCTGTGTCACCTGGATGAGCCACGTTCAGCCACAATGTCCTCTTCCCAGGGAGAGCACTCCCCTCCATGACCCTTGGCCGGGCAGTCCAGAGGCAACACTTTGCCCAGCGTGCCCACGGCTGCGGATCCATCCTGGAGGGATGGCAGCACACTTCCACGGATTCAGCATCCCTCTGGACCACTGCCAGGCTGGCAACAATCAGGGAAGGTGATCTGGCCCGACAGCATCACTCTGGTGTCACCCTCGGCACTCCCAGGTCATGCCAATCCATCCAGACTCCTGAGCTCTGCGCATCCCCTCAGCTCAGACAGCACACTGAGACACAGCACCTTCCCAAATCCAGGCACAGCAGATTCCTGCTTTGTGGACTGGGACAGAGCTGTGGATGAAACGAATTGTGGTGCTGTGCACCTCCCGAATCCCTGCTCATCCCAGGCAGCAGGTGACCCTTCCTCCCAAGAACAGTGAGAACCCGAACAAGCCCAGCTTCAGGAAGCAGCACGGCCCCCAGGAGCAGCATCCAGGTGGCTGCTGATAATCCAGGCTCCGCAGCCACGGAAGCCGTGGGGCAGGATAGCACCGTGCAAATCCGGGGGGTGGCTGCTGTTAATTGTGCTCCCTGCACCCCTCCTAAAAATAACCCTCCGCTTTGAAAATGTTAGTTAATGATTCACCAACTGCTCTAACACCCCACACCTCGCCCCAGCCCACAGCTCTTGCCTGCCCAGTCCTGGGGCCCTGTGAGCACCTTCGGATGCTGGGGCAGAAAGGGGCTTGAGATACCCAGTGCCCACCTGGCTCCCAAAGTGTCCCCTGGCCCGGGCAGGACTCACTCCCAGCCGAAGGGAAGCACAGCAAGGAGCAAACTGCTTTTAGGGGGGAACCCAGAAACCCCCAGCCCAGGGCGCTCACACATGGTCGCACGTGTGTGTGTCCACCTCGGGTTGGGTGCCCACGGGAAGCTTTGCCCCACAGCCCCCGGCTCCCCGTGGCACTGCTCCTCCACAATTAGGTCACGTCATCCTCCCGCATCTCCCACTGAGACAGGGTCACACACAGCCCTCTCCCCTGTCCCCAGAGCACATGGCCCTGGGTGGGCAGCGAGTGCCAGGATCACCCGCTGCAGGACACGGTGCCACAGGGGCCGTCACCAGCCACCCCAGGCAGGGCACAAACCCAGGGGACATCCCTCATCTTCCCGAGACCAAAAATCATCACATCGTGGCAAGGGAAGGCAACGACACCGCAATACAGCACCAGGCAAGACATGAAGAGGCCACAGTTTGGATGACCAAGTCCCCCAGGGACACAACCCACCTCCCTGCCCGAGCTGCCAGTACCTGCCCACTCCAGCCTCATCCCAGTGCACAGCTCCTGCCCACTGCCAGGAGCTCTCAGTCACCCACTCTTACTTAAAACCGCTGTCTAAAACCAGTGTGCTCCTTCCCAGAGTGACTCCCAGAGCATTTGTATCCGCAGCAGGGAGGACCGGCAGAGATCTCGGAAAGGACCAACTCTGCAATGGAAGGAAACACACACCCCCTCCGAGGGCAGGGGTCTGTCCTTCTGTCCCTCCCCCAGAAGAAGGGGCACAGCCACCGTGTCCTCCTGCAGCATCCCAAACCTACAGCTGGAAATTCAGCAGCACCGACACTCCACTGCGGCATCCACTGCTCCGGCACGGCAGGGACACGGGGACCAGACGGCACCAACCCTCCCCAAAGCCAGCAATGACCCCCAAACACCCCCCTCGCCTGTTCAACTCCATCCCACCGCATTCCTAAACGGAGCAGACTCTTCATCAGGGAGTATTTTAAACCCACCAGCCCCATAACCCGGGGGAATCGCTGCGGCTGCTCCCGCGATGCGGTGCCGTAACACCCGCGTGGAGCAGGAGCGAGGTGGTGTTTGATCCGTGGACGGGGCTGCTCCGACAGCTCCAAAGTCTGACCCAGATTCAGAGCCATGACTTCACTTCCAGAGAAAACGACATTTGTTCAGGGCTTGAGCCCACCAGCATCAAGGGAAAGACTTCAAGGGATTTCAGAACGGGCCCTGCCACGCTGGGTATAAATAAAAACCTGGGTTAAAAGGAGAAGTGTGAATAACCCGAAGAGAGCCGTGCTGACCCTGACCTGGCACCGCATCCAGAGGGTCCTGAGCATCCTTCAGCACAGGCAGAGTCCAGCCCCGGGATCCATCACATGCAAAGGAGATGAGGTGCACTCTGCAGTGCCAGAGCTGCAGCCACTGAGCAGAGGAGTCGGGAAACTCAGACCCAAATTTCA
Organism: Sclerurus mexicanus; assembly: GCA_013396755.1. Lineage (NCBI taxonomy): Eukaryota > Metazoa > Chordata > Aves > Passeriformes > Furnariidae > Sclerurus > Sclerurus mexicanus. The sequence continues at coordinate 1,038,268 of VWZF01005795.1, forward strand.
GCAAAAATCTTCCACCTGTCACTACAGCAAAAGAGCGATGAAACATCGTGTCACAACACGGCAGCGGAGCTTGGCCAGGAATCCCTTCCCGGGGTTTCTACAGCATGCTTGCATCCCCATCCCTCACAGGATGGATTTTAGGACATTTGCCTTAACCTGTTTCTCTTGCGAGTGCATTGACTGGCATCTCCCCTCCCCAACATGCACAGCAAAGCCAAAATTGGGGAGAGCTTCCCCAAGACTGCACAGATCCCTCCACAGGCTCATCCATGAGGGTCTCCTGGAAACCAGGACAGCTCTGACGCAGTCAGGATCAAGTCCCATGCAAAGCCTGCCTGTTCCTTTCCTGCACCTCTGCATGGGGTGCAAGCAGCACCCCACAAACACACCACCCCTAGTGCTGGAGATGGGGTGCAGGGAGATGGGAATGGGACAGGCTGGAGGGGCGGGAGGAAGGATGAGTGCCCCAGACTGCAAGTGCTGAGAGGCTGAAACAAATCTGGAGCGATGGGATGTGCAGCATCCTCCTCCTCCTCCTTCCCCACGCCCAGATTTACCCACTCAGCAGGCGACAGAGGCGACTTCACTGCGCCGAAAGCAGGTTGGGGTGTAAGGGAGAAAGTGTAAATTCTGCGCAAAGAACACCAGAGAAAGACAAAGCTGGAAACAGTGCTTTATAAACCCTCAGCTTCGACTCAACCTGAATCCACCTCCACAAAAATAAGGGTTTTCACAGCTCCACCTGGCACAGCACATTTCCCAAATCCACATTTCCTGCCACAAAAGTTATGGGACACTTCTCACCATGCCTTTATTTTCTCTTCTTCTTCCATTTCATAATAGGCCTGTATTTCTATTCCAGACGTGAGTTACCCCATGCTCCAAGGAATTTTCCTCCTGCTGTCAGGTCTGGCAGCACCCCGGAGGGATCAGCTGGGGCACCCTGGACTCTGGAGGAAGGACCAACCCACTGGGTGAAGGCCACCCACTAGGAAACCCTCTTGGTGGCACAGAACACCTTGTCCTGCCTCTCTCCCGGCTGGGACACGGTGGCTGCAGGGACACAGCCTGACAAGTGTCACCCAGAGGGGACACAGCACCCCAGGTCACAGCACTTCTCCCTNCACCCATTCCCGGTGGATGCACGCTGGGAGCAAAGCTGGGGGCAAAACCTGAGCTCTGGGAAGCCCCCGTGGAGTTACACCAGCCACCACAGTGCCAGGTCCAGCCCTGGCACCAGGGAGGGAGCTTGAAGCAGCTTCCAATCTCTCATCTCCCAAAAAACTTGCTTTCCTTCTGTCCAATGTGTTCCAAATGGGAATTCAAAGGCAAAACATCCCAAAATGCAGACGTGGCCCTCAGCACCCATGGAGCAGGGTCACCCCTCCCAAACCTCACAGAGCACCCCCGAAATCCTCGGCGACCCTCAAAGGAGTAGAAGAGGCACCTCAGTGAGGACAGAAGGGGCTGAAAGAGGCGACAGCATCTCTAACCTGTAGGATCCCAGATGCAGCTCGGCTCAAAACCCCTCACAGCACAGGGAATGCCCGCACCGGGGGTCCTGACACCAAATCACCCCTTGCCCAGGCCACTGGTCTGGGGGGACATGTCCCCATTCCAGCCAGGAGGAGTCCATGGATGGGACACCCCCACCTACATCCCCCATCCCAGCAGGAATCAACCAGTGTCTGGCACAGATCCGTCCTCCGGAGAAAACCAAACCACCCCCTGGCTCTCACTCAAGTTATCCCCAAAATCCCCCAAAACCTTCAACCCCAAATTCCCAACGGGACATAAATAACGGAGCCACCAGGGAAGAGTCTGAATCCAAAGGTAACCAGAGACAATCACTCCAAGGACAGTGAAAAATGAAAAAAACACCTAATTTTTAAGTTACTTCAATAACTTCCTGAATGACCCAGTTCTTCACGTTATAACTTTTTCTCGTTTTTCTTTTTTTTTTGTTTAAAGAGGTGGGAAGGGAAAAAAAATAAAGGGACGAAGATTGGAAAAGTTTAATAGAGGGAGAAAAAGTCTATTAAAAAAAAAAATAAGGCAGGCAGCCCGTCTCGGGGGAAGAGCTGAAATATTAAAGAAAGGAAAATCGCTTCTCCGGCTGCTGAGCCAGAGGAGGAGAATGGAGCTGCTGCAAGAGAAGGAGCCGGGCACTTTTAATTGAAAAAAAGGAGATTCAAATGAAATATCCAATATCCCCCGCTAAAGAAAGGAAGAAAGACGGACCCTGGCCGCTTTGCTACGCTGAGAAATTGCTAAAGCCCCAACTTTTCTTTCTCTCCCCCTTCCTCGGAAGTTATAGGAAAGAGGGATGAGAGAAAAGAAGGAAAAAAAGGGTCTTTCATACGAGAGGAACTCAAGGGAATGGGGGAGGTGGGTGGGGAGAGAGATCAAGTTTTATTCATTTATTTTATTTTATGAGATGAGTAAAAATAATATATTTTTTAAAAAAAGGCAGAGTTTTATAATGTCACAGTGTTTGGAAGCAGCAGAGGGAGCAGAGAGGGGGGAAAGCAACTAAGAACAGAAGGGCCAGCTCCAACCCNATTCCTCTCCTGACCCTGGTCCACTCCAGCCAAAAACTCCTGATGCTCAGCAAGACACTTCACCTCTGCCAGGTGTTTCCTGCTACAAGTTGTCCCCTCACCCTGGGTGGCTCCTCCAACACACTCATGACACCCCAAGAGATGGTGAGACATCCCCTGCCATTCTCTGCCATCCCAGCCAGGCCTTTCCTTCCCCAGGAGCTTGGGGAGAAGCCATGCAGGAGCTGAGGTACCCCCAAAGCCCCAGATCCCTGCGGGGTTTGGGGACAGTCCTGCACCAGGAGCACCCTCCCAGCAGACCCAGGGCTGCATGGACAAAGCAGGAACCCCCATCCCACAGTGAGCAAACCAGTGGATGAACAACGACCCCAGCACGGGATGGCAGCACCCACTGAGCCATGACCCCAGCGCCAGCTCCAGGACATGAGTGAGCCGTCCCTGGGCCATGGAGCACCAGCAGAAGGCCACTGGGCAAACACATCCCCACCAACGGGCACAGCAGACTCCTGGGAGGCAGGAATCCAAGAGCCACCAGACGAAGGAGATGCTCCTGGGAACGTGGAATCTCAGCTCAGTTTTGCTCACAAGCACAAGTTCTGGCCTTGTATTCTGCATTAAGCCACCAAACTCGAGCACTCCTTCACTGTCCCTCTTTTCCAAGGATGAAGGCACCTTTTCCCAATCCGTGACAGCTTCTCCCAGGTGGTCCCATCCGCACCTTGCTATGGGCAAACAAATAAGGGCCACTCTCCAGCTGCTCACAGACTCACAATAAGCAGCAAAATGAAAATCACTCACCTAAGATCTAGTTTGTGGAATAAACCCAAACTTTGAGAAAGCAAGTGAAGGGTTCGGGATCAGAGCGGACAGATCCCGAGGGAAGCTGGAAGTGGGATGCTCAGCCAGTCCTGCCCAGGGAACTGCCTGCTGCCCCAGATGGCACCGCTGCTGTTTCGTGCCTTTATCAGCCTTGGAGCAGTTAAGTCCCGCTGGATAAACCCAGCTCTGCAGCAACCTGGCAAAGGTGTGTTGAAATAAGTTGTTTCATCACCACCTGCTCCGGGGGAGCGGCTCATCCCGGCCGATCCCAGCCACTGATCCATGTTTGTTTAAATGGGAGCAGCATCTCCCCGAGCCTCGGAGCTGCCAAACACCCTGCACGGCACCCAGAGCACATACCCACCACAAAGGGGCTTCCTCCTCCTCCTCCTCCTCCTGCTCCTTCTGGGGGCTGCAGCTCCCCTGCTCCTGCCAGGACCATCCCAGTGCTTCCCAGCCCTGTCCCAAAGCCAGTCACATGGAGGTTTGCCAACGAGGCAGAATAAACACCTTCCAAATCAGGATCCCCCCCCATGGAATTTTTTTCCTCCTCTACCACCTTAAAATTATTTTTTTTAATCTTTCCACGGTTTTGCAAGTAACCTTCCCCAGACCCATTTTAATACCCTAACTTCTGCCCCTGTCAAACACACACGGGAGCTCCAGGCAGAGCCAGGACCGGGTGAAATTTCCTCCACTCCCTGTTTTACTAAAAAAACCCCAGGTTTCTGCTGCCAGCCTGGCTGCACGGCCCGGGAGGAGGGACAGCTTCCGCCGGAACACGCTGCCAAAGCCTGCTGCCAGCTTGCCAGGGCACGAGAGCCGCCGGGAAGTGTCACCCGGGCACGGCTCGGCAGAACACGCTGCAAACACACCAGCGATTTCTCCTTAAAAAAGAAAAATAACAGGAGAAAGGACCTCGACTCCCCGGGCCAAGCGCTCTGCTGCTTTCCCTGGGCATCCCAGCACCGTTACAGGCAGCCCTGTGCCCACAGCAGAGTAATCCCTTAATGACTTCCCTCCTCTTCCCTCCAGCTCAGCCCCAGATCTAATCTCTGCTCCAGCAGGATCTCTACCAAATAAATCCTGGGATGGATGGATGGATGGATGCCTCTCCTTGCCTCTTCCTCGCCGACCTCCAAAGGCAACAGCTCTCCTCCCCTGCTGCTCCTGCCTCTCCATTCTCCCCTCTCCCTGATGCCATTCCACTTGCAAACACATTTTTGTCACGGGCAGCCAGATCACCAGCAACATGTTTTATCGCGGAGAGTCGTCTGCACGATGCCAAAAGCGGGTTAAATTAGGAAAAGTTTAAAAAAAACACAAACCCTCAAGCAGCGTCTTGGCTGGATTTTATACAACAAACACTTGTAGAGGGGGGGAAGAAAAAAATTAGGAAGTTTTTCCAGCTGTGCCCAGCCCCATCTTGATATACAAGTTCTATTTGACTTTAAAAGGTGCAGCACAGCGAGCAGGGGGAGGTTTTGCAAGGCAATAAAATGGGTGCAAGTCCAGGAACCAGCACTGGCCAGAGCCCCACGGTGGCTCGAGGGGCCAGGGGGCCACCCCAAGGGTCACCAGTGGGGTGTGCAGGGTGATGGCCCAGCTCCTGGGGTTATTTTGGAGCCAGCAGCTACCCCACAAGTTTCAATCAGGTGCATTGAGGGCTCCAGAGGTGGCTCAGGGAGGATTTTTGCACCTTCCGGGGCAAGCACAAGGAACTCCAAGCTCCAAGTGCATTCACGGTTTTATTCTCTCCCTTTTTCTTTCCCTCTCCCGCTTGCAGAGCTCATCCTTCCATGGGGAAGATGCCCATGGAATCCCTGCGTCCATGCCGGAGGAGCTGGAAATCAAAGACGACAGGACAGGAAATTTCAAGTTTCCACCTGCAGAAGCGGCAGGTGACGCTGAGGTGGCCACAGGGTCATTTCAAGAGCGGAGGATAAGCCCAGGGTGGCCCCTGGGGAGGAGCTGGGAGACTCCCCTGCACCCAGGGAGACGCTGAGGTCCCAGGAGCGGGGAGCATCTCCTCAAGACCCCCCCAAACCACCTGCCAGCCACAACCCGGGGCTCTCCCAGGCTTCAAACCCACCGCGGGGAACGGCAACCGGGAGGCAAAACCAGCCCAGCTCTCCCTTGGAGAAACAAGAGAATTTCCCCCAAAGACTTCAGGCTCCCAAAGCCGCCCTGCGGAGCGGGAAACACGGCGCAAAGAGCCACAAACGTGTGTTAGTTCCAAACCCGGGGACCTCCGGGCTCTCCCGCCTTCCTCCGGTGGGAAGAATGAACCCGCTCCCACCGGGGGCACCGCCTGCCCCCCACCTTGCTGCCACAAAGGCAAGCCCAGCACCACATCTCTCCTCCTCCGGCCCCGCTCCCCGCCGCACCGACAAGAAAAGAGAAAAGTGGGGGGGGGGAAATTAAAATAAAAGGAGAGAAAACGCTGAAAGCCGGAGCCCGGCCCCCTCCCCAGCCCCACGGCGAGACACAAACATCAGCGGACTCAAAGCATCCCCCTCGCCAGCGGCGGAGAAGAAAAGCTCCCGGGCTCTCCGGGCAGCAACTTCACAACTGAGTGCACTCGCATTCCTGCCGGGTTATTAGGAGAGAAAGGCCCAGGGCCTGAGGAGATATTTTAGTGTCACTTGATTTTATACATTGCACAGATATTTTTTTTTTCCCCCTCCAAACCCTCCCTGCTCTTCCCCTTCCAAAGGGGGCATAAAACCTGCGGCCGCCCGGCCTGCGGGGAGGAGAGCGGGGCCGGACGCGGCGTTTGCAGATATTTTCAACATTCTCTTTTCCCAGGGCCGAGAGCAGCCCCCTCCCCGCCTCCCCCAGCAGCGACTTTAATCCGTTTCATTCCATTTTGCCCTGTTTGCTCAGCCGTCCCCCCCGCCCGCAGACCCCAGCCCTCCCCTCGCCTTCCCCGACCCCGCTGGGCAGCACATCCCCGGCTGCACGGGTTCAAGGGGGGGATATTCCACACCGACCCCCTTCTCCTGCACTTTCCCCCCCCCACCAAACCCAACTTCGTGCTGTGAGACGGGGCCGCCTTGGCTTTCCACCAGCGGAGCGATGCTCGCCCCGGCTGGGAGCGGAGCCACCCCCAAGGAAACGGGCCTTGGGATGGGGGCACACGCAACAGAAAGACCCCCAAAGACTAATTAAATTAAAATGAAAAATAAAAATGAATAGGGAGCGTATCAAACAAGGAGGTCCCGAGCGTTCTTCTGGGGCTGAGGCAGCGGGAAGGCTCCAGGCTCTTCCCCACAGCCCCCAGCCCTCTCCACAAAGGGCAGGAGAAAGGCAGGAGCCGTCGAGAGCTCCACAGCCCCGACAAAGCTCCAGGGCTCGGCACAGAATTCTGCCCCTTCTCCCACACATCTTCCCCCTTCACAGCTTAAGTAACCCGAAGGGAAAAAATAAATAAATAAAAAAGGGGGAGAATGAGGTAATTTTTCCGAATCTGATTATTTTCTCCATCCACCCACCACTGGAGTTTGTTAGAATTTTTTAATTTTCTTTATTTTTTTAATGGACTTTAAGGTGGGATGGAAATTTAAAAAAAAAATTAAAACCACTTTATTTAAATTCACAAGACCCTGAGACTTTGCCATGTTCAAGTGAGGATAGAGGGAGGCATGAAAGGGAACACGTCCCTGCCGACACCCGGGACCGGGTCACACCGCCCGCGCCAGACACATGTTGGGTTGATTTAACATCAAATCCCTGCTCTCCACAGAGCGCATTTCTCGTGTAAATTTTTAACACACCAGAAGAAATTTGTAAAAGTAAATCCTCCTTCTGGTTTGGGTTAAAAACAACCCAACCTTTTAATACAGAAACTAATAACAATTTTATTGTCTGCCCCACAGCTTTACAGTGCTCGCGGAAAAGTGAGGTCTCAATCCGATGGAAGTTGGTTTGGAGGGTGGGCAAAGGCAAATCTTGGGCTATCCACCGATGGGGAGGGAAGAGCTGCCTGAAGCCAAGCAGCGATCCCGGGCAGGAATTCGGACACAAATTCCTCCAGGACTATATTAAGAGCAGCAGAAAAAAAAATAATCCCAGCACAAGTTTTCCGAGCGGGCACTTCCCGACCATGACTCCCAGCAAAGTGGGGTTTGCAGATGCCTCTGAATTATTCCTGCGTTCTCCTCCGCACATTTTTCATTTATATTAAAAACTGCACAGGAGGGAGAAAGGGAGAGACTCGGCCCTTGGCTTGTTTCTCTTTTAAAAGGGGAAAGAACAAACCAGAATCACTCCCAAATGGAAAAAGAAAACCCAATTACGCTCCACTTGTTCTCTCCCATCCACACCTCCGAACGCGCCTGCCAACTCAAACCAGATTTCCTACACCAAAAGAAATATCCAGAGCCATCCGCTGTGGACACGGCACTTCCCCAAGTGCCTTTTCTCCTTGAGAGGGGGAGAGGAGACAGAGGCGCGTTTGTTTATCCCACGGACCAGGGAGAGGGAGCCGGGAAGAATAGAAATATCCGAACTTTGCCAGCGCCGGGAGAGCATCTCACAAGGACGGCGGACACCGGGGTGGGAAGGGATGGAAGAGGCTGACCTGGGGCTCCAGGTGACCCACCACCGGCTTTGCCACATGCTATTTGCCCGGGAATTTCTGAACTCCCAGAAGACGACGCTCCGTAATAAAAACTCCTTCCGAGCCCATTATCGCTGCCGATACCATTAGCAGCGCTGCCGGCAGCATCCCATCCAGCCCGCCCGGAGCACCGCGCCCAGCTAGAGACCCCCAAATCCTTGGGAAACCCCCCCGAACCTCACTCCCCGTCCGAACAAAGACACACCGAGCCCTCGCAAACTTTACGAGCGGGTGAAAGGCAGGCGCGGGGCAGCCGGCTGCCGTCGCCCGCTCCGGAATCCAAACCTGCGGGGGTTTCTCGGGAATATTCCCCAGCTCCATCCGAAGCCGTGCCTTGTCCTCCTCTCCCCCTCACCTTGCGGTCTGGGCTGCGCTGGGGGACACGGCGGTGGGTTTTCCCAGGGCTCTGCCGGGCTGGCTGCAGGTTGTCGGGCACGGCGGCGGCTCCTTCTCCCGGGGATCGCAAAAACTTGGGGCAGACTCGGGGATTTCTCTCCACGGAGGGAAGCGCCCCCCGGGGCCCGAGGAGCGGCGCAGTTAAAAC
>VWZF01005795.1:1047893-1088737 GCA_013396755.1 Sclerurus mexicanus
GCTGGGGATGCTGGGGGTGATGGCGATGCTGGGGATGCTGGGGCAGGGGAGACACACCTCCTCCCAAAACCCGCAGTCACAGAATCCTTTAGGTGGGAAAACACGTCAGAGGCCACCGAGTCCGGCACACGGGGCAGAGCCAGGAAAGAGTCGCCAGTCCCGTTTTACAGCTGGGAACAGCGAGGCGCGGAGCTGGGGACCCCAAGAGCCCCAGCCGGGCTCTGAGACACCCCGACTTCCCAACCCACAGCGGGGACAGGGTCCCCAGGGTCGCAGGGTGCTGGACCCAAACCAGCACCCGAATGCTGAGCCCAAAGCATCACCAGGGTGCGGGTCCCAAACCCTCGCCCAGTGCTGGGGCCACCTCTGTGTGGGTCAGGGTGGCACAACCAGTGCCAGGGAGGGGTCAGTGCTCTGGCCTCGCAGCTGTGGCACTTTGGGAGCCGAATTCCCACCTGCGTGGGCTGGGGACAGATGGTCCCCCTCCCACATGGAAGGAGTGGAATGAAGTTTTCCAAAGCAAATTACATTTCGATGGCACCAAAGTGTGGCCACTCTGTGTTCTCCTGTTTTTATTTCAAAAGTAACTCTTTTGAAATTTCCATTTTATGGACAGATAAAATAGTTTTAAAAGGTGAAATTGGAATGAAAAGTATTTCAACCCACCTGGATTTTTTTTTTCTCCTATAATTCAATATTTTACAGGAAGACTGCTTTAAAAAAATAATCTATTAGTGAATGAAAAATTTGGGAATTTCTATGAGATGGAAAGGCTGGTTTTCTCCAACTACGAGATCTGGTGGTCCCAGCAAAGATCCCATTGGCTTTGCCCCCCAAAAATCTTCACTCGGGGGCAAACAAGACAAGAGCAATCACCAGACTGGCTCTTAGGCTGTGCAGAGCCTTAAACCCAGTTCTTAACCCAGCCCTGTTGGAGGTCTGGGATTTCCTGGATGAGTCAGCTTGCTTTTAGTCCCCTCTGGGACTCCCACTGGGGAGTCTCTGCTGCACCCGCTTCTGTAGAACCAAGTCCTGGTGGCAGGAGCACGACCTTCTTGGAAGAGGGGCCCCAGGCCCTGTTTCCCGGAATCACGGAGGCTCCGCTTCCTGCCACCACCTTCTTTTGGGGAGGGACAGCGTTCCCCTCTCCCGTGCCATGAAAAGCCAGGTGAGAACCACTTTAGCCAGCCATTCCAGTTGACCCCTTGGATCCCTGGCTGGGATGCTGGAGTGGGGCTGGCTCTGCATCCCAGAGCATCACCTTGGGACATCTTCTACTAGACCAGGTTACTCCAAGCCCTGTCCAACTTGACCTCGAACACTTCCAGGGATGGAACAGACATTTCCTGTCACTCCAGACCCTTGTCCCAAGTCCCTCTCCATCTCTCCTGAAGCCACTGTAGGCACTGGAAGGGGTTCTAAGGTCTCCCTGGAGCCTTCTCCAGGCTGGACACCCCCAGCCCTCCCACTCTGCCACCAGAGCAGAGGGGCTCCAGCCCTTGGCTCAGTCCTTTTTGGCTCCATCCTTTCTGTGCTCAGGATTCAGAGATACAGGATACCCCAACCCATTTTAGGGGGTTTCCACATGGGAAGCACAGCAGTTTTGATCCCTCCAGTTCAGCCCACATCCCTCCTGGTACATTCCAAATGCAGGGAGCATCAGAAGCTTCAAGACCTTTATAAGTTATCAACACACATATCAGTCTATGAAAAACAGAATATATATATATAATTTTTTTTTTAATCCCAAACTGGCACTTTTCTGAGTGAAAAAATAGCTTTGAGTGCTGAGCTTCATCCAACCTGTGCTTGCCCTCTTTTCCCAACATAAGAAGAACCCCTTTGAAGACATCAAATGCCATCTAAGCGGGAAGGATCCACACAAAAAGACATGGGCAGCCTTCCACCGAGGGGAGTTTGTGAAATGAGCATGGCCCAAAGATCCCTCTTTGTTCATCTGTGTCAGTCTGGAAATAAAACAGAGGAGGGAGGAAGAAATTGGGTGAGGAGACATGGATGGATCAGGTTCAGTCAGGGTTTGTACGGCTCCTTGCTCAGTGGGGTTTGATCTCTGAGGGAGCACCTTGCTCCTGGAAAGCCCATGGGGACATCAGGGATGCTGCAGGGAGCAGGAGGAGATTCCCAGGAGAGCCCACTGGTTCTCCTGCAGCAGTGCTGAGCTCCCAAAAGAGAGAGAGGGAAGAAAAGGCAAGGGAAAAAAACTTCCTTTTGTTCTGCACCAGGCAAAGCCTCGGGCATGGATCACTTCCAAAGGGTCCAACGGAGGCAGGAGGATTTATAGCTCTGGGATTAAACACTTTGCATAGATATGAAGCACCGGGCCACGTGGCCAGAGCAGCAGAGTCCGGGTGGGGTGAGGGACAGTCCCAAACACGGTGCCCTTGAGCTCTTCTAGGGAAACTCCACCTTCCACCTCCCACCTCTTCCCAGCTCGTTCTCACTCTGTGCCTCTGTGATTCGTGCCCAAACTCTGAACTGGGGGAAATAGTTTTTTTCTAACAAAGTTGGTTTTTCTCATCCTCCAGAAAGTGTTTGATCTTGTAAGCAGAATATTGAAAACCTTTAAGAAGTGAAATTTTCCACCAAAGAATTGTGATCCCATGTTTGCCTGGAATGGGAACTATCCTAGTTTGCCATAAGGTTGACAGAAAGATGAAATCTTCCATGGAAAAGGTCAGTTTGGGTTTGTCCTGAATCCCATCCAAGGCAAAGCAGCTCTGAACCAGGCAGCATCCTCATCCTTCCAGGAAAGTCCTCTCCAAGATGAATGCAAAGCCCATTGCCACAGGTGATGTATTGGCATTTCTGGCAAATGGGTGGTGAAGAACATCTTTGGTTTTCACTTTTTTTCCTCTATTAGGAACTATGAGCAACTTCAGACACAAAATCTGACTTCTCTGAAGACGCTTGTTTGAAAAATCTGTATCTGATGATGGGATCAAATCCCCTGAATTCCTCTGCTTCCCACCTTGTCTCAGATTCTCTCCCTTCTTTCAAGGCAAAATAAAGAAAAAAAGCTTGTGGAAAGATGAAAACAAAAAGGGAATTTGGGGTGGGAAAAGAGGGAGAACAAGGGAAGAAAGTTACCTTTTCCCTTTCAGAGCTGTGTTTTGGGCACACAGCTGTGCGTTGACACAGCTAAACCTCCAATTCCCACCCTTTCCAAGGGAGAAATTTCAACAGATGAGCAGCAAAGCTGCTTTTCCACCCAAAATTAGCCCAGCCGTTTTAGCCGCGGTGCCCGGCGGTGCCCGGCAGTGCCCGGCAGTGCCCGGCAGTGGCCACAGCCCAACCCTCGGCCCGCTCCCCGCCAAGGCCGGGGGTCCAGCGCCGACCCCCGGGGCTCCTCCGGACATCCCCGACCCCCGACCCTTCTGGGCATCGCCCGCGGGGGGCGAGCGGAGCGGGGCGCGGGGCCGGTCCTTCCCCGGGGCAGCCCCGCAGCTCCGTGCGCCGCATCCCCAGCCGGCCCAGGGCCGGGGAGCGCGGGGGTCCCGCGCAGCCCCCCGAGCGTGTCCCGGGCTCGCAGAGCTGCCGAGCACACGGAGCAATTCGGCTCTGCCCGGACGTGCTGGCGGAGCCGCGGCCGCTGCGCAGCGCTTGGACCCCGCTCGCCTCTTGCGTAAAGCCAAGCGATGATGCACCGAGTTCCTGTAAGTGATGAGCGGCTCCTGGCTCCCTGTTAAAGCCACAGGCCGCTGCCTGCCCGCCGTCTGGCACCGCTCCCCCTGCCCCGGCCAGCGGGACCCCGGCAGCGCGGCCGGGAATCCTCCGTGATACCCGCGGGAGCTGCAAAGAGAGGGGACGTGAGGAGAATATCGCGGGGGGTGCAGCAGAATGGGCTCAGCCTCAGAGCCCGGGCAGGGGCTTTGCAGCCCCCCCGGCTGGCAGCTGTGCCATGCCTCAGCTCCCCCTCGTTGCACGGGCAGCCCGGGCTCAGGTGGCTTTAGGGAGCCCAAGGTAACTGAGAAAGGAGAGACAGTGGGGAGGCGAAACCCGCAGTGCCTGGGAGTGCTGCTCCCACGCAGGGAGAGGAGGACGTGGCGTGGGGGGGTCTCCAGACAGTGACCGATTTCCCTCTGTGCCTGCAAAGCCTCAGCCGGGGAGAGTTGTGAGCAGAGGGGCTGCAGATCCCCCAGCCCTGGCAGAGTCAGACCCTCACAGAATCCTGTGAGCTGTGCCAAGCCAAGCTGTGCCACCAGCACAGAGACATAGACACAGGACACCTGGCCCCCCTCTTCCCATCAGCATGTGCTGTGGTTTGTGGGTTTTGGGTTTTTTTTTTTTTTTTCTCATTTCTCTGCTTTTCCAATAATGTTACTCATCTGGAGCAGGACACGGCACCCACCACTCCCGTCTGCACTCCCTGCTCCCCGTGTTTGTCTGCCTGGTTTCCTTCGGGGAGATGCTCAGCCGCACGTGGTGGCTGCTTGTCTGAGCCCTCGCGGTGCCGAGTGGGAATTACTCATGGTGTAAGGTTTGAGGAGGGAGGCCAGATTCAGTGCTTTGTCTGCAGTTGTTCATTTCTCACTCTTTGATATATTTTTTTTCCCCTCCTCTCTTTCTTCTCCTGCCAGTGTTCTCCATCCTGGCTCCCTGAGTTCCCTCCTCCTTGGTCTTACACCAGGGCTGGAGAATCCAGCTGAATTCCCATGGGATGTAAAACGCCCTTTGCTGCGCTGTCCCATCGGTACCAGGTGATCCCCATTCCCTCATACCAGGCCAGCAGAACCCATTCCTCCCCTTGGGACTCCCCTCTGCCCACTTCCACGGCTCCGCCTGCTCCACGGCTGCACATTTCCACTCACTCCTGACCCAGCCTTCCCCTGTCTCTGCCATGGCATCCTCACGTGACACCGGCCACAACATCAACTGCTCAGCCCAAGGGGGGCAAAAGCGCACCCCAACATCCCTCTGAGGGCCTCCGAGCCAGGGACCTCAGCCAACATTAGGCATAACAGGGGGATAGAGGTGGGGGAACAGATCTGGAAAGCCCCAGATCCTTGTTCCAGGCCAGGGGCTCGGCCGGGCTCCTTGGAGGGTCCCTGCCAAGGGTCACGTGGGAATTCCTGTGTTGTCAATGCTGGGGCACAACCCGCTGTTTCCAGTGCGTGCTTGGGAAGACTCAACAGAAAAGCATTTGGGACACACGGTCCTTCCCCTTCTCAGTGCAAACCCACGGCAGATCAATGAATATTTTAACAAAGAAATATTTCATTAAAAGAGTTGATTGCTTAATGAACTGTCCCTGTGAGCCATCAAAATGCAATGGGTTTTTTTTTCCTCCCTTTAACGAAGGCGAAGATTCATATCACGAAGAACTGGCTTATCAAATTACCGTAATAGCCTGTGTAGACCCAGCCCGTGGAGCGGCGTGGGGAGCCCGGGGGCTGCTCCCACCTGGGCTGCAGCTCCACGGACCCCGCGGGCGTGTTTGGGTGGCACCAAACAAGCTGGGACCAGAGCAGAGGCCCTGGGCGCTGCTGCAGTGGGATCCCCAAATGCCGTGGTTGGGGTGGCAGGAAGCAGGTCTGCTTTTCTCTGCCCTGTCAATGTTTGAAGAGAAAGTAAGTGATGATTTTTTTTTTCCCGAACTGGAGAACATTGTGATAAAGGGACATTCAAAGCCAGTTCTGATGTCTGAGGCCACGGATCCAGCGTGGCTCTGCCGGGTTTGCACCAGGGCTCCAGCCTCCTCTGCCTGGCTCTCATCTTGGAGTCATAGAGTCAGAGAGTGATTTGGGTTGGAAAGGACCTCAAAGATCATCCAGTTCCAACCCCCTTGGGTGATTAAAACAGAAAGGCATCCAAAAATGTAATCTCTCTCTCTTATCCACACTGGGTGCTTGTTTGTGTGCCCTGATGAAACCACCGCTGCTTCTGCCACTTCCCCAGAGATGCCAGGCAGGATATGAGCCCTTCTTCCTCGCTCCTTTTGGACATTCCCATTGCATTGCCTTTTTAAAGCTTATTAATAAAAATATCCCTCTTCATCCCAGGTTTCCTAACAGCTCCACTCAGGGCAAGAGCTGCCGGGGGCTCCACAGGGCTCTGGCTTGGGCATGGCTGGCAGGATCCAGTCATTAACAGGCGGGAAATGAACAATAACCTGACAAGAAACGACCAATTTTCCATCAATTAGAGCGAAGCCTCTTTTTGTCTTTTAGTAAAATTAAGTTTTGCTGACTGGTGATTACTTTGGTCTGATGACAATTCATTAACATTTACACAGGCAGGATGCTAATGGTGCGGCGGGAGGAGGAGGAGGAGGAGGAGAGGTTAAGGTGGTGAAGCAGCGGGTGCACTTGCATAGAAGTGTGGGTTTGGAGGAGGTTTGGAGGTCAGGGTCTGGCCTGGGCAATGCTCCAGCAGCAGGACAGGACAGGGAGGAAGGGGGAAGCAGCCCCCAAAGCAGGACAGCAGGAAGCCATCCGGCTCGCTCACCGCGGGAACACAAAAGCGCTTTGTTTGGGGCTGGAGTTCAGCTCCTTGTGCCACTTCCCCCACCAAAGGCTCTTGTTTTAACGACACTACAGCATCCCTGGGTTTGCACCAGACCCAGGTCCTGGCCAGGACCACAGAGCTGCTCTTGGGAGTGTGGGGACAACAGGGATATGTGCAGCCCAGCCTGTGCTCGCTCTGCCCTTGTGTTGGCTCCAGCCCCTGCGAAGGTGCCAAGGATGGGAACAGGGTGGCAGCTGGGCTGTGGACTTGGCATGAGCAAGACCAGGGATAGGCAGCGGCAGGAGTGAGCTGGTCCTGCAAGACCAGCCGGGGCAGTCACCACCAGCACCCTGAGCCACCTCCTAACCAGACACAATGGAGCCCAAACTTCTGTTAGAGAGTGAGAGAAAATAGACATCAAGTTCTGTACAGCAGACATGAATATATGTGTGTATATGAACTCTGTGTGTGCACAGGCATGGGAACCTTCAAAAATCAAGTCATTCGATGGATAAGAGCTGCCTCTGTTGCTGGATCTGGCCTCCCCATCCTATAATTCATCTCCAGAACTGAAGGCAGAAGTTTCTCAGGCTGCTGCTCCATTTGCACACACCTGTGGATCAGATGTGTCTGTACCTGAGCAGGTTTGGGGAGCTCTTCCTCCACAGGAACCATCCTCTGAACTTTGGAAAACTTTCTTGGCCAAATCTAAGCCCAAACTTCCAGTTTTATTTTCTTATTTGTACAAGTTCCCCAGTGATTCCAAATCTGGCACCGATCTGTGCCGGGGTTCTGCAGAAAGGAGCTGCCTCTACAATCCCTTCCCAGGGAAACGGGCAGGGATTAGATCATCCGACGGTGATTGTGAAAGCTGAGGGAGTATTTACTGTAAGAGGCCTTTGATTCAGCCAGGCGGGTGTTCGAGGGCTCCATCAATGGGATTGGGAATGTGTTGAATCAGAGGCACAGCCGAGCCCTCCCTGCCTGCACTCCAGGCTCCAGCTTCTGGGACATTTCCCCAAATCCACGTCCTGCAAAAGGGCAGCAAGGGCTGGGCTTGAAGGATGCAAAGATTCAGTAGGGAAAAAGGTCAGCTTCTCACCAGGTTTTCTGTTTCTTCCCCAAACTCCCTGCAAGCTCAGGAAGGGTGAAATCTGCAGATGGATTTTTTACTAGGACCCCACAGGGCAGGACGGGTAACACAGGGATGGTTGGCTCTGTGCGCTATTTTGTCACTCTATTTATAACTTTATTTGGGAGGGGATTTCCACAAAACCCCATAAAAACTGGGGTTTCCCATCAAAAAGCTTTTCAAGTTCTTTCATGACCTTTGTTCAACAATGACCTAATTTCACTCAAACTCTGGCACAGCCTATTCCTGATGTGGGAGGAGAAGTGGCATTCAAAATTGGGTCAGTTTTCATTAAAAATGCTTCCGTTTACTAATAGTTTTTCTTGTGTTGGAAGGACTCGGATCGGCTGCAGACGCCGCACGGCGCAGAGGGCACGGCAGTCCTTCTTGGCTGGAGAAATGGGTTAATCTTCATGGGAAATCACTCCTCATGACTGGCGATGCTCAAGGACTTTCTGGCTCTCAGCTGAGACCTTTCTCCCCCCAAGGCTCGGATGGATGAGGTGTCAAAGTGGTGCTCGCTCCTCCTGAGGGTCTTGGGTGTGAAAGCAGGGAGGGACAGGGCTGCTCAAAGCTGGGCCGGGGTGGTTGTGCCCATGTCACGTGTGGAACTCGCCCCGTGGGTGTAACACAAGCTGTGTGCTGGCCAGGAAGGCTCAGGTCCATCCCTGCCCCTGGAAAGAGGCAGGAGGGAAAGACGAGTGGCTGGAACATCCCATACCCTGACCTAATTCAGAGCCTAATCCAAAGCCTGCCCTAATCAGGGGGAATCTGAATCTTAAAGTCTGATCCCCCGCCCCAGTACAGCAAAGGGAAGATGCAGTGGGATTCGGGAGCGGGGGACCAGCTGCTGTGGATCCACAGAGGCTCCTCGGGGCTCCTGTGGATGGAGCTGGGTGTGGGAAGGGACCGCGGCCTTGGGTCCGGTCCCAGAGAGCTGAGAGCTGCAAAAGTCACTTTCTGGAGCCGTTCAAGCTGTGACGGGAGGGTGGATGCACTCAGAGAAGCGGAGCCCACAGACCCTGTGATTGAACCTTGAGAGAGCCGCGGGATGGGCGAAAACCGGCAATAAAACCAGCAAAAACCGGGTGAGGTGGAGAAGGAAGCAAAGCGAAGCAAAGAACCAGCTCCCGGACCGTTCCTGCCTCTCAAATGTGCAAATTATGCAGCCATTTCACGGGACACTTAGGAGTCAATTTGCAACGCGGCTCAGGGGGGAAATTGGGCACATAATTCCCCTGAACAATAACCGGAGCAGCCGCTTAATTTAACTCCGCGCCTGTACCTCGTTAGCGCTGCCGAGGGAGGATGCTGCGGGTGCCGGGGCCACGTGCCCGCATCCCGCCGGACCCCGGCGAGGCCCGAGGGCAGCGGGGCAAGAGAGGCAAGAGGGGCAAGAGGGGCAAGTGGGGCAAGTGGGGGAAGCGGCTCCGGCTCCCGGGCGAGGCTCCCGTGCCCCAGCCCGGCTCGGCCACGCGCCGCGCACCGCCGGGCTCCGGCAGCCCGGAGCACAGTGGCAGCAGGCTGTTCTCATTACAGCCCAATGAGGCTGTTTACTCACCCAGCTGGAGACAGTTAGAGAGTGATAAATAATGAAAGAGAAAACATGATTTTCCCCTCTGTGGTTTCTATTTGTGTAACCATATGTCACAGCTCAATACGGCCGCGTTTTTGGTTTTTTTCTTTTTTTTTTTCTTTTCTGCTTTATTCAGGAAAGAGTTGATTTTTTTTTTTCCATGGAGTGGCGATTTTTTTCCCAACTTCTTCGTTTTTTTCTCTAGTGCAGCGACAGAAGTATTTCTGTTTGTTTTCTTGTGAAACTCACTCGTACTCAGACTCCTTAAAGTCTGGCTTGTCCCAGGAACCGCGGAGGTTTGATAGGATTGTTCTCAGCTTCTTTTCAAATACCTGTCAGGGGCTGTGGGGAGAAGAAACAGCCGAGAGCAGCGCGGGGAAGGCTCAGCACCCCGGGCGAGCAGAGCTGAGCCCACGTCGCTCCGGCTGCAGCGATTGCACACAGGAGGATAAAACACACTGGAGCTTCCCCTGGCAAGGAAAGGGAGGGGTAGATGAGTGGTAACCCGGCTGTTTCTGCAGCAAGGCTCTTCGGGTGCTTTGTGAGGGTAATGGAGCATCACTCCTGCTCTTTGCAGGTGGGGAAACTGAGGCACAACGTGCTCCAGAGGGTTCATCCAGGGAGCGCACAGCCGAGCATCCCGTGCAATCCCAGGCACATGCTCAGATCCACCCCGGAGTGTCGGAAGCAGGGCTTTAACTGGGGGAGAAGGAGGTGGTGGGAGATGGAGGCAACCCGAGAAGGAGATCTCAGATGAGCGTAGCTCTTTCCCTGAGGAAAGGCCCTGGCAGCGCCCGACAGAGGCTGGATGGCAGCAGGGAGAGCTCAGGGTGCACATCCTGCTCTGCCCACCCGTGCCCTGGGGAGGGCAGGTCCCTGCACGGCCCCTCTCCCTCCCCGCCAGGTACCGCACACCTTCCTGCTGCAATTATCCCCTGGCTCCCTCTGCGCCACATCCCGGCTGCCGGCGTCTCTTCTCCTGCCATGCCCCCGGAGCTGCCGGCGCTGTTCGGAGCTCTTGGCACCTTCTGTGGATGAGTTTCCCCTCAGAGCACTCTTGGCCAGGGGCGTGCGATGTGTTTTTTTGCCCTAGCAAGTTCTCCGGCTTCATAACATCCTCTTCCCGCAAGATACATCGTTTTGGGAGAGCAATTATCCGAGTGACCTCATCCATGTCTGCGGCATGAGGTCACCAACGTTCGGGGAGGTGTGGACCAGCCCGATCCAAACGGGGTGTGCCGGGAGCTCGGCTCATCCCGATCCAGCATTTGGGCTCGCTCCAGAGCCCCATCCCATCTCCAGGGAAACTGGAAATTAGTCGGGGCACAATTCCCAGAGGCCAAACCAGGCACCTGAGCGTGGATGCGGCAGTGGTTGGATGGGTGTAGGAGCCCAAGTGGTGCCAGTGCCCAGCACCCCTGCCCAGCTCAGTGCCGTGGGTTTGGGGGAGTGGAATCACGGAATATACTGAGCTGGAAGGGACACACAAGGATTATCAAATCCAGCTCCTGGCCCTGCCCAGGACACCCCAACAATCCCCCCTGTCCCTCAGGGTGTTGTCAAACACTCTGGAGCTCTGGCAGCCCTGCACACACACAAGGGCACACACACTACACTGGCATTTCCACTCCACTTTGCCTCGCTCGTTCCCACGTCTGCTCTAGTGACACTCAGCAGTGACTGCTTTGGGGGGAAACTGGTATTTCACTGCTGCACCAGTACCCTGCAGGTTTCAGAGGTGAGGCCACACCAGTGAGACTGTTGTCTGAAATGTGCCCAAATTCACCCAAATGCTGGAAAGGAACGCTGTTCCCCAGACTGGAGCCACCATGTCCCAGCAAAACCACCCCAGTTCCATGTCTGAGCCACGTGCTGAGTGCCTGAACACTTTAGCGTTGATGGATTTGTCCTTTTTTAAAGCAATTAACCGAGTAAAATCAGTATCTTCTTGCTTCAGGTCACAACAAGCTCTCACTGCAGGGCTTGAGCTGCAGGCTGGGGGTAGATGGACCCTGCTGGTTCCCCAACCCCCTTCCTGCCCCAGCAATTTCATGGCCCAAACCTGCTCCTCAGCCCTCCCAGTCCTGCTCCTCTCCCCGCAAGCGCCACAAAATAAGGGCTGGGAATTCATTGCAGGTTAATTGGGGTTATTTCATATTAAAGCCCCTTTGCCTCTGTAACCAAACCTTTGTTGCACATGTTTCTGACGTGCCTTCCTGCACCTCTCCCAGCACAGAGGGGGTTTGTGCTATGGAAAGGAGGTGGTTGTGCTTCCCTCTTCCACAACTCCTGCAGCCCAGGTGATGTCCTGGCCCACATGGGAAGTGCCACCTCTTTACCCATGTCCCCTCCTGCTGTGGGTCACTCCTGCTGTGGTGACAAACCCCAAATTCTCTTGCCATGGGTTGAACACCGGTGCAAGATGCCATCCTGGAGTCCATCTAGATGGCACCTGGAGGGAATCCAAAGCCTCTGGAGGACATGGGTTCTTTGTTATTTATTAAAGGCGCCTTGAAAATGTCTTTCCATGGTTGTTCCTGAGTGTTGAGCAGTTCATTAATGTGCCCACCTTTCCTGTCATAAACCCATGGACGCAGGCTCATAAAATCCAAATATCTCATCAGCTGGGAACTGTATCTGACACAACGGCACAGGAATACCAAACCAGCTCCCTCCGGGGAGCACTTCTACCTGCAGATCCCTCATCTCCAGGCCTTCAGCCCCCACCTCCACAGCCATGCCAGGAAGCATCCAGGCTCTCCATTGCTTTTTCCACTCCTGGCTGTGCAAACGCCCGGCCCCCGCTCCCTCGGGCTGCATTCGCCCCTAGCTCCGCTCCCACCCGGCACTGCCTGGGTTAATGGGAGGCACTTGGATGGAAAGGGCCTTTTTTATTGTAGCAGCAGATACGGAGAAGAAAAAGCGTTAGAATCATTTATCTGGCTCGGAGTGTCGCTAATGCCCTCGGCTTTAGGCCAACGTGAGATATTGGGAGGTAAATCGGCCAAGTCATGCTGTACAAACATTTCAGAAAAGAAAGATATTTCCAGGCTCTTGCAGGAATCCAGCTCTCCTCCCGCTGGGTTACTGTGGGATTCAGCTGGGTTCGGAGCCCGCTTCACCTTCATCTGTGGGTGCTCAAAAAGCAGAGCTTCACCCCAAAAACTGGGGACTCTCAGTGACTTGTCTGCCCTGGCACCAGCCGGGCTCCTCATGGAGCATCCCCAGGGATATTCTTGTCTGGGCAGTGGACAAAGCTGGCTTTTTAGATTAACAATGGACTTAGCCTTCCTGAAGACCGTGTATTTTCAACGATATGCACATATTTTTTATTACTTACAATGTTTTAATTGATGGGTTCTTTGTTATTTATTAGTCCCACTGAAAATGTCTTTCCACTCTTGTTCCTGTGTCTCAAGCACTTCAGTAACATTCCCACCTTTCCTGTCATAAACCCATGGACACAGGCTAATAAAATCCAAATATCTACTAGTAAAGTCCCCCCATATAGAATAAAACCCCACTCACTGCCCATATTGCAAGTGCCTACATAAACCACAGGAGAAGGTTTGTGCCACTGCACTGTCACCCGTGATTAAAGTATGGAGAGAGGGTGGCAGTGCTGGGGTGTCCCAGTTGTCCCGGGAGGGTTCAGGAGTGGGACAGGCCCTCCCTGGGACCCCATAACTGGGCTCTGCCTTCTGTCTGGCTTGAAGGTCCCAAAGACTCTACCCCTTTCCTTACTGCCATGCACGAAGGGTTGAGTTTGGGGCATCTTGGGGGGCTACAAGGGGCTCCCAGTCACAGTCCTACTCCATCAGTTCTCCACCAGGAGCTGATGGGGAGCAGGGAAGGGGCCACAGAGCCTGGGGGTGGTGTGAGGAATTGTCGTCCCTCCCGAAGCCAAGGGGAGCTGCAGTTGAGCCTGGCTGGTTTTCATTGAGGGAACCTGCCTGAACAGGGAGCCTGTGACTCGCACTCGTGGAACAACCTTGGTTTTCCACCCGCTGGAGGCGGAGGTGTTTGGATCCGGACTTTGGGGCCACCCCAGCCCCAGAGGTGCAGAAATCCCCAAGCCCTGGAGCAACCCAGGCCCTGTCCTGTTGCTGCAACAGCACATGAGAAAGCCTATGGATTCTTTCCCTTTCCATCCCCATCTCAGAGAGTCAAAGCAAGATGGGCTCATCCCGGGGCTCTGCACATCACCAGGAGCGTCTGCTCCCAGTGTCACACAAACAGGAGCGAGCTCGTGGCACCTGCCCCTCTCAATGCAGGGCTGGGAGACCCCCAGAGACCCCCCTTTCCTCCCTGTAGCTCATCCCCACCCTGGCTGGGCCATGGGCTCGCTCATGCCTGGCCAGGCACGTGGGTGGGCGAGGGGAAGAGCGGGAGGCTCCCTCAGAGCAGCTCTCCCCCCACGGCCCCCGGCCCAGTGATGTGTTTATCACGGAGTGTTCACAGCCTCCGATCAATGGTGGGTTGGGAAAACACTCCAGCACATCATTATCATAACAACCTGACAGCAAACTTGGCACACAGGGTCCTGGGGTGGTGGCTTCCTGCTCCCTGGGCACCGGTGCCAGCAGCACCCTTTCCCCCTCCCCTGCCCATCCCTTGGTTTTGGCTGACTCCTGCGGGATGTCCAGATCCCACAGCCACCAAACACCAGATCTGAGTCCTGGCTGAGCTCCGGAGCATCCCCCAGCATCGAACCCCGTCCCCCCTCTGCCTGCAGCCCCCCGGGACCCCCACACTTTGCTGGAGGGCACGGACTGAATCATCCAGTAACACAGAAATCTCGGAGTCCTCTTTAGATGTCCCAGGAGGAGGCAGATCTGAGGGAAGGCAGCGGAGATGATGCCTGCAGCAATGTCAGTGCTAGAACAGCCGGGCTGACAGGATTCAGAGCAGGGATTAAGGTTGGGATCAGGGATGTGGGGGAAATGAAAAAAGACTCTGGCTTTCAGGAGCATCTCTGCTGTGTTTGTGTTCGTGTTTGCTGGGAGGAGGACGGGCTCCTGGCTTTAAAAGGCTCCCCGAGAGGCCGGGGTTCACCTCGGAGCTGCAGCTGGTGATGTTTGAGGGGAGTGAGGATGCAGTGGAGATATTCTGCTGTCCCTGGAGCAGCTGGACCACGGTCACAGGGAGAACCCAGGCAGACCCAGCACTGGCCCGTGGGAGGATGCATTGAACATCCCTGGATGCCTGAGGAACCTCTGTCTTTTCACAGGAGTTTCCAAAATGTCACTGTTTCACTTCCTGACCAAACTATTCCCACTTCCACAGTGCTTCTGGGACGGGACATCCCTGACTCCCTCCTGAGCTGGGGCAGCAAACACCAGGGTGGTGACAACTCCCTTTGCAGCTGCAAATGCCTTTGCTCCAAGGGGGTTTTATTCTGCCAGGGAAAGCAGAGCAACTACCTCTCGCCATGCTCCAGCCCCTGCTAAAAGCAGGACAATGGGTCACGGGAACCTCAAGGAAAGCAAGAAAGGAGGAGGAAAAGCCGGGTCAGTGGTGCAGCTCATTTAGGTACAAGACACTGGGACTCCCAGCAGGCAGGGACCACTCCCCGTGACTGCTGCCTCTCCCCTGCTGCTTCCCACTGTGTCCCCAAGAGACCCAGCCACTTGTCTGTGGTGTCACAGCTTTGTGCTGCTTCCCCTCTCCCCAGAAAGGGGCTGTTGTGCGTTTGCACCCCAGCAAGCGGAGCTGGGGGTCTCCCTTCCCAAAGGCTGCTCTGGGTCCTTCTCCCCCAGCTGCAGCCCCCAAAAGAGCAGCACCGCTTCATTTCTGCCCGGTGAGCTGGGCGAGGGAGGAGGCAGCCCAAGTTCGATGCTAGAGGAAAGCAAAACCTACTTCAAATTTCCTTTCCGTGAAGGAGAAGTCCCAGGCGCTTCAGAGCAGGCGGAGGGTCCCTGGCTGGGCTCAGCCCTCCCACAGCTGAGAGAGCCCTGGCGCTGCAGTGGGGCCCCCACACCACCAGCCCTCTCCTCCTGCTCTTATCTCCGGGCAGGGAAGGGGCTCGGGGTCTCTCCATGTGGCAGAGGAGGTGTCCAGCTCCAAACACTCTCCAGAGCACCAGTGGGGGCTGCTTCAATCCACGGGCTCTGCAACCTCCACTGTCCAGGCAACGCTCCCAGTCAAAGCAAATCTGGATTCTCTTCCCTCCAGCCTATTTCTCTCCTTCTCGCCTTTTTTCCCCTTCTCGCTTATCTCTGCACGGACCAGGAACTTTCTCCCAGTGCTGCCCACCCTCCTCGGGGCTCTTGCACACTTTTGCTCCTGGTTTGCACCCATGGCCCCAACACACCCTTTGCTCACACGGGCACGCGAGGAGGCAGAGCCCCACAAGCCCTGGAGCTGCTTGAGACATCCTCATGAATTATACACTCCAACACCTTTCTCCTCTTCACCACTCCAACTCTTTCATTTCAAAGCTCCCTCTTTTTCCCCATCAAGACACAAAAGCACCAAGTTTCCCTTCACATCCGTCTTTCCCCTTCTCCCCTCCCCTCGACTTGCAGCATCCAACCCTCTGTTTTCCACGTGGGGTTTTTTCCTTCCTTCCTACCCCTCACCCTATTTTTTTTTTTTTGTTTAAGTTTTTCTTTTAACTTTCAAGGTCACCACGGACAGACAATGCCACCAGTGCCTGTTTGATATGTGAGCGCTATTGGCGTCCATTGCCACGGTTTCCGTGGTAACACAGTAACCATTAATTTTCAATTAAAGTAGACAAAAAGCCCGATGACAGCTCCAGGTCTGCTGAAGATGTCAAGAATCCGTATTAATATACAGCAAGAGAGCATAATTGTGTGTCCATCTTCCCGAGCAACGAAAATGGAGGGATAATTACCAGCTAGAAAGCCACTCTGTAATTTTGTTCTTACTGTCACCACAACCCTACATATTAGCATAAATTAAAAGCAGGGTTTATTGTTACCAAAGTGCATTGATATTTCCAGCCTATTTTCTTCCTTTTAACTGTTTGTTGTTGATGAGTGACTCCTGGACACATGGTGGGTGAGCCCCCAGGAGCAATCGAGATGCCAGGAAGTAATGGATGGAGCTTTGCGATGCCACCCAGGTGGAGGGAAGGGAGGAAGAGCGGGGAGATGTGTGGAGGTGGGCAGAGAAATCCCGGCCCTCTTCCATTCTCCACACCCGTGGTGAGATCCGTCTCCAGCGTGGTCCAGCCCAGCCCAGCTGCTCCGTGGGGGCTCTGCCACGTGTCCCATCCCACCTCCTCGGGTTTCACCACGGAGCTGGAAGGGCTGCGAGTCCCTGACTGCTCCACGCTTGGTGACAGCCGCTGAATTCATGAATTTGAGTGAATGGAAAAAAGCGGGTTCCTTGTATCATATCCAGAGAAAGCTGTCCTTCAAATGGGAATTTAGTGTAATTACCCTTAAGGGAGCGATCCTCAGGCAGTCAGTCACAACACTGACCCGCTGCTTGGATCTGACAGCGAAATTACAGGCTGTGTACTCAACAAAAGGGGCTTCCTTCCTTCTGAGAGGGACATGAAATGCTGAGGTTTGAAAAGAAAAGCATTGGCTTCTAGGTTTTAAATTAGTGCCTCACACAGGACTTTTCCTTTGCACAGAAATGGGAAGGGGTGGAGGAGAACGAAGCCAGGGAGGGGAACAGGCATTTCATGGCTGGAAACAGAACTGAGAAGCTCCAAATTCCCATCAAGGAAAGAAAGTGGGTTCTCAGGATTTGTTTGGTGACACGCAGAGAGGTGATGGGGATACTGAGGAGCAGGAGGGAGATTACCTTGCACAGAGGTCTGGTACATCCCTGTCCTCCTGCAGGAGCAGGGTCACTGCAGCCACAACAAGCCTTGGCCTCCCCGGCTGCCACGACCCCCAAGGTTTGGGGGTCACACACGGTTTTGGTGGCAAGTCAGGCTGCACCCAGGGAATACCTGTGCAGAGCCTGCGAGAGCATCCTGGAGAGGGGGTGCATTTGGGGAGCCAGGGCTGGTGTTCAAGGTATCTTGGTAAAGGAATGGTGACCCGAGCAGCTGCAGCCAGGCCAGAGGGACTGGGAGTGAGGAGCAAAAAGGTCAAATATAACTGTTTTTGGAAAAGGCTCGGTGCAATGAAGAGTGAGAGTTATATTTGACCACAGGTTTGGGGTGAGCAACATTTGGTGTGAACTTACAACAACGTGGAGAGCAAGAGAACCCACAGTGGGGTCAGGGGATGCTGTGGGGCTCTGCCAGGTACCCCCAGCTGGGTACCAGCCTTGCCCATCGCCTATTGAGGGAGATCAGAGAGCCGAGGGAGTTCAAAGCTGAGCAGAGAAGCAAAGATAAGAGGTCTGGAAAACGTGGCCCACAGGGGAGATTGGAGGAGCTGTGTCTGTTTAGTCTGGCCCGGAGAAGGCCAAGGAGGGCAGGTGATAATGGCCTTGCTTTGGAAAAGGTTGCTGTGCCGAGGACAGGGATCAACTGCTCTCACATTCCCAGTGTGGGAGGAGCAGGAAGGGGCTTCGCCTGCAGTTCTGGGATAAGGAAAACTGTGTATGAAGATTCTGCTGTATGTGGCCAAGGGAGATCACAATCTTCCACAATAAGACTTAAAAGAAAAGATTAGAGGCCACCTGGAGAGAGAGCTGACCCACTGAGCATTCCCCCAGGCATCACCACCAGGACTGGCAGAGCGGAGCTGGGTGCTCACCCTAAACCAGTCTGGAGTGTTAATGCTGCTGTGGCAGAGCTAAAATGAGCATTTCCTTTACAAACTTCAAGGTGCTCCAGTGACCAGGTGGTGTGAACAGGCAGCTCAGGGAGTGACCAGGGTAAATGCAACCAAAATCCCTGGGTTTGGCCAAATTGAAACATTTCAAAAGTGGGTCAGGTTTGACAATCTTTGCAGTGGGAATAAGGAAACAGGAGCAGGCTGAGACCATCTCACTTGTGCCATTCAAAAATGGGGACAGTTCTGAATGAGTTTGTTTGGAGAACATTCAGTGCCTTTGACACTTCAAATATGACAACAGTGTGAAAAGCTCAAAACAGAATCATCTGAGGGTTTTTGTAAACAAACCCCTTCATCATTTGAAGGGTTTTTCTTCCAAACTCCAGTTCATGTTAACTAAAAAAAAGTTGCTTTTTTATCTGTGGATAGAGTTCCCTTTTTAAATGGTGGGATTTGCATCGATCATGAGTCTATGTGATGCCTGCAAGAGCCTGGGGCTGCAACAGCTTGAAAACTCAGAGGCCAGCAGGCCTGGCTAGCTCTGTGTCTGTGAAACAACACAGAATCATGGAATGCTTTGGATTGGAAGGGACCTCGAAGCTCATCTAGTTCCACTAGACCGGGTTGCTCAATCCACAGGATTCACCTGTGACCCTTCTCAAGCATTTCCTGGAGTCAAGATCTCTGATTTTTCCAGGGAAAGCCAAGATGAAGACTGAGCCCTTTTAGTCCAGGTGTCCCTGGGCTGCCCACGGAGGGCTCTGCAAGTGCTGGCTGGATTTCCAACCACTCTGGGCCCAATCAGCCACTACTGGTGCCACTTCTCCAGCATCAGGGTCAAGATGCTGATTCAAACCAGCTGAGCTCAGCTCTCCACGTTTCCTTTCCACCTGGCAGATCCAGTTCTTAGCAGCGTTTTCCAGCGGCAGAGGAAGGCACGGCAGAGGTGTGGGGGGTGCGGGGCTCAGGTGACTTTGAGCTCCAGGTGAACCCCAGCCTGCTGCACGGCCAAGGGCAACCTGGGCTCAGCTTTGTGGAGCTGGCCATCCTTCCTTGCTCCCGTTCCCTCCACGGGGCTCGTTTCACTCACAGCCTGTCCAAGGCAGGGGATCCCTCGCAGACATTTATCTCCCAGTGCCTGGCACGGCGATCTCGCAGCACCTCCGCGCTGCCCATGCCACAGGGAGACGCTGGCATTCACTGAAAGCCCTGCCCTCCCTGCACCCCTCACCCCCACTCCAGGCTTCGTCCCAGGACCTGTGGGACACCCAGCCCAGCCCCTCAAACCACCCCAGTCCACGCAGACAGAGCCAGCAAAGGGTCAAAAAGATCCCAGCCCTCCTTCCCCCCCTCGATATAAATACCAGCCTACCAGTCGACACAGAGTACATACATCTTAAACAAACACTTGGCTGGGCTGTTTATCTCCACAGCCTTTAAACAAACTCTTTCAAAGGTTTCTGCTGATATGAGAGATTTACTGAAAACCATTCGCCCTTCTTAAAAGCCTCTCAGTTTATGCTGCTCTGGGTGAAACGAATAGTGTTTGAGCCTGGAGTTTTCTGTCTTCTGACCGCATGTTTATCCGAGGGGCCACTGCTGGCTTTGATACGAGAGCAGCACGGACACAAATCTTTACGAGGGAAAATATAAAATAAACCCAGAAACTCCGTGTGTGCGTGTGCGTGCATGTGGCACGAGTGGAGGGGACCAGGCAGGGAGGAGGGAAGGGAAAGGTCCGTCCTTGCTGGGGTCACGGAGTCCCAGAATCATTTAGGTTGGAAAAGACCTCCGAGAGCATTGAGTCTAACCTGTCACCCATCACCAAGCACCTTGTCACTAGACCAGAGCACTGAGTGCCACGTCCAGTAGCTCCTTGGACACCTCCAGGGATGGGGACTCCACCACCTCCCTGGGCAGCCCCTTCCAAAGCCTGGCCACCCTTTCTGTGAAGAAATTCCTCCTGAAATGCCATGCTTAGTGTCTCCAGTCTCTGGTTCCAGCATCCCACATCGCTATCCCACCGTGTACAGTATTCCCATTAAATTTTTCATCCCAGTGACCGGGGCGGGACTCCCTGAGTGATATATTTTTAGCAGGTCTCAGCAGGATCCGTGACAGCCAGCTCAGCACCTCCACAAGCGTGTCAGTGTCCCACTGCTTGGTTTGCAGAGCAGGTGCCATAAAACCACAGGGAAAACTGAGAGACATCAGAGTTACTGGCAGAGCAGTGAGGACGAGGATGAGGATGGGAATATCTAGACAGCTGAGAAGCTTTATACTGTCTTGGTGCGTTTTCAGCCCCAGTTCACAAGTGGGGAACCTGAGGCAGAGGGAAATGATATGCTCAAGGACACTTGGGAGGTAAATGGGAGGAACTGGAGCTGAGTTTATACCCTAGATAGTCCCATTCAAGGAAGGCTGATCTGCTACTTCTGACTCTAACATCAGCTGAAGAAAAGAGAGAACAGACTGAAAGTACTCTTGGAGGAGCTGAACCATGCAGCTGGAAAAGCACTTGCCCTCAGTGTCTGGGAATTGCACCTTGGTTTTAACTGGGGCCGTTTGCCCTGCCCCAGGTGCATCGTGCCCACACGGAGCCCTCCTGGCAGCCCTGCCCGAATGGCATTGTGCCGGGGAATCTCAAATAAAGACAGTCGCCACCCCCCAGGCCCTGAAACTAGTGACAGAGTAAAACACTCTCCTTATTTTCAAGCAGTTTGCACCATTTCTCCAGTGTTTTCCAAGGCACTGCCGGAGCCCTCGATGTGTTCCTGCTGCACTGTGCCATGCAGAGCAGGAATCTGCTCCCTCGTTTCCAGCAGCTCGGGGCTCTGCAGTGTTACGTGTCATTCCTTATTTACTGTCCTCCCTCGCTTATGACACACTCAGGCAGGGACCTGTTTGTTGTCAGTGTGACACCCACGTCGGTAAACAAGGCGAGTTTACCCAGCCCTCAATCAGGGAGCTGTCGATGGCTCCGCTTCCAAGAGCACAACAGCCTTGGGATGGCGAGGGCTGGGAGCCCGCGGGGGCGATGCTCTGACATCCAATACCCTTGGGGTCCCTCACTCACACAGAGGACGAGGGGCTGCTCTTGCATCACCAAAAATCATCAACCTCCACCGCAGGCTCTTCAGGAAAAGGTTGTAACCAGGTGTAGGCTCCTAAAGGTTTTATTTCCTTTTATTGCCATATGAATGTTATTCTCCTCTCTGGCTCCCAGGCCTCCCAGGGTTTTAGCAAGCCGGAGGGAACAAAGCTACGGGACAGGTTTCAGAGTAAACATCAGCTACCACGAGACTCGTGACACAATTGCAAAAGCTCTGGCCACCCAGCCACACTTGGAGATATGACCTTGCTACCCTGGAAAGCGGAAGGCAAATAAAGAAAACCCCAACAGATTTCTCATGGAGAGCCATTGCAGCATCGTGGCGTGGGTTTCCAGCCCAGTTTGGAATAAGCTGGAGGCTCCACATGGGATTTGTGAATGCTGGCATTGATGGTACAGCTTTTCCATCCCTTTTCCGGCCCCCGCGCTCCAGGCAGGAGAAGCTCAGAAGCTTCTGGGTCTCTCACGAGCCCAAAGCTTGAGGCTGTGGGGAGGGAGAAGGATGGAGAGGATTGCTCCCAGATGTCTCTGCACCACTGTGCACGTGGACACAGGGAAGTCCAGGCTTCTCTGGGGTTCTCTCTGGTGGTTTTGTGTGCTCTGCATTTAGGAGAAACCCGGCAAAAGAACAAAGGTCAGGGCAGAAATGCCGGTATTTATTTATCCAGGAGAACTTTTCGAACAACACGTATTTGGGAGCCTTTCGAAACAACAGAACTCGCCCCGCAGAGCTGCTAAACCAGTTTGGTGGCGACACTCCTGCATTTACGGGGCAGGACGGGGGACAGGGGGAGAGGCAGCTGGAACAGCCGCCGTCCACCAGAGCACAATACCCCCCAAACCCATCCTGGGGGGCTCAGCATGGCTGGTCATTCCCAGGGATTGCCTTCACTCTTGTCTCTAGCACGGCAGGGGAGTCCCATTTCCTGGTGCTGGTTACCCTGGCCTGAGCAAAGACCAAGTAACGTGGCCTGACATGGGTAGGGGCAGGATAAGCTTAGTTCTAGGTGTAAATAAAGAGAAAAAAGCAAAAAGTTGCTTTTCCAGAGAGAAAACTTTGGAGCGTTGCCCCCAGGCTTTTCAGATCTCAGATTTATGGCATTTGCTGTAACGGGAGGTGTTGGTGCTTCTCCATGGGAACCCAGGAGCGTGGGGTGCTCGGGACCTCTGGACCAAACCCTGCCTGTCCTCAGCCCCCACATCAGTGGCCACTTTTGAAAACTCGTGGCCATAAGTGGAGCAGCCTCTGTGGGTGACGTGGGTCTGAGAGCAGGGGCTGGGTGGCAGCAGGTCCCCAAGCCCGTAACAACCACGTCCCAGTGGAAGCTGTCCCTCGTTTCACCCCGCGTTAGTGCTCTGACCCAGGTGCCGATGGCCGTGGTTGCCTCTCACTGCTGCTTGGGTCCTGCGGGAGGACAGGACGTGCACCCACCCCGACGGGTTTGCCTGGCAGTGTTTTGGGGAGCAAAGCTCACCACGGCAGCTGGAACATGTGGCTGCCCCGGTGCCACCAGGGACCAGCTCCTGGGTGCTATTTTCCCCGGCTCCTGGGACAGCAAAACCCCCACAGTGGGGACTTGGGGTGTTTCTGGGCACTGTGTGAACCAAGGCAGGCAGGTTATGGCCGTGTGGCCAATGGCCTTGCCTGAGCTGTGCCTGTAAACCCTCAGATTTGCTCTCCTCATCCCTTTTGCTGGCGATCTGCCTGACAGATGAATGACCGACACCCCAACATCTCAGCATGGACGGGGCTTGGGAGGAGAAAATAAACACAGGCCAAATCCCTGGCCCAAGCTCGGCGTGGCTGCCTTGGCTCCCGCAGCGCCCGTGGCATCAGTAGCTCGTTTTTAGGTCGCCCCTACCCTCCCCTTTGTGCTGCACCCCCAAAAGGCAGCTCGGCCCCCACCCGCCCCGGCCCCTCCGACACCCCCAGGGCCGTGATGAGTGAACCCCACGGCAGCGTGTCCCCTGCCCGCTGTCCCCCGTCCCCCGGGGCGTCCCTGCGCGGGGCAGCCCCGCCGCCAGCGAAACGGGGGCAGCGCAGACGGGCCCCTGAGCGCACAGCGAAGAGAAGACTTTTTGTTCACATGTGTTGGCTCAGCTCAAATAACTCATCGGGGACCCGAGCTGCAGGCTGGAACGGGAAGAAACTCTCTCCAGATGAAAGGATGTCAGAAAATTGTATTTAGTCAACTGCGTGTGTGTGTTAGAAAGGGGCGGAGGGAGGAAGGGGCCGCGGAGGCTGTTACTGTGACTGACTTTCTGACTTCTTAACTTGTCAGCATATCCTAAAGTTAAAAATGCACATGCACACAGGCCTGCAGCCAAAGAGGCCGTCTAGCCGCAAATCCAGATGTGGGGGCCACGGCGCTCCCGCCAGCCCCGCTCTCCCTGAAACGACTTTCAGACTAAACAATTGTGACTTGGCTGTGAGAGCAGCGCAATTCCAGATGCTGCTTTCCTTGCACGTTGTTTTAATTGGGCTGGCAGGCGCAAGGGCTCTTTCAGTGAGAGCAAAGCTTCCCCACGGGACCGCGGTGTTTTGGCAAAGCTCCCACGCTGCTACCTTAAGAGAGAAGGGGGGGAAGGAGAGGGAGAGGAGGGGAGGCAGGGAGGTGATGGTGGGGAGAAAAATTGCGAGCGACTTCCCGAGGTGTTTACTGCCGCGAACGGCCGCCACGCTGCACTTTTATCTGCTGAAATTCTCACCTTTTTTTTTTTTTTAAAATTTTTTGCTTCTTTTTGGGCTCGGTTTGTTTTATATCACCCTGGGAAAAAACAAAACGCACGGGACACGAGGCGGTGCTGGGATGGGGACTTTTCCCCTTGCAGCCCGGGCCAGCCTGTGCCGGCAGCGATGCCAGGACAGCCTGGTGTCCTTGGGAAGGGAGTGCCCAGGGTCTGTGCCTCGACCAGGGGCAGCATCCAGAAGCCACGGCGGGTTTCCATGCTGGCCATCCTCCCGGCACTGCCACAGGCATGTTCCCACCTCCCTTCCCTGGTGTTCACGGTCACAATACACCCGGCACTGATCGGGGAGCAGCGCGTTCGCCCTTCGCCTTGTGCTGGCAGAGTGGGACGTAATAAGGGTTGTTAAAGTCACTGCAAACCTAGCCCTGAGTGTGTCGGTGCTGACATCCAGACCACGATCCAACAGGGAAAACCCTGTGTCTGGGTGGGAACACCCTCGTTTTGTCCTCTCCCAGCTGCCCCCGTGCCAAACCCACGCCGGCTGCTACGAACAGGTTAAACCACCCATTTTGGGACCCCTCCTTGCCATCTGTGCCGCTCCCCTATTTATCCCCCTTCTCCCACGGCACACCCAAGAGGAGGGCTCCCCTTCTCTGCCCTCGCAGGGTTAACCCAGGGGGCCCTTGTGCCATGGGGTGAGACCCCAAACTCTCCTCTCCCTGCCCTGCTGTGGCGTGCCGGCCCCGGCGCTGCCAGCGCCTGAGTCAACAGCACAATTTTAGCCTGGGCCAGGCTCCTCTCCCGAAGGCAGCCCGAGCCAAGGGAGGCACAGCTGCCACCGAGGTGGGATTTTAAGGTAGACTCTGGAAGGAAAATCCCAGGATGCCCGTGGGGAGCGTGGGAGGCAGGAGGGGAGCGCAGAGCTGAGCCTGCTGTGGAACCCGCCACGGAGGGGGCACAGCAGGTCCCGGCAGCCCCCCGGGCACTTCCAAAACACACCGCAATGGGGACGCAAAAATATGGCCGTGCTATTTTTGGAGGGGATGATAAAATCCCAGGGAATGCTGCCCGGCCGTGGGGAAGGGGTTGGGCACCGCGTCCCCTCTGGTGGTGCCACCAAGGGCTCAGCCCTGGCCACCTCCCCGGCTTGTTGTGCCTGAAACTGGGAGCCTGAGTTCCTGAGGTTCAGGGAGGGCTGGTCCTCAGTCTCCTCCATCCAGCGCTTCCAGGAGCGGCAGGTTCTTCCGATCCATGAAATGCAAGGCAAAAAAATGTGCTTTGGGGTCGGGGGGCTCTGACACCGCAAACAGAGCAAGGAACCGAAAGCGCTGTCCCAAACCCAGCCTGGCTCCTGGGCCAAGTGCACTGGGAATGGTAAAAAAGAAGCAGGAAGGTTTTCTAGACAGGAAAAAAAAAGTCCCAAACACATCCTTTGCCTGCGCCCTTACAAGTCCCTTAACTCTTTTTTTCCCCCCTAAATGGAGAGGGAAATAGTGTGTTTTTTTGCTTTTGGGGGGGTTGTTTGTTTTGTTTGTTTTAAAACTTTGGCCTCATTAATTTCCAACAAAAATTTCCCCCCAATAAAAGGAAAACATGGAAAGAAAAACAAACTATTAGAAAAGAGAGGAGGGAGGAAATGTTATTTAAAAGGTTACCAGACCACATCATTTTCCAATGATATTATATACTCCCTGCAGTATCCAAAATATATATGGGCCTTAGGCCAAGAATGTAAAAAAAAAAAAAAAAAAGAAGNGCCTTCTTGGAAGTAAAAAAAAAAAAAAAAAAGAAGAAGAAGGAAAAAAAGAAGAAAAAACACCCAGCGTAGACACAACATCTGGACAGAGGCTGAACAAAACCTCCATTTATCACACTTAATCCTGCAATGAAGCAGTCAACAGTTTACTTCTGTTTTGCTAATTTAGCTGCTTTCATGCTTCCGAGGTGGAAAAGTCAAAATAAAAGCTTGGAATTAAGTGTCACTTTGTGGAGCTACTTCTCCTTTTGCTCTTTTTTATGACACTTTATTCTCCTTTCTTTTTTTTAATCCCATTCTTTTATTAATTCCACCCTTCCTGCCCCCTTCTGAGTTTTTTTCTTTTCCTTTTTTTTCTTTTTTTTTTGCTTCCTTGGGAACTCTGGTGGCACAGCACCCACGGGCAGATCCAGAGGGTGCTGCTGTCCACAGACACAGGGAGAACCCCCTGAAGCCTGTCCCTGTTTCCACCCAACATCCCCAAATGGATGCCCAGAATGGATCCAGCACCGGCGGGATTTATTTCTCTTCCCTTCCTCTCCACACATTTCTGGGCTTTTTTCTCCAGGGGTCACTCCACTTTACATTTGAACCCAAACCCCTCCAGGACTAGGGGCCCCTGTCCCTTCCACAAAGGCAGTGGCCGACCTGGGAAATTCTGGGATGGGTCCAAGAACATCCCTGGGGTGCATCCTCCACTCTGCTGCTGCCACCCTTCAGGGGAGCGCTGAGGCTGATTTGTCATCTCCCCTGGAGGAAAGGCCACGTTTCCAGTGGAGAAAAGCCCATTTCCTGCCCTATTGCAGTGCAAATGTGAGCACATCCATGTGTTTGCCTGTGCTCCCCCTCGATTAATCCCAGGGCAGATTTCGCTGTCCTCGACAGGAGGCTCTTCCTTCCGACGAGCTATAAAGTACCCGACACCCTGTTTGGGGGCCGGTGATGATAACACCGACCACAGCATTAACCACAGCACATTCCCATCCCCCAGGAGTCACGGGATCCGGAGGATTCTTGTTTAGTCACTTAAATACGGATTTATGGCCCAAACTGGAAAAATTTTGGCCACTGAAGCTTTATTGCCTGAAGGATGAGGAATTTGGGGCTCCCAGAGAGAAGGTTGGTTTGTCCCACCCCAATGTTTGCTTAAAATTAAGGCGGAAAAACATTTTCCATTGGAATTTTGTCTGTTTCCACCGCTGTTATTTCCAGCCTCTGCGGGAAAGGAGGGCAAAACCTCCCTGAATATCCAGCTGGACCAGGCTATTTGCACATATTTACTAAACACGGTTATTTGCTGCTCTCGTAGCTTCTTCAGACCATTTTTGTTGTGTCAAGAGCAAAAGATACAACAAACATTCATCCTCAGAGGTTTAATTAACATTTGTTATGACCAGAACAAGCAGCATCTCAGGATGGCGTTGATGCTGGACGCAGTCCAGGGAATTGGGTTTGTTTTTGGGGCTGTCTGGTTCCCTGCTATTGTTCCATCTCTGCTTCTGCTGTCGTTTCCCTCCACTTGATGTGGTTTCACGTGTGTGTCAAAGGCTGGCTTGTCTGGATAGACCCTGCTTGTAACCGGTTTAAAAACTGGAAGATAATGAAGTAACTAAGGAACTGAGTGCTTTAAGGATTGCAAAGAAAAAGTCCTGGGAGGTATGAAATGCAAAAAATATTCCTGGTTACTCCAGAGCAGTGGCTGGCCCCGAATGAGGGTGTTCAGGAGTGACACAGGCCACATTCCTTGTCTAACAGACACATCAATACGAGATTAGATAAGGAGCTGCACGTTCAGGCTGTCTAGAGCATAACCAAAAAAACAAAAAAAGAAAGATCTAGTTTGGAAAAACAGGAGTGGAAAACTGCTGGGAAGTGTGACACTGGTCCAGGCTCCGTCCCTGCCTCAGTGGGCTGATTCCACGGAAATATGAAACCAAGGAACAGATCACCCTTCCACGTCTGACTTACTGCTTTGGGTACCAAGGGTAAACAACTGCTCAGAGGCCTTTGGGCTCCTGGAACCGCCCTCTTAAAACCCTCAAAACAATATTAAAGTGCAACACAATGAGCTCTGTTCGTTGTGTCCTGGACCTGCCCATCATCTCCGAGAACGGGCATTTCCCATTTCTGCTCCATCCCAGCAAACTTTTGCAAAGCTTTGAGCTATTTCCCCGCAGGATTTCCCCAGTTCCTTCCCAGAACCTTCTAGATGGAAACAAGGGACCCACCTAAAGCTGTTCCCCCCTTTGCCGTGCCCAACTCCACCCCAAAGCTGAGGGGCGTTTTGACACAACCAACCCATCCGAGCATCCTGTCTCCAGCTTAAGCGATGCCAGCTCCATCCCTGCCGGGCGGCTGCCGGTAATAAACAACCAGGTTGGCTTTTCCTCCTGGCAGAGCCGAGCCCTGGCGGGTTCCAGGCGGGTGCTGCCCTGGCACGGCCGCCCCGAGAGCCGCGGCCCCGGTGCCGAGGCGGCTCCGCCGCGATGCGACGGCGGCGCATTCCCACGGCTCTCCAGTGCACAGCCAGACCATGTCAGCCCTCGCACGTCGCTCCGGGGTCAGCCGTTCATGTTTACTGGAGGGGAAGAGGCCGCGGCAAACATTCCTCCCCGGTGCCTCACCCGGGCGGCCGCTCTCCCACCGCGCCGGGCAGCCCTGGGAAGGCACCGCCCGGCTCTGCCCACCCCGGGCAGGTGCGGCCGGAGGGGAAAGGGCCCCGGCTGCCCTTCTGGGGGCTCTTTTACCGGAACGACGTTTGTGGGGTTTGGGATCATCCCTGGGAACCTTCTGATGGAGGGCCCGACTACGCCATCCCTCCCTGCGGTGGAGTGGGCAGCTTTCCCTGGACGTGCAGCTGTGCCAGGAGCTTGGCCCCGACCCTTTTGTATTCTCACACTCAGGGTCCCCCGCACCGTCAGCATTAGGGAGGGGGTTATGGCCCACAGCCCCATCCCCAAATCAGCAGGCAAGTCCTCTCCCGGGGGGTTTCCCCCCTGGGTCCCTCCTGCCCCGGCTGGTCAATAAATGATGGCCCAGGGCTGAGCTCTGCTGCCCGGCCTCGACATCCCTTCCCTGGGGCAGCCGAGGCCCCCCTGACTCTTTCCAGCAGGGAAACCCCCACACACGTGGCAGGAGCTGCTGTCCATCCCCGCTGCCCTCCCACCGTGCTGAGGAGGAGCTGCCACGGAGGGCAGGAGGCG
Source organism: Sclerurus mexicanus (assembly GCA_013396755.1). NCBI lineage: Eukaryota > Metazoa > Chordata > Aves > Passeriformes > Furnariidae > Sclerurus > Sclerurus mexicanus. The sequence goes on from VWZF01005795.1 coordinate 1,076,540, forward strand.
GATGGAGAGGTCAGAGGGAGAGCAATCACCCCGGCCCTGCCCGCGCTCCAGCCGCGGCACAAAGAGCCCGCTCGGACCCACCAGCACCAGCCCCTGGCTCTGTGCGGGTTTGGCGGGGCGGCTGAGCATCCTGGGGGCTTTGGGGAGCGAATCTGGAGCCACCCGGGAGGGCAGCTCCGTCCCTGAGCCAGGCTGGGAGCATCGCTCAGTGGGTATTCGGAAACTCCCCAATCCACACCTTCGTGCACAAAATCATCGGCGCCCCAGAAACAGTGTCCGTCAAACTACGGCAAAGCCGAGCCCTCTGCTCAGCTGGGAAGCCCCTCGCTCGGGGCTGGGAGGGGAACTGGCTCCTCTGCTGCTCGCCCAGGACTGCTGGAGGCAGCGGGACCCGCTGCTCTCGCTGGTATTTACCGAGTCCGCGGGGCTGCTGGGGCGAGCGCTGAGCAAACAGCGCCGGAGCATCCGCCGCCCCGGAGAGCTGCGGAACAAAGGAAACCTTTGCAGATGGGGAAAGGGGACAAAGAGCCCCCCGGTGCTTCCCCCAAGGCCACCTGTGGCAGGGATGGAGCTGGGGGGACGCTCAGTGATGGAGTCCTGGGTGCTTCGTGGTGGGCTCAGGGCCACCTGGCCCAGCGACAGCGGGGACTGGGCAGTCTTTGGCGGAGTGAGGTCAGGAGAGATGCTCGGTGCGAGGGCGACATAGGGACTGAGTGTCTCCATGTGCCAGTTTTTCCCTGGTTCGCGCTTCCCTCGTGGGCAGTGCAGACACTCCACTCCCTCATATGCCCAGAGACCCCACTCTTGCTGTTTCTGATTAAAAGAAAGGGAGAAGAGCCTCTGGTTCAGACAGTTTTGTGCATCAAACAGCTGGGCCCAAAGGGACACTCACAGCCAGACCGATCCTGCCCCACAACACCACCGGAGCATCCCGAGGAGCCCCTCCACACCCGGGGTTTGCCTGGAGCACTGGCGGTACCTCCGCAACTGCCGATGCCTCAAAGCCTCCTCTTTGGGGTTGTTGTCTCCTGCAGTTTTCTTTTTTCATATTTAATATTAATGGTAATGACTGTGGCAGTAAGATAATAAGCTCCAGTCAGATTAGAAGGGGGTCGGCTCTTATCTGTGCCTGTTGAAGACGCATGTCTTTCACCTGCTCCTTTAATATCCCCCATCTTTCATTCCTACCGCCGAGCCCCCTCCCACTGTCCTAGAACAAAAGGGGTATTATTGTCCGGGGTCTTTTCAGGCTGGAGCCAGGAAGACCTCCTCCTCCCCCAGCCGCTCCCCGAATGTGCAGCAGTTTGAAATGAGCCTTTTTCCTTCCCCGGCAGGAGATTAGCTCGGTTTGACAAGGCGGTGAACTTTAGGCAGGGTGAAATAGGGTCTCCTTGGGGAGTGGAGGCAGTTCAGCCCTGACTAATTCTGACAAAGAGAGGCACCAAAAAAAAAACCCCTGCCAAAAAAAAAAAAAATTAAAATAAGAAAAACAAGTGAGCTGGAGAGGAGGCAGGAGGGGAGGCTCGGGGGGAAGGAGGGAGCGTGGAGGCTGGAGCGAGGAAGGAGGGATGGGAGGCCAGAGGGCACGTTCCCGAGCGGGGCTGGGCTGCAGCTCCGGGGTTTGCTCCTTGGGTCTGGCCTTGGAGGAGGGAACTGCCTCGCCGTGCCTCCCCGGCCAGCCCCAGCAAGGGGATCTTGCTGCTCCAGGTCCACTTTCTCCTGAAAGCCCTTTCTTTATAATTTTTAAAATTCTTTGGAAACTCTTCAACATGAGCCCTGGGGCAGTGGAACCCCAGAATTTTTTTTAAAACACAGAACGAACCATTTTGCTGCTGTGGCCAAGGCAGACGGTTTAAACAAAATACCCTCCAGCCCCACAAAGTGAAAAATCAGGATTCGAATGGAAAGAGACCAAAGCAATTCCATTTCAAACTTTGTTTGTGCGTCAGAGGCCAGAGTTTGTGCAGAGACTTGTGATGGTGACGTGCCCAGGGTGGAGGGCGTGAATGGAGATGGGAGTGACGTAGGTGAGGGATTAGAGGAGAGATTGGCAGAGGAAAAGGCAAGCTGTTTCTTATGGCACTGTCTCATCCAGGGGTGTCTTCCATCACAAAAAGGCTTTGAAGTGGTGCAGAAAAGGGTCTGAAAGGAGAGAATGTGACCTTCGGGGTTGGAGGGCAGTGGGTCTGACAGAGGACTGAGGCGCCGTGTGTTCCGAGTGCTCGGGCAGAGGAAAGGGAAGCTGTACCTGGGATCTCACAGCAGCACAGCCCACGCAGGTGGTGCCTCACGTGGTGCTTCATGTAACAGGGATGGAGAATCAACTTGGAAATACCTTGTTTTCCCAGGTCATGGGGGAAGGCACCGTGTTCCTCTGTGGCAAAGAAACTTTTCTTTTTAATCAGGTTTTTAAGTTGGAAATGTTTGCAGATGAAAAGTTCTGTCAGTCTTCTGTGCTCTGCCCATACACACACACAAATATACATATATATATATTTATATTAATTTACACTATATGTACACTCGTGCGCGTGTGCAGGTGCATCGACCCTGGCTCGGAAAAGCAGGGGTGTGACCCAGGTCTTGGCACCCTGAAATGCCCTGTCAAAGAGGAAAAGTGGAGGAAGAGGCTGCTCAGAGGAGCCTGTGCACAGGAGAGGGCTGACCGAGACCAGGGCAGGGCTCAGGTTCTGGGTTAACTGGTCTCTCAAAATGCCTTTGATCCCCACAGGAAGGGACTGTCACGCCGACTTGCCCCTGAACACACCGGTGGCCTGTCACTCAGGATGTTCCCATCTGAGCTCTGAGTCTGGATTCAGGATCCGGAGAGAACACCGAGGCTGTGCCATCAATTCCTGCCGATATCCTGGCCCGGCTGTGCACAAAGGTGTGTTTTCCTCAGACAGCACCAGCTCTGCCGCCACCTCTCACTACCACCCGTCGCTGCCGTCCCTCTGTCCCCGCAGTGCCACGTCCCCTTGGTGCAGGGCGAGGTGACAACCCGAGCAGTGCACCCGCAGGCGCCACCCCAGTGCTCCCGTGTCCCAGCCCCTGTCCTGCAGGACACGCTGCCTTGGGCAGGACATTTCCTGCCAGTGGCTCAGCAAACCCCTGAAATCTCCCCGTCCTGCCAGGAGATTCCTCCCTAATGCTCATTAAGCCGCTTGCAAATCCCCGGCTGAACATGGCTGCACAAGTTTAATAAAGCGAGAGACAGATGCCATCAATCATGTGGGCCCGCCACACATCTGGGGGAAACCCAGGGCCATTACTCTCCTCTCTTCTCCCCACCTTTGTGGGCAGCAGCCCGTTCCCCAGGAGTTACACCAGACAGGTCTCTCCCCATGCTGGCCTTGCTGCGCCCCTCCATCCCGGGGTCCTCTCCTTGTTCCCCATCACCCGGGGCCCAAACCTCGCACAAGTGCTGAAGGGGCTTTCGCATGATCTCTTCTCCTCTGGCCAGTGGGATTTCCATCCTGCTGTCGAAGTTTTTGCTCTTTGGAATGACCAGGGCAGTCCCACAATGGACCGAGCCCAGAGGAAAGACCTCAGCACCCTATTTCAGTAATGCAAAGCAAGAGGGGGACCAGGGGGAGAAGGAGAGTGGGGAGAAGGCACAGAGGGCAGTGAGGGCAGCAGGAGGCAGCACTTTATCCCTGCACCTTCCCATTGTGCTCCCATTTTCAGCGTTGCCTCCCGCTGGGAAGCAGCAGGGGAGGGAGGCAGACGACGACTTCAGCAGGGCTCAACTCACAGGGTTTTGGTTTGAATTCAGACCATGGCACCTACACACACCATCTGGAACAAATCCACACCTTTCCTCCACGCCTTCCATCAGATGGGAGACAACATTTATGGAGCAGATGTTCCCTCTGGAGGAGTCAGGACCTCTCTGCTGTGTCTGAGAGCTGCACAGCCCCAGTACCCTGCATTTAGGACACACGGCTCTCTCAGCATAGCCATCCTCTGCTCTGCCTCAGGGACAGGCTCACCAAGAGCAGCTCCCACTTAGTTATTTTACAAGCTCCTGCCTTTCTGAAATCTCTACTTAAAAGCACAGGCTGCAGTTCATCAGCTCAACCAGCTCATTGCGATGGGACAGAGCTCCCCAGCATGCTGGTCCTCCACCACTCTGCTTTCTTCTTCTTTGCAGCCCTGGTGGAAGATGAGAGGCAGGTGAGAAGAGTGGGGGTGGGTGGGTTGATTGATCACTCCAAATTCTTTATGGGCCATCAGGGATAACTTGTCCTTTGAGGGTTTCAAGGCTCTGTGCTCTGTGGATGTCATGGTGTTGGTGTTTGCACATGTGGACGTGGTTTTTGGAGGAGGTTTCATCTCAGCGGTGGAAGGCTGAGAGTGGTCACTGATGCTGGATGGGCATCTCAGCTGTGCTTATTTCTCTAGGTCTCCAGGTTGAGCTGGTGCCACCAGGACACGGCCTCCTCAAGGTCTTTTCTACTTCCAAGTGTGGGTGGAAGAACATCTTGGGCAAGAAGAAGCTCCCTGGGATGAAGAGCAGTTGGAAAAGCTGCATGTGAAGATCCTCATCAGCCTAAAATCAGGCCAAGCCACATGGTCAGACAGACATGACTTCCAGGCATTTCCAAGGATGGCGATGGACACAGTGGGACAATGGCCATGTCCTGCTTCTGCCTCAAACTAGCCTGAAAGCGAGTACATCTCCCCTGGGCTGCGACGGAATTCCCGTCTATTTGCTTGGTGTTGAGAGCACAGGGAAACCAGGAAAATAGCCCAGCAGGAGCCACTGCTTAGCTAAAGCTCTCTGTTAAATCAAGTGGTCTTTAAGGGTTTAGCGAGGCTCTTTCCCCCCAGCTCTCCGGGGCAGGGGCTCTCAGCAGTCCCCTGGGTGCCGTGACTGGCAGCTCCCAGTGACAGACAAACGGAGCTGCCGGGCAGGACACGCTTTGGCTCCTGCACAAAGTCCTGCCAAGCGCCAAACACAGACCCGTCCCGGTTTGCAGAAGCCTCGATATGTATTTATTAAAAAAAAGGGAAAAAAACAACAGTGAGATGGAAGGATTTGGTGCTCTGAGCTCTTTATGCTTAGGAACAAGGATGGGTTATTGACTAATACAGCGCCGTGGGACGGGAATAATGCGCCAGGTTTACTTCGGTTTTCTCTCCATCAGCCACCGAGGGATCCAAACACGCCAGAGCTGAACGGTTTAGTGCAACCAGCTGGAATGTCACAGCTTCGTTGTCCCTTTCCCGACTTGTAAAGGTGAATTCCTGTGTGATTACAGGTCATGCAAAAGCCAAACTCTCCCCTCAGCCCTGGGGGATGGCTCAGGTGGGATCCAGGACAAGTCACCCCAACTTGTGCAATGCCAGAGCCCAGCAGCCCATTAGGGAGGATGGCACCTATCACCCAACAGGCTGCTGTTGGAGTGGAAAGTGTTACCTAAAGGTGTTGAGATGAGCAAAAATTGGCTCATGGCATCCTTCAGCTCAGCACAGTGACTCAGGATATTGGGATGTGCTCCTGGCTTGTCCTCTCTTGTCCTCCACATGGTGATCCCACAGCCTCCCTCCTCACCTCTTTGGCTCTCAGCACACAACGAAACCAAGGACAGGAGGGTGCAGGAAAGCTCCAGCTGGCCCATTTCATCGCTGCTCCGTGGGCACGGGGAGGGCTGGAGCTGGGAAGGGCTGGGCTGATTCCAGCCGGAGCCGCGTGGTCCGGCCGGGCTGCGGCGCGGGACGCCCGCCAAGCCCCACATGTGGGATAGATTAGGCACAGTGGCTTAGAGGGGCTTCTCTCGCTGCCACTCACCTATCCGCCCGTGTGGCAGAGGGGATGGCAGGAAGGTTTTCACAGCTGGAATAAATTGCAGGGAGGAGGAGGAGGAGGGGTCCGGGAGAGACAAAAAACAACATTGAACTCAAGATGGAAGAAAGACAGTATTAGTGGAGGTAATGGAGAAAATATGTGTGTGTGAGAGAGAGGGGGTATTTTATTTACAGACTGTTTGTTTGGGGTTGCCCACACACGGTGAAAGCTGGGCAGTGGCTGGACTCCAAAATCCCAGCAGGCGCTTTGGCTTGGAGAGGGAAGAGTAGAAAGAAGGAAAAAGGAGGGAAGAGGAAAACACAGAAAGAAGGAGAAGGAGCTGGAATTAGGCAGGGAAAAAAACCACGTGGCACTTGTTTGGGCAGTGAAGGAGTTCCGTGGATGGAGAATGTCTGGGATTTCCTCTGTCTGTGCCTGCGGTGACTGGACAGGGAGGTCCCTGGACATTTGGTTTTACTCTCTGGCAAAGTGCTGACGTTGGTGAGGCCTCAGGTTGCCACCCAAGGACCCCCAGCAGCCTCCCTGACCACTCTGAGCATCCCTGGGGAGGGATAACACAACCCAGAACTCCCAAGGGAAAGGTTTTATTCTTCACCCTCTCCCCCCGCCCCATATCATGAAATATTGGAATTAATATAATAACACACCTTAATAATATTATCCCTTGTCGAGTCCATAAAAGTCCCCTCTTGCATTACGGCATTTGAGAGACTATTAAGTTTTAAGGCCACAAGACCTCTGTGAAGGAGAGAAGTCATTTCCATTTTTCCTCTCTTCTGAGGGCACTGGGGTTTATGGGACAGTCAGGAACTGGGATTGATGAGGCACGTGGCCCCCACGCTCACTGGGAGGGCAGGGCCCAGGACAGCGGTCACAGAGGTCCTGGCATGTCCCCAGGAATGGGGGGCTTGGAGGAACATGGGCTTGGAGGGGCTATTGCTCTTTTTTTTTGCACTTGGCTCTTCCCGGATCCCGGGCTTTCCTACAGAGAGAGGTGTTCAGGGGGGAAATGGTGTGATTGCTCTGACACACAACAGCGTGAGGATGTGGGATGGAACAGGTGATGGTCCTGAGATCCTCCTGTGTAGCTGTATCCCTGCACACGGCTCCCACCTCGGGGAGGGGGAGTGTGGCCGTGCTTGCAAAAGTGCAGAGAGGGTGGAAAATTCAGCATTTTGCATGAAAAGGGGGGCAATGACAGCACCCAAAGGGCAGCGGGGGCTCACGACCCAAACCTGACAGCGTGGAGGGGACAGGAGGACCTTCACTGAAAGGCAGGGCTGATAAAAAGCAAAGTGAGAACATGCCTCAGTGAGCCAAAGTGAGAGGAGAACTACAGGAATGATGACAAGAAAGGAGAATATAAAATTCCCTCCCTTTTATCGGGAGTGTTGTAGTGGTTTCAGGCAGAGTACTGTTTACTGCAGATTTCTGCCTCTGTGAAGGCAGCAGAGTTTGTGACTCAGCCCGGGTTCAGAGCTCTGATTCTCTGTACTTAACCTGCTGTCCCAGGCTGCTCCCCCATCCCATGCCACGCAGGAGCTCAGCACTGGGGTCTCAGGGTTCCAGCTCCCTCCCCTCTGGTTGCTGTGCTGCCAAAGAAGGGGCTCATGAGGAATGCAGGTTTATTTCCTAAAGCACAATTTTACAAAGACACGGCGTTACAGCAACACCTCCAACAAAACCAAATAGAACATCCTTCCAATGGCCAAGAAGAGTTTGAAAGTGGGACCACTGCAGGCTCAGGAAACCAGCAGGCCAATTAAAAAAAAAACCTTTCACATTTATTATTATGTAAAATCTCATGCTCTTTAGGGCAAACTCATGATTATGAAGGGGTCAGGGGAACTGATTTATGATTAGAGAGCTCTTGGCATCGGCAATATTGTATATGTTTTAATTTTGAACCTTAATAATCCATCCAATATGCAGCACTTGATCATGACACTCATTTCTCACGTATAATTTTGCAAGGCTCTACACATCCACCTTCACCTCCTCGCTAACATACACCGAGCGGCGTTAAACCTCTTCCCTGCGCCAAAGTCAAATGCAATCCAACTTTTCCCTATTGAATCAATCTCCCCCAAAGCCGGGCAGGACGTGGTTGGGATGCTGTGCCAGCAGCCCTGGGCTGCAGCACGTTGGTCCCTTGTCACCATCCAAAGTGACAAAGCTTGCTGCTCGCACCAAGGGGATGCCTCTGCTCAGATGAAGAGAAAACCTGGCATTTCTCTGGAATTTTCTGTGAAGTTTTTCCCTGGAAGGGGAAAAGAATTCCTGATCATTTTTTTAAAAGCTTTCTATTTGTAAAGATGCTCTGTTTTGCTCCTTGGTGTGATCACAGGTGCCTCGTGCCCTGTTCAGAAGCATCAAATACACGTTTCTGCTGAGGCAGCATCTTGGGTCATAGTGCCCAGACATAAATCAAGTTACAACCTGTGTCCACTGGGGTGAAAAAAGGGGAGATCAGGGCTGGTGGGGTGAATCCCGGGCCGGGGAAGAGACCCCCACTGCCCTGGGAACATTGTTTGGGGAGGACACACGAGGCTGATGGTGTAAAGCTGGACGGAGGCGGCTCAGGGTCCGTCCTGCTCTGATTTCACAGGATTCCCACTCAGACAACCCCGAGCTCCACGTCCCCTGCCCGGGATGCCCTTCTTGCCCCCGCAGCCGTGTCCCCTCTCCTTCTCCCGTCCGAGGTGTTTATTTAATTGTTTTCCCTGCTCCTCGGTGGCACCGCTTCCCTGCCATTAAACCCTGCCAGCCGCGCTCTGACTGGGTAATTTAAAGCTATAGTTAAATTATGACTTCTCTGAACCTGTTGTGGCACTGACGCATAACCCTAATTAAATGATCGCATCCATTCTAAAGCCAGTCTTTTCTCCCCTCAAACGTTAATTACAACATAAGAGGCTTTAATGGCTCGCCTCACCTCCAGCTCCTCGAAAGAAAGGTCATGCGATTAATTTTCGTCATTAATCTTTTCCCAATGTGGACATTGTGCTGTCACTGGAGCCTATTAAACCCCCTTGGTCCCCCTCCCCTTCTTCTCCCTTCTCCCCCCTTCATTCCTCCCCCACCCCGAAGTGAATGAGAACAAAAATATTTAAGCTCCACTTTGGCTCTGGTGTGTTTGGCTCGGGATGGCAGTGGTGGAGGACGTGCTGGGAGATGTCCCACGTCTCACTGTCCCCCTGAGAGCGGTGGGGACATTGCTCTGCCGCACAGGGGACGATTTGGGGGCGGTGGGACCCCTGCTGAGAGGGGCACAGGGCCCTGGGGTGGCAACACAAGGGCACGGCCACCTCCTTGGCGGTGGAGGATGCTGAGGCTTTGTCAGGGGCAAGTGGACAGAGCTCTGGCCGTGCAGACACAGGGGGTGGCTGGAGGGGGGGCAGCAGGAGCAGCGCAAAGGGATGGCAGGGCCTGGCCGTGCCCGGCCGGGGTGGGCACATCTCTGCCAGCAGAGCTCAGTGCGGCCGGAGACCCTCCCCGCGCCTGGCGGTGGCTGCAGCCTCTGCTGCTGGGGCACCTTCCCCAAGGCCCCTTTTTGGTTTCTTTCCCCCTTTTTTTTCCAGAGGAAATGGGTGTTTTCTAAACTCCACAAAATCAGCTTTAGTGAGTTAATCCCCCCGAACCTCGGAGCGGGTCTGGCTCCGACCGCGTTCCTCGGGAGCTGGGCGGGCGCGGGGCACACGTTTAGCTAATTTGCAGTATTGTTTCAGCTGAAACGAAGGTCTGAATAATTCCCTTTTATCCAGGGTGACGTAATCAGGGAACAAGTTGCTGCACGGTGGGGGCTGGCGGTGCACAGAACCGTTTGGAAAGGCAGCTTTAGGCAAAAACCGCCCCGGGATCCGTCGTCCGACAGCGCCGCGTCCCCGGACTCGCGGCGTGCCCCAGTTCGAGGGGCTGAGAGCGCTCCTGAAGGGTATGACCCACTTCCCAGTCCTCCCTCCAGCTCGCTGACATCCTTTCTTCCCATTCCCAAGGGCGGCGACTCATGGGGGAAAATCCTGGAGTATTTTAATAAAGAGGAGACAGATGGTAGTCACCTCTCTGGGTAAATATGTTAGTGGGAAGTGGTCCAACGTCGCGGAGAGAAAAAGAGAACAGGAGAGAGACAGGATGATCCTATTTTGAACAGGATCCCTCCCTCAAGGCGCTGCTAAACAGCTCCTTCACACCCTCGAGGGTCTCTCTGGATTTAGACGTCTGAGGTGCTGGATGCCCACCCCTGTCCCACGGGGCTCTGGCAGCTCTGCACCCCTCTGGCAGGTTTTGGGCTCTTGCTGCACTCCAGGTTCTATTATGGCTAATCCCTGTCTCTTGCTCCAGGCCTGGGGTGAGCAAGGCAAGGAATCTTGGCTTTTGCCAGAGGATTTGTTGGTAGCAAGGGCAGGGCAAACAGCTCGGGTACGGGGCTGGCAAATTCCATCTGAATTTGGGAACTGCTCCGAGCACACCCTGCGAGCACAGAGGCTGCTGCTGAGCCTGGCTGGGGTGTCTGCGGTGGGAACCACAAAAACAAACCTCTGCTCTTTGTGAGCCCTTTGGGCTCCTTCCCGTGGGCAATAGGGATGGTGAAATTCCCAGAAATGGGTGGTGAATAGTCCCAGGAACGGGCAGACACAGCAACACTCCTCCCTGGGCCAGGAGCCCCGTCCAGGGAAGCCCTTTGTGAGACCTGCCAAGCTGAGCACGGAGACCTCGGTGCCTTCTGTGTGGTGAATTCGGCTGGTAAATACCTGAGGTGGTGGGAGGGAGGTCAGTGCATGGCTCTGGGGCTAAAATCAGCTCCATGAACTGCCAGAGGATCTTCTCCACTGAAACAAATCTGGAAAGAGCCTATGCAAATGCAGAGAAACCAGGAAAGCATCTGGATTCACAGCCCGGGGCTTTGTTGATGTCTCTGGGATGGAGGATGGAGTTACAGGAAAAAGAGGGGATGGCAAGTGTGACAGCAACATCCTGAGCTGTGGTAAATCACTCCAGATCAACTGACCCAGGCTGATTTTCACTCACTGGGCCCTGCTCACCTTTAGTGATGTTAAATCACCTGGTAAGAGAACAGCAGCCAAAATATGATCCCGTGCAAGCCTTGGACACTACAGTAATAATTAATACATTCCTGACTGCCACTTTATGGTCAGAAAATAAACAGCTGATGGATAAAGCCTTCCCAGAGACTCCTGTGCCCTGGATCACAGGAACACTGCACTGTGTCCGTGCACTGATGCTAAATTTCAGACCGACTACAGGATATAACCATGGTTTCCTATACAGAGGTGAAAAAAGGGATTGGGATGAATTTCTCCACGGCTGGACAAAAGCAGCCAGCTGAACCAAAGGGAAGCATGAGCACAACGGGACAGAAATGCCATTAATAACAGAGACACCAGCAGTGCAGGGGTTCTGCGTTGGCCCGGGGACTCTGTGCCAGCCAGAGGCAGAAATCGCTGCTCCCAAGCTTTGTGTTCCAAAACGACAGCCTGGGGACTCCTTCTGCAGAGACAGGTTTGCCACTGTAAAATCCACATCAGGATTTCTGATGCCCCAGGTGCTGAGGGGGCCTGGTACTTGCAGTTCAGATGATCATAATGGTTCTTTCCAGCTTTAAAAGCTGCAATTGAGACCATTCAGCTCCGGAGTCAGGGCTGGTTCCCCTCTCAGAGGGAGTGGTGCAGGACCCGACCCAGCTCCTCTGGGACCCACACGTGGGTCTGGGTCTCTCTGGACACTGAGGATCAACAATTTAACTTCATCTTTGAGGATCTTCGTGGGTCCCTTCCAACTCAGAATATTCCATAATTCTGTGATTCTGTATTTTGGGCTCACCTCTAAACATTACCCGAGCTTTGGGGAGAAAGGCAGCAGGGTGACCCAGCTGAAACTCGTGTTTTCTCCCAGATAACCCTTCCTGGGCAAGGGCAGCGGTGGCAGCGGGCAGAGCATCGAGGCTCTGCGGGATCAAAGCCAGGGGCTGAGCCGAGCCCGGCTGGCAGTGGATCCCTGCCAAGGCTCCTGCCAAAACACTGCTGAATGGAGACAATGGCAAACCCCTCTGGCTTCCCTCCGCCACCGCCGGAGCCGCCCCGGCTCGGACACCCGCCGGTTTCTTTCCCTTTGTCCCAAGGACATTGGGGACATCACGTCCGCAGTGCTCCGTGTAGCAGGATAATAATAATTAATAACCATTAGCAACAATAAGGATAATACCAGCGCCAGGCCGGACTGACTGTGCAGAAGAGACACTTTTTTCCCTCACTTTAATGAAAACAATGATTTGACTTTGAAGAAAGTGACTTTTTTTTTTTAAGTGGAAGCTGAATCCGCTCCCCTGCCCCCCCCCACTCCTTCTTCGCCTCCTCCCTCCTTTTTTT
>VWZF01005795.1:1091895-1169203 GCA_013396755.1 Sclerurus mexicanus
CGAGATTGGTCTAGATCTGAATATCCTGAACTTTGAGGCTGCTGCAGTTATCGGCTGGATCCAAAGGCTGGAGTTGTCTCTGGAAGCAGCCGGGTTGGGCGTTCGGAGAGGGAGGGATGCCCCAGCGCGGGGCAGCGGTGCTGCAGGGGCAGCAGGAGGCTCCATCCCTGCCCCAGCTGCCCCAGCCCCTGGCCCTGCCCCACTGCTGCCGCAGCCCTGCCTGGGGGTCCCTCCCCAGCAGCATCACACACCACTCGCTGCTTGCTGGTGAAGAAGGCAGAGGCCAAAGTGTGCTGATAGGAGCAGGTGGGCTGATCGTGGCCAGCCATGCCATGAGCACAACCCGCATTCTCCATGGAGGGTTCAGACCCACGTGGCTTCACCCCCCTTCCCTGCTTTCCCACACAGCCAGAAGGACAGATGTAGGACCTACACAAACATCCATTTGAGACCAATGAACTTAGAATAACAGAATCATGGAATGGTTTGTGTTGGAAGGGACCTTAAAATTCATCTTGTTCCAACACCCCTGCCATGGGCAGGGACACCTTCCACTAGACCAGGTTGCTCAGAAACTTTCATCAAGTTTTGCATCTCCTGCCCATCGCCCAAGCCATGGTCCCTCTGCCACAGCATGAGGAAGCCACTAAAAATAATTCCCTCCTGTCTGATCCCTCCCCACCAGCATCACCCCACCTCCCCCCACTAACGCACCCAACCTGGAAGGTTCCAATTTACCTGCTTTTAAATAAAGACACTTTGCAGGTGTCACGGTGCTGAAGCCCTAATTACAGCCTGAGCACGTTAATTCCCAGCTCCGGCTCCACCAGCGCCTGTCGCAATGGGGGATCCTGTCTGCCCCCTTCCTCTCCCCCTCCTCAGGAACCGCGTGTGGGAGCAGGAAGGGAGCAATGGGGAGACTCAAAGCTCAACTTTGCAACCTCCAGAGCTTGCTGGAAAGCAGCTCCTTTGGGAGGAGAAGCCCTTGAAGTCCGAGTTTCATGTCTGACCCTGCTGGACATGCTCCCAGGGAAGCGTCCCGGTGCCGGGGAAGGGAAAAGGGAAAATCCCTCTGCAGAGGTGGTGCATCCTCTTTGGCTCCCCAGTTGCCCCACAGCCAGGCTTGGGGCTGTGCCCACCAGCCCTGGCTCCGGGGACCATCTGGGAGCCCCCGGTCTGCCAGGCACAGCCGGCCAGCGCCGGCAGCCCAGGGACGTGTGTGCACAAGGACAGGAATGTTTGTTTTTCCTTATTGACTTTCTCCGAATAAACGCCGGGCCGGCAGAAAGGGGCTCCCGCGGCAGCTGTTTACCAAGTGTTTGTGATCAAAAGCCTTCTCCATAGGAACAGGTGGCACGGGAGCGTCCCCAGGAAGCGCCGAGCGGCCCCACAGCCTGTCCCAGCCGGGCAGTGCAGGGCAGAGAAGAGACATTTTCGCCCTGCTCTGGGTGCAGCCAGACCTGGGGCAAAGCCCAGGGGGTGCAGCCGGGGGTCACCAGCCCAGGCGTCGCGCGACCACCGCCGAGCTTCTCCCGGCTTTCCCAGGGCCCCTTCCCGGTGCCTCGGCGCTGCCCCAGGTTTCAGGCTGTCACCTGCGTCCCTGCCAGGGAGCAGGGCTGTTAACTCGTGCTGACATGGGCCCGGAGCAGCCCCTCCCCGTCCTTGATAACTCATGGCAGCAACACTTGCACAAATCTTTAATTGTTTAGTTTAAAGAATTGTGTTTTGACCGCAAGGGGATTTTGGCAGGAGCTCAAGAACTGATAATGATATTTTGCTGCCAAGACGTCGTCTTGGCTCTGCCTGTGTTAATGTTCACTTACAAGAAGCTCCAATTAACTGCATCAGCTCTCGCTGAGCGTGAGCAAGAGGGGGGGAGAAATGGTGGGGTTTTTACAAAAGAAAAAGAGAGAGAGAGAAAGAAAAGAAGAAAGAGGGGGAAAGAGAGAAAGAAAGAAAAAAGAAAGAAGGAAAAGCAACAGAATCACAAAATCATTTAGGTTGGAAAAGACCTCCAAGATCATCGAGTCCAACCTTTGGCTGATCACCACGTTGTCAGCTAGAACCAACAACCAACACAAACAGCCCCCACACAGCAGCACTTGTCAGGAGATGGTTTCACAGATGCTGGACCATGGAATTTCAGCTCTGTTCCATCCAGGGCCATCTCCATTTCCAAGCTCTACCAATGCAAAGAACAGCCCAAGCAAGGTGGGTCCAGTGACAAGGAGGGCAGTGAGGGCTGTGCCTTGTGACCCTCTGGGAGCAGCCCGGGAGTCTGGGGCTGTCTGGCCAGGTGGGTGCACACTGACCCCTTCCCATCCCGCTTTTTCTAGGGGACAGAAGCAGGGAGGTAAAGCTGAGGTGTGCTGGGACTGCTTCTCACAGCCCCCACCAGTCCTGGACAGGGCTGACCCATGGAGCACCACGGAGCCGTGACTGATCCTCCAGTATGGGCACACAGGTCTGACTTTGCCCATTCTTTCCCAAATCCAGCACGGGGGAACAAATATTTGGGAAGACACAGAGCGTGCACAGAGACTGAACACACACAGCGCAGCAGAGCTGGAGGGCCGGGAGGATCTTTCCTTTGTGGGTGTGGGTACAACACCGTTCGGGCTGAAAATGGGGCAGTTTTGGGCTGTTCCTTTGCCAGCGTTGCCCGTGCCTTGCAGGTGCCAGGAGCTGCCTGCGAGGCTGAAGCCCAAACCAGCAGAGGCTTTGGGATCAGAGGCTGCACCCGTGCTCTGGACCAGCTGCCTCTCCGGGAGAGCACGCTCCGGCTTGTTCGGGGGCTTTGGGGAATCCAGCCGGGGGATTTCTCTGCAGAGCTCAGGCTGTGCCCTGGCCGGCTCAGGGAGGGTCAGATCCTGCCCTCGGCTCACGTTACACAAACCCGAGGACAGGAAGATTTAAGAGTGGAGATGCCACACAGTACAGTGTGTTGTTTGTCCGCCTTTGAAATCGGAGTTAGAGGGAGCAGAGGGAGGGAGGGAGGGGGGCACCAGCCTGTTCCCCTCCTTACAGTTCCTTTCTGGCATCGAGGGGAACTGCAGTGACTCTCTTTGCCTCTGTTGCTTCAGGTGCAGCTCTGTTTTCTTACATGTTAATTTTTTCCTGTTTTATTATCCTGTCCCTCAGCCGCTACCAGAAACTCTCCCCCGGCTCAGGGAGCATTTCCTTCAGCCACAGCTGGGATGCATTTGGGCAGGGAGAGCCCTGCCACCACTGCCGGGGGTGGGTGGCTCCTGCTGCCACCACTGCCAAGACAGACCATTCCCAGAGGCCGTCGGGAACAGGGATACCCCTGAAGGCTGTGAATCTGTGTGAGCACCTCTCGGTGATACACCTCTGCCCTGGGGACCGATGGCAGCCACCCCAAACCACGGGCAGGACAGTGGCACCCCTTCAGGTGTGTGTCCTGTCAGTTCCTTTTCATGGCCAAAGCAGGTTGGGGTAGAGCTAAGGGTGAGTCAGGAGTGGTTCTGCTCGGGCTGTCCCTGCATCCGGCTGGAATCACCATCCCCCAGACCCGCATGTCAGCCCTCTCCTGCTCCCTTGGGTGCTCTGTGTTGCCTTTGGAAAAAAATCTCCCTGTTCATTGACTACAGGAGGAGCATAAGCAGCATAAAGCTGAGTCCTACAAACATCCCCCAGTGGGAAGCTCTGAGCAATCCCTGAGTGGCTCCAGCCCCAGGGATGCAGGAGCCCCTTCCCTGCCCTCATCCTGTCCTGGCCCAGGTCACCAACTGTCCAGGCAGAGATGTGCTGGGACATGCTGGTGACCTGCAGCGGGGGATGAGTCAGGTTTGGTGCCATTCCCACGTCCTGGAGCCCACGGAAGCACCAATGGACCTGGGATTCCTATCTGCCACCAGATCCGGCTGGAGGCAGAGATGGGGTGTGAGACAAGTCTTCCATTTACATTTTAATTTCAATAAAATTGTTTTATTTTGTGTTTTATTGCAGTGCTGGTGCAATAAAAGCCTCTGTTAGCCCCGGGGAGACTCTCACAGGAGGTTTCCCAATCGGAGTGGGGCAGGAGAGCCATAGGGCCTCCTGCTCTATCCCAAACCTGCTCCACAAAGAGCTCTCCTTGATGTAACCCAGACGTGAGGGCAACTGCAAGCCCTGAAATGCAAATTGTGCTCCTTTATTTCAATAAACCACAGGGATAAACCTGCAGGTAAGCACGGGGTGTTCCCTGCTTATTGCAGCTCCAAACCCTCCCTTTGGCGTTTCAATCCCTGAGTCACATCCAGCACAAACCCAGGGACTGACTCTAAGAATCAGGATGGTTTTTTAAAGTATAAGGGTTTAAAAGTGTAAAGGTTTATCAAGTATAGTTTTCAAAGTTTTTACAGTTTTTAAAGTATAATTTTTAAAGTTTCTGTGGATTTTTCTTTTTGTCTGTTCTCTCTCTGAAAATGAAAAACTTCTGGGTGCACTTTTTCAAGCTTTCCTCTTTATTTTCATGGAAGATTCTCTCCTTCTCAGTCAATAAAGACACCCAGGACACAGATTAGCATTTGGCCCTCTGCTCATCTGCTGGATTAATTTCAACTAAATTATAAGTAAAGAATGATTGATTATTGTGATGATTAAGAATTTATCCTCATATAATACCTTTCATCTGCAGAGGCACAGCAGATCTTAGAGCAATAGGTGCAGGGAAAAGTCATGTGTTGATTCGAATCACAAGCTGTTGGGAGGGAGGAGCGCGGATTCCCTGATCCTGCTTGGGAGAGGGCAGAGCTGGGGCACAGAACACCATGGTTTGACAGGTACGAGGTGCCACGGTCCCAGCTGAGCCTTCGAGTCTGTTTTGATGATGTGGAGGTGTATAAACCCTCAGCTCGATCCTGCCTGGGGCTCAGCACGGTAATTCTTCCACACTGCCCTGGCACACACATCTCTGCCCCACACACACCCATCCACCCTGTCAGTGATTCATGGTGCTTTGTTCTCCAGGCTTGGAGATACAGGGGAAATTATTGATGTTTTGGGTCTGAAACACTTGGGAGGTGCCGGGTGCCACTGAGCAGCCTTAGATAGACGGGTCAGATCCCACTGAAACCTCCTGAACCTGTCAGTCCACATGGACATCGTGCTCTTGCTCATCCTATTTTGTGCTTCCAGCAGCTCAGACAGGAGTGCAAACACAGGGTGTGAAGGCTCAGCCCAGTGCAGGGAAAAGTGGCTTTTGCTGGGGAGTTCAAACACTTTGGGAGCCCTGATGGTCCTCACCAGAGCGGGCTGTTGGTTCCCGCGGGGAAGGAGCCCAGATGTGGACACTCCTGATGGGTCCTGGCCATGCCTGTAACATTTCAATTCCTCCTCAGCATCTCTGCTGCCCACCTGGGCTCTGGCAGGGTTTGGGACGCTGCAGCCAGGCATTGGGGGATACCCCACCTTCCCCCCGTTCCTCCCTCTCCCGACGGTGATGGATTTATTTCCATAGCAGAAAGGACGGCCGGGTTACAGTCGGGCTTTCACAGGCGCTGCGATCGCGGGCGCAGCAGGACAGGAAGATCCCAGCGCGGGGCCGCGCAGCCCCCCGAGCCGCCCCCGCTCCCCCGGCCCACGCCGCCCCTTCCCCGGCCTCAGACAGTCCTCAAACAACAACTGTCTGCCTGCCCGGCTAATCCCTCGCAGGTGACCTCAAGACAGCCGACGCCTCTCGCTAAACTCTCACATTCCTCCGCGCCGCGTTAACCCCTCCGGCACCGCGGCGCGGCCCCCGGACCCCGCACCCTTCCCCGCGGCGCTGGGAGCCGCCCGATGCTGCCCGCATCGTCCCCTTCCCAGAGCTCCTGGTCAGAGGTTAAAAGCCTAATGTATTATTATAAAGCCAAAAAGAAAAAGCCTCGCATTCTCCCCTATAAATCTTCCTAACAACCTCGGCACATGTGGGAGCCAGACGATGGTCCGGCCTCTCCCCGCGGCTTCGCTCCGGTACCCGCCCGCTGTGCTCCATCCCGCCAGCCCTGGATGGTGCCCGTGGCCGGGGAAAGGGATGGTCCTGCTGGCACAGCGGGCAGGAGCCACAAGCAGGGCTCTGCCCTGTGCCACCCGCTCCTTCTCACACCGGCCCCAGCTCTCCCGGCATCGCCCCGCGAGGAGGGAAGATGCTCCCGCATCTTTGGGCACCGCTGAGTCTCCCTCCGTGTCCTTCCGGGATGTCCCAGGCCAGGCGGCTCCCTTGGCACTGCCCCAGGACAAAGGGACTGCGGAAGCTGCCAGGCTGGGGATGACAAGGAGACTTAGAGGGCTGGTTGTTTTCAGGGTATCCATGGGGAGGAAGCAGCCCCATCCCGGGAATTCAGGGCACCACAGGGTGCTTCTGTCCTGGCCTGCAGTGTCCCCAAAGTGCCTGGCCCGTGTCCCTCCGTGGGGGAAAACAGCGGCTCTTCCATCTCTGCGCCCTGCTACTCACTGAATTTATTTTATTTCTCTTTAACTCAAGCAAGACCTCAGGAACCAAATTATTCCTCGTGTAAATAACACGGCATCGGCAGGGCCGTGCCGGGAACACCGGACCACCGGCTGCTTGATCAATGGTGAGTGTTTAATACCTGTGTGGAGCTTTGCTGCAGCACGGCAGCAGCTGCGGGAACAAAGGCTCGGCTTTGCTCTTCTTCCCTTTTTTTTCCCTTTCCTTTTTTTTTTTTTTTCTCCCTAAAATATACATATATATTTTAGGACCGTTGCCAAAGTTTCTGGAGATCAAAGTGAAACCAGTGTCCAGAGATGATGGAGACAATAAAAGGGAGGAAAGTATGAGAAAAGGGGGGAAGAGCCGCGGGCTGAGCGGGGCAGGGAGCGGGGGACGGGGATCCCCGGGAGCGCCGGGAGCCGGGAGCGGGCGCTCCGCAGGCTGTACCGTGCCCTCTGCTGGCGGCGGCCCGGGGGGAGCGGGGGGAACGGGGAGAACGCACCCGGGGCATCCTCGCACCCCGCGCCCCATCCCGCTGCATCCCAGTGCCCCGCAACCCCCAGGGAATCCCCTGCCTGCGGCCAGACCCCCGGGCCCGGGGGGTTTAAACCCCTTCTTGTCCCCACTCCAGGAGGTGACAGCAAGGAGCTCCTGCTTGTGCTCGCCGGTCCAGCACGGGCACAGCTGTGCCCGGGGACAAGGAACAGGAACAGGGAGGGGACCCCGAGTCTGCAGCCCCATCCTCACTGATGGCAGTCTGGACATCAGAGAATCCTGGAATGGTTTGCGTTGGAGGGACCTTAAAGTCCACACAGTTCCACCCCCCCAGCCTTGGGCAGGGACACTTTCCACTAGCCCAGGTCGCTCCAAGCCCCGTCCAACCTGGCCCATCTTTCCAGGGCTGGGGCAGCCACAGCTTCTCTGGACAACCTGTGCCAGGGCCTCACCACCCTCACAGGGAGGAATTTCTTCCCAATATCCCATCTAACCCTGTCCTCTGGCAGTGGGAATGCTGAGTAACACCCATTGGTTTCAGATGGAGTTTGGTTTCTTCCTTCTTTCATTGCATCCTTCCCATTTCCCCCCAGACTTCAAGCAAGCGTGAAACTCCAACCAAAGAGAGTCCTATAAATCACAGCCATCTCCCAAGCTTTTGCATCCAAGCCAGGAGAAGCCATTGATTTATTCTTATTTTTGAAGCAAAACAGCTCATGGGCCAACATTTGGTGGAAAAAACAGGACAGACCCAGACCAGAGCTAACTGCTGTCTCCCTCTTCAACACCCAAACTCCAGATCCAAGCGCCTGGTCCCCTGTTCAAGACAGGTGATGAGCTTGGGTCTCTAAGGAGATCAAAGTAGTTGGCAAAGACCTGAGGAACAGATGGGTCTCTCCATGAGCTCTTCCACCTCCCTGGGGCTTGTGCTGGACTCCTCCACCACTGCACTGAGGGGCAATTTGCACCCACTGGCTTTGAAGCCCTATGGAAAGGGCCCCTCCTGAGCAGAAGAGAGAGGAGAGCAGCACTCCTGTCACAGCCCAGCTCTCCCCCACCAGCTCTGCCTTTAACTCCCTGCTTTAGATGCCCAGGGTGATGCGAGAGCGGCTGCCTCACCTGGACATGCTGAGCAGGCTCTTTCCAAGAAGAAAGGGCCGCAAACAACCAAACGAGCAGGATTTGTCTGTGAACAAACTGTGAACTGCGACGGAGTGTCTTTCAACCTCCAAATCCACCTGAGCGCCGCGCGCCCGCTGCACATCGATCGCGCCCATCAAAAAAGTGAATATTTGTTTCAAGGGCTCACCAGACATCCCCAGGACACTGGTTATTTGGTAACTTATTCTGTAAACAGCCAGGGGTGGCTCACTCAACTTGCACAAGGTATTTGCTCTCCGCTCTGCTTTCTTAAGGCTGTTTTTGAGTGCTGCCATCCAGCTCTCCTCTCCCTGCCGTCGGCTCGGCTGCGGCACAGCAGGTATTTGGGTGGGGGCAGAGGTTTGGCCCTGACTGCCTGATCTGGAGTAGGATTTAATCCTGATGATTAGGAAATCACAGCTCATGTCTCCCCCACCTGAGGTAATGAGCTTAAAAATCATGAAGAAATATTAGTGTTTACTTTCTGGGTTTCACATTGCTCTGGTTCATATTTTTGAGCTTTATCTCAGCCAGAAGGACAAGAAAATATTTTTTTTTATATAAAAAAGGAAAGATATGAGATTTTCACATAACCACATGATTCCTGAGGCTTTAAACATCTCCAGATTTTGGGAGACTCACCGTCAAAATCCTAAGGATTGGTAAAATGCTGGGCTGCTTAGTTTGGCCGGTCAGTGTGGCCCAGAGCTGCGAAGAGCCCACACGGAAAGCTGAGTCCAGGTTTTATCTGAGACACAGGACGTGTTTGCAGCTGGGGCTTTGGTGTTGGCTTGTTCCTTGGAAGAGTGGAGAAAAACTATTGCAACAGCCTCTGTGAATGCCAGTGAGCTCTGGATGTGGGAAGAGCAGTCCACCAAGGTTTAGGTGAATTGTCTACGAAGTTTCCCCTCCTGGCTCACTGTGCTGCACATATGAGCAGACACTGGGTCCCCAGAGAGCAGGTCCCCAGCAGGTGAGGGCAGCCTTGCCCAGGTGAAGCTGGCCCTGGACTGCTCAGGTGGGATATTCACCTGCACAGGCTCCGCTCCGCACATCTGAGCCTTTCCTAACCTGAGACTCCCTCCCTGATGGGCCGTGGGAGCCAGAGGGAGACCAGTGATGAGCACCACGGTCACTGTCCACTGCCAGCCGCCAAGTCCCTGGCTGGTGCCACCTCTGAGGGTCTGTGTGTGACTCTCCCTCCCATCCACACGGTGACAGTGCCCGAGGGAGGACCGAACCCAAGGGCAAAAGGCTCCTTGCCCCCCGAGCCTGGCGCTAGATCCATCTCTATCAGTGTCTTGCCGTAGCCGATCGCGAGAGATAAGTGAATCCCCCGCGCCGTCTGACAGGCGGGTAGACATTAATAATTATGTACTATTTAAGGCTGATTGAAAATGAAGAGGTGGAGGTGTTGGGACAGATGTGGCAGTGCCAGATGGATTGTGATTAGATTAGCACCGTTCCATTTGACGGGATCTGAACCATGCTTTAATCATTTATTGTGAAAGCTCAGCTCCACGCGGGCGCGTGTCGCCCTCCCTGTTGCTCCGCTCTTGCCACATTTGTTGGTTCGGATCACCCTGCTACAAGTTGTCTTTGCTTGAAGCGTGTTGTGTTTACAGCCGGTATTTCCAACCCCGTTCCCTCCCTCTGCCTCTCATCTCCTTGTTTGTACAAAGCCTCCTGCAATTCCCGAGCAGAGCCTTTTACTCACTGCCGGCGTATAAACAGCAGGCGAGCCGTCAGCCCCTCCGCAGCGCGAGTCACGGCAAGACCAGCGGGACCCTGACCAAAGAAGGGCCCAGCAAAACTCAAATCAGAGCTGGATCTGCTCCTGGAACAGCATTTCTGCCCCTCTGCTGCCTCGCATCCCAGTGGATTCAGAGCACACCCACCCTGCTCCATCCCAGTGGCCCTTTGAGGGGATCCTGCGCTGCTGTGGCTGGTTTATCTGCATCAAACACAGCAGAAAGTGCTTCTCCAGACCATGGCACACGATAGGAGCAGTTGGCTGTGCCACAGAGCAATGCAGCAGCCCAGGAGGACAAGGAGAAAATAACATAGAACGCCAGTATCCACTTGAGATCCCTGGAGCAATAACGGGAGGCGGAAGAGGATTACCTGGGTAACTGGAAACTAGCTCAAGACCCTCACTGGCAGTGTCATGCAATTTTAATTATCATAAGTGGTCTAGATCTCAATGGATGGAAAAACTTATTATTGTTATTATTCCCTTCAAACGTGAGAGGTTTTAGTTAAACAACATCCATATCTATTAATCATGCCACATTTAAGATGGAGCCAAAGTAATTAGCCAAGATTTAGACTGTAGGGATCACCTTAAAATAAAACATACTGCAGTTGCCTCCCTGCAGCCCTCATTCAGAGAATCAGAAAGTCATAGAAGGGACCTTAAAACGCATCCCGTTCCGCCCCCTGCCACGGGCAGGGACACCTTCCACTATCCCAGTTGCTCCAAGCCCCGTCCAACCTGGCGCTGAACACTTCCAGGGATGGGGCAGCCACAGTTGCTCTTGGCAACCTGTGCCAGGGCCTCGCCACTCTCCCAAGGGGGAATTTCTTCCTAATACCCAATCTAAACCTATTTTCTCTCAGTTTGAAGCCATACCTCCTTGTCCTGTTACTCCAGGCCCTTGTAAACAATCTTTCTCCATCTGTCTCGTAGGGTCCCTTCCTCTGTATGTTCTACTGTTTCTTCATGTCGAATTTGGGGTGTGGAGGGGATAGGAACCTTTCGGATCCCAAAGTCCAGCTTCCCTGGATCCTGACAGGGGTTTCTGGGTGGATGGTGTCAGATACTGCTGTGCTGATCCAAATTCACAGAGATGCAGCAGAGATGTTTGAATCTCAGTGGCAGTGAGAGGTTTCTGCATCCCTGTGACATTTGGGAAGCACAGCCAGATGAAAGGCAGATGAGCTGTAAGCTGTTATTATACTGTCTAATAGAGTTTAATATGTGAGCCCTCCTTTCTTATAGAGTGCAACACAATCAAAACCACATTTCTGCTCCATGTGGGCAGTTTTCCTGCATTGACTTGTTTCCAAAACAGATGTGAATTCTTTGCGAGGGCTCCCGCCCCTCTCCTTAAAGAGGATAAAATGTCATCTTTGCTTATGTGTGCAAAACCAAAAGGCTCTTAGGAACACAAAAAACCCATTTCCAAGTAGGTCAGGGGCTTGTGTGGCCCAGTGTCCCACACCAAACCTCAGCTGTTCCCACATGTTTCCAAAATGGGTACAAAGAGGTCTCATAACGAGTGAGAATGGGATAATTCATCCAGCTGATGGCCCCAACCTCAGCCTGGTGCTGGTGCATGCCCCGAGGCACAGTTAGAGCTTGCTATTCTCTCTAATGTATCTTCAGAAGTTTTGGGGTTTTTGGTGATGCTTTCTAGACTTCCTACCCTGACCTCGAAACCACAAAGTCTGCTCAGCTCTAGAAACTGCAAATAACTGGGATCCCCTACAGATCTACCTGTCATTTTCCAGACTCTTCAGAGCACCTGAAGCACTCAGGTTTTGCTGAAGAGGCTGCCCTGAGGGTCTGGGGTTTGTGTCCTGGTTTGGGACATCTCCCATTACACCGTGGTCCCTGCAGTGTCCAGGGATGGTTGCAAACCATCAATAAAGCCCCACCAGACCCTCCTGCCGTGGGGGTCTGGGCCAGCCCTGATGGATTTCTGTGCACAAAAGTGCTGGAAGCGGGTGGGTGAGAAGCTGGGGGGATCCAGCCCTGCCCTGCTGTCAGTGATCAGCACCGTCTTCCCTCCTCCCTGCCCTGGGACCAGCTTGGGAGCGCCGGGTGCTCCCCGTGGGGCAGCCAAAACCTGCCACACACTGACTCTGGACTGCCTCTGTTTCCAGGCAGCCCGCGAGGGGATTTCCATCAGGAAACGCGAGTTCCCATCTGAGGGACACTCCCTTCTTCCAGCCTGGGCTGATACATGAGCGGTGAGGACTGGGCAGATCCCTGTGTGAGCCCGGAGCATCCCAAGAGCCGGGGTTGAGCCGAGGGTGTGAGCTGGGAGTCAGCAGCGGGGCACGGAGAGGAGCTTGGGCTCCAGTGGGTGTCCCAGGACAAAGATCACACAGAGGGAGGAGTTGAGGCAACACGAGTGGAAGACGTAGGAGGAGAGGAAGAGCTCGGAGGGGACGAGGGGACAGCAGAGCCGCACATCCTCCCCTGGGGCAGCTCTGGGGGGCTGCACCTTGCAAGGCCGGGCTGCTGCCTCCCCCCATGCCGGTGCTCCGGCACACGCTGGCAGCCAGCCCGGCCAAGGGCTGCGAGCGCCGGTCCCGCCGCTGCACCCCTGTTTACAGAAATGGGAATTTGCATGATGAAAATAACCTGGGACGGATTTTGATTTTACTGCCCTTGGCAGAAGGCTTGGAAAAAAACGGTGCGTAGTCAATTACTGGAATTTTTAAACACAAATAATATTTTATGTGATCAGCAGGCTGGCTCTGGGCCTGGGCACCGCGCTCCAACGGCACTTATGAAAGGAACAAGCCATCAATTGTGCTGCCGCGCACAGGAGCCCGTGGGCAGGTGCAGCCTGTGTTGACCTGAGCGCTCACAGCCCTCGGCTCGCTTAACCCGTGAGGGATGGATGGAGTTTTGCAAGGCTCAGACTTGGCTCTCGCCGCCTTCGTCTCTCCCTCCCTTTTTCTGTCGCGTACCCAGAGAAGCGTCACCTCTCGTCAGACGCGCAGAGCGGGATGCACGGGGCTCCCACGCTCATCCCTGTCCGGCAGAGCAGCGAGGCACCGTCCGTCACGCCGGCCCACGGAGCTGGGCCCATCGCGCTGGCAGCTCCCCAGCCTGGCGCTGGCAGGAAAGGGGTTAACCAGAGCAGGGGCCCCTCGTCTTTCTCCCCAGTCCCCACCATCCTGGCAGGCTCCCCAAACCAACAGCCCTGGGACCTCATTCCCAGAAACGCTCCAGCCGGGAAGGCGGGTTCCGGGAAGGACCTGCACAAGCCGGCGAAGCCGTAACGTGGTGTAGGAACCTCCCTGGCAGCCACAGACCCTCCCGGGATGTGTTACTGGGATCAAGGGAATTAGGGGAATTACAGTCCCTGCGCTGTTGGGCAGCTGGGGCGAGGACGAGCAGCAAGGCAGCACCAGCAAGGCTGAGAGCCATGTTCATCCATGGAGGAGCTTGCATGGATCCTGTTCCCTGAGAGGGAAAGCGAGTGAGATGGCTTAGGGAGGCAGAACAATATTAATTCATTAATTTATCACAAATACTTCTTATTTTAAAGCACTGGGCAGTGAAAGGGCTTTAAATTTCCAGGACTGCTGCCAGTTTCCTCCTTCTCTGCACGGTCCCCTTGGCAGAGCCTGGGCTGTGGGGTGCATTCAGCATTCCTGCTTCCTGCAGCTCCCTCGTGGAACTGCCCGAGGACAGAGCCCGCGGCCGGGCTGTGTGTCAGAGCTGCTGGCAGAGGCTGCAGGTGTGAACCCTTGGCACAGCGGCCACTTCTGACTTCAAACAGCTCCAGATAATCACGGTGAGGATGAGGATGGGAACTGCCCGTCTGCTCTGCTCAGAAATAGGCTTTGGCGGGGGGGGGGGAAAGTGCTGTTGTTGTTGTTCCAGGGCCAAGGGGAAGAAAAATTCCTTCCCAGTTTAAGGATCTCTAACACCTGGGTAGAGTTTCACTTCTCTCAGCTGCCTGTTTCAGGGTTTGATGGCTACTTCCTAATAACTCCAGGCTGGATCCAAAGCTCACTAAGTCAGCCGGATTCTTTCCATTCATCCCACACTGATCAGACTTTCTTGGATGGTTCGAAATCACTTGACACCCCGGGTGTGTGCACATGGGAGTGAGAGGCTGTTTTCAAGTGGCTCCTTGAATGACTTTTTCATGTGCACTAAGCTGGGGCACAAATTGGTTACAGCAAAGCTCCTGGTGGGTTTCCATGTGCTGGGGCCGCTGCCTTTGCCTCTCCCAGCTGGAGACGCACACGGTGCTCCTGCCTGGCACGCTGGAAATCCTACTGACTCCCTGCCCTGGGGAAGACTGCTGTCAGAGAAGGACGAAGACAAGGAGGAGGAGGAAGAGGAGGAGGAAGCTCTCTGGTACACCAGGCTGGCTGTGCACTGTGCCTGTGGTCTCCATACAGTCCATTCCAGCTGTTTGTCCTGGGCCGGAGCGGGTGACAGCAGCTTGCGCTGGGACAGCGGCTGGTGGCTCTGCAGGACAGGGTCAGGGTGATGGAGCTGGATGCGCCCCTGAGCCAGGGCCATCCCCGGGGTCGTCCAGCTGTGCAAGCTGTGAGCTCACTGCAGATTCCTCCACCCGTCCACTCTGACTCCATCCAAGTGTTGCTGTTGCTGAAGGCTGCTTGGACGGGATCCCATTTACAGGAGCTATGGAAGTGCCACGGGAAGGGCTGTCTGAACCCCCTGGCCTGGCTGAAACCACGTTCCTCTCTATCCCTTGACCAAATTGTTCTGCCTGGTTGCTACGAGCCGCTGAACAGATGCTGCAGTGCCCCCAGCGAGGGCTGCATCTCATTAGGGGAAGAAATGAACCCTTTCAACAGTGGTCACAATCTGTAAAGGCTTTGGGCTCTGTCCAGACTGTGGTGGTGGTCAGTGAGGGCTGACTCCACACCCATCAAAGAGGCTTTGCCTCCCAGAAATGCAACACAAGGCAGTCTTTGAGGGAGTATGGCAACATCTGAGCTGGGTTAGGAAAAAACAGCTGGGGAGGAAGAGGGCTGGAACAGGTCACAGGCATGCCTTGCCCACCCCAGTGGGTTCCTTCACTCTGCAATGTCCCAGCCTTGCTGGATTGCCTCCATCACAACAGAGGTGACCAAAATCCACGTGTTGGCTGCCCTGTGCTTGGATGAAAAGATGAGCAGCTAGATCTGTGATGATTTATGCACTCAGCACACCCGATGGACATGCACGGATATGGTCCTGGGCACAAAGCACAGGGAGATTTGTCTCCTGCATCACGTGGGTTTGGCACGGGCAGATCTGTCCGTGCCACATACAATGGGTCTGTCACTGCATCAGGGCAGAGCACGATGGATCCCCAAGGCTGGCAGGTGCCTGTGCCCTGCTGGAGCCCTGCCACGAGCAGGGGCAGAGGTGCCACCTCTGTGGGCACACTGACATATGTGTCCCTGTGCGTGTGTGTGGAGCGTGTGAGCCCCCACGAGTAAACACGGCAGCACCGAGAGCGCTCGCAGCCCCCAAACTTGGCATTCCCAGCGCAGCACAGTCGCAAGGTTAAGTAAATATCTGACTGTGAGCTGAGGAAATGAGTCAAAAAACATTGAGAGAGAAGAAACGCAGATCTCCGGAGAGACAAACTCCATGCACAGCCTGTCCTTATCGTGCCTGCGTGTTCTGACCTCCCTTCTCCCAGCCGAGCTCCTCGACCTGAAACCACCACTGACTCCCCAGGCCAAGGGGATGCGCTCAAGGAAACAAAGCCCATGTAGCTCCACCTGGGAGCTACCTCTGCACCAGCCCACCTGGGCACTGCCTCTCCCCCTGCTTCAGCCTCCATGCCTGGGTGCAAAGGAGGGGGCTGCCTCTCCTTCCTGGATTACACTTTCATCTGGAACATGTTACGGCAGGAGGAGTTCCCTGCTTTACCTGGGGAAATCCCAGAGCTGGGAAAATGTGCCCAGGTGATGACAACCCCCTCGAGCTCTCTGACAGCCAAGGGGGAAGCTGTGAGCACCGTTTGAATGGCATCCAGAGGCAGCAGCTCCAAAAAAAGGCTGAGAATAAAACAAAACCAGCAATCACGCCTGATGGGAGAGGAATTGGATTCTGGCCTCCCTTCCACTTCCCCCCCTCCTCCCCAGCCTTCTGCGGCCCGGGCTGAATGCAGCTGGCTTCGTTTGGCTAATTGGCTCTGTCAATCAAGTGTCAGTCAGGGGCTCACACAGCTCCTGCCCGGGTGAGAGGAGTTTAAATCCGAGGGCTGGGAAAGCAGAGGTGACCGGCAGCTTCCAAGAGGGTGCGAGGGAGGTGTTAAATCCAATGAGGACTGGGGGGAAGCACTGCTGGAGTGGCCCCTACCACTGCTTTGCTGCTTGATCCCAGTCAATTTAGTGCCTCGGTTTCCCTAATGGGACCCAGGCAGTCCAGAGGGACCCCAGGGGAGCAGTGCTGGCTGGAAACCCCCGAAACCCAGGGCTGAGAAGCCCCATGTTTGCCTGACCACGCAGATTTCAGTCTCATTCTTTGTCCCATGCAAGGTCCTGGGGTCACTGCCCCCTGCTCTGGCAACGGGTACTTAGAAATTAGGGACAAGACCAGAAGGAAACTCTCTCTCTCTCCTCTGGGTGAGCAAGCAAAGGGTTAATCCAGGGAAGCTTTTTGGGAAGAGATGGCAAAGGTTGGCAGAGATCCCCTTTTGTGTCACAGGAAGGAAGAGGTTAAGCCGGAGGTGCCACCTGGGAAGCAGAGACAGGTCTGAAGATGCTTTGCCAGTTACTTCACTGTGTAAACAGCTTTTCCTTCCTGTCCCCCAACACCATCTCTCCACGATACACTCATTATCCAAAGCACAAACCAGACAAAAAGGGAAGAAAAAAGCAAGAAAGAAAGGAAGAAAGGACAGATCCTGGTGCTGCCTTTCAGCGCGTGTTGAGGGATCTGGCAGCAGTGCCGGGAGGGGACAGATGCTGCTGCTCTGTTTGCCTGAAAACAAAGGAGCAGAAGATTACACTTGGATTTCGAGTTTGTTTATGGAGAGATCAAACCCTCTGCAACCTCCTCGTCTGGCTTTCAAGTGGCGAGAGCCTCAGGGTCCGGGCTGCGGGGATGCAGCCTCCTCACTGTGGGGAGCGGGGGCCAGGTGGGCACCTGCCAGGGGGTACCTGCCTGGACAACCTGGCACTGCCTCTGGCAACCCCCAGGACCGATGGCTGGAGCTGGGCACTTCTGCCAGCAGTTTCTGCCCCTTCTACAGGAGGGGAAACCGAGGCACGAGGGGACTCGGCACCCACGTCCTGAGTAGCGGGTGGGGAAGGGGCACGTGAGGGGAGCAGGGGGTGGGCAGGGATGTGGGATCTGCTGAACAGGGGGTTAATTTCTTGATGCTGGAAATTGAGGGGTGGGCTGAGGTTGCCGTGGAGGACAGCGTGGTGGAAATGCCACATGTGCTGGCCCAAAGCCGCCCCCAGTCCTTGGGCTCTGTGAACCACGACCTCCAGCCAAAGCCATTCGTCGATGAAGGAGTTAAAAGCCCTGGGCCCAGCAGTTTTCCAGCCTGTGGCTTCTTTCCCCCCTCTCCCTCCCTGGCTTACAAAAAAACCCCACATTATCAAAAACCTGCCTGGAATCCTCTCAGCCAGTGACACAGAAAATTCACATTGCGGGGGCTGCCGGGCGACAAGGAGCAGCAGCACAAGTGCAGCTGGCAGGGGTGCAGGGGGTGCCCTGCCCGTGCGGGGGCTCGGGGAGCCCAGGGCTCCTCCACAGCTCCAGAGGAGACTCCGCTTTCTTCTCCTTCCCCTCCGTCCCTGCTCAGGCACCCGCAGCGCCCGGACGTGTCCTTTGGAGGAGTCACGGAGTGCAACCCGCTGGCTGGCTCCTTTTGAAGCACCTACTCTCTTTCTGCTCTTTCATCCCTTCGCTTTCCCTCTTTCCAGGGTTATTCTCCTTCCCTGAGCTGTGGGAGCCTGTGATGGGCACACTGCAGACCTCGCCCTCCCCGAGCAGCCCCAGCAGCTCCTCAGGGATGTCCGACCACTGGAGTGGGCACGGAGTGGTGCCCAGGACAGCAAAAGGGCACAAGGTGGGCCTTGGCAGACCCACTGGACCTTGGGGAGGCTCTGGGCAGGACGCTGGGGGACAGGCAGGGATGTGCTTGCGGGGAATCACTGTCCTCCCCCAGCAGCAGCTCAGCCATTGCCCAGCCTGACGCTGCATCTCACCTGCTCTCTCTTTCTCCTTTTTGCACATTCCCCTTTTCCTTCCCCCTCCAGCCATCACTCAGCACTTCACACATCTGCCACACTCAACAGGTAACCAGGCCTCACACCAGGAATGCTGAAGGAGACGTACATTTTCCAGCATCCCTCTTTTTCCACATCCCAGCAGTCCCTGGCCCCTCTCTGCAAAGCTGATGTTTATTTGAAGTCTGTTGCCGGGTGGAAGTTGTATCCCCACAGTTCCTGTTCTTAATCTCTGCTTTTTTTCTCTCCTCTTTTGCTTTCTTTCCTCCCCTTCCATCCCATTTACAAAGTTTAATTTATCCTCGGGGTCCCTGAGGCAGCTGCACGAGGAATCGTGGTGGAACTGGGAGCGAACTGGTGCTGGGGGAGCCCCCAGGAGCGAAGGAAGAGGTGACCAGAGGACAGTGACTCCAGAGGAGGGTGCCTGGCATGTCGCAGCAGGGCTGGACTGGGATCCTGCTGCTCCCCAGCTCAGATGATTGCTGAGATGGAGGGTCCCGTCCCGGTGCTGCCTTAATTGCTCATCTTTTCCATCGGAATGAACCTGCCTCCACTTAAAATCAGCACCACAGACCCCACCATACAGTCAAAGCAACGAACAGAGAGGTAGAGTTAAAAGCCAGTTATGTAAAAGATGGGAAAGCTTCCTCTTGGCTTAGCAGGAGGGCCTGGAGCAAGCCTGGACATCCCAGGAACAACCACCTGCACTGGGTGATTTTACACCAAGCCACTAATTGCCCAGTTATCCAACAGGGAATCCCTAGAGGGAATCCCCAAAGGGAATCCCAACAGGGAACCCAGTGGGATTCCCAGCGTTTGAGGGACTGGTTGCTATTAAGCACCTGTATCCCAGCAGCCCCAGAAGATCCAGAACAGCCCTGCCAAGCCACACTGTCTCCACTGGGACACCCCACAGCACAGGGGAGGGACAGGCACTGCCAGATGCCACCAAGGTCACAGCAGGGACAGGAAGGATGGAGTCTCCTACTCCCACCTTGGGCTCCTGGCATGACACAACTGCCTCTGAGTGCATCAAAGGGGGGAAAAGAAATGAAGATGGAGAGGATGCAGACATGGGGCCGCCTGAGGGGTTTGGAACGTGAGATTTATGAGGCTCTGTCTCGGAGAAGCTTCCAGTGATGGGGAAAAAACAAAAGAGGGAAAAAACCCTCCTCCTTGAGGTGGCTGGAGATCTGTCTTTCTAGTGACAGCAGAGACCTTACCCTGTCAGTCTGCACAGGGGAGGGTCTCATCTCCCAGGGATGTGACAAAGACCTTGGGAAGGTGGTTTTTGCTGCTCAAGGTGTCTCAGTGCCACGTCCCAGGCACAGGCAAGGATTTTCCTTGCTTATGGGGAATCTCCCTCTCTCCTGCCTAGGCCACTTCGCTGCTGTGGCTCCTGGGGAGAGGTGATGCTCCAAGAGGGACAACTTCAGGCTTGCACACGCACAACCCTCCCAGGAGAGGATCTGCTGAATGTCCTGCTCTCGAGGGTCTGGGTGTCAGCAATCCATCTGGAACGCTAAGGGCAGACAGGGAGGAAGTCATGGGGAAGTGAGGGCATGGCTGCGTGCCCTGGCTCTCCCTGCTCATTCCCTGTGCATCCCAGCTCTCCCTGCTCATTCCCTGGCTCACCAAGGGCTGAGTGGAGTGGCAGGAAGAAAGAGCAAAGCCAGGAAAACTCCTTCCCCATCATATTTACTGAACTGCTCTGAGTTATGACTGGAGGCCAAGATCTGGCTTCAGGCGATTGCCTAAATCATTTAGGAGCTGACAAGGTAGGGAGGGGGGAAAATGTTCTTGTAATTCTTCAGTCTGAGGTACATTAAGGAGCCATAAGCCATGTCGAGAGCTTGAATTACATTAGAGAGATTATCCTGTTACAGTTCATAATCCTGGATAATATACCATCCCGCAGCACACCTGCCAATGATAAATCTCGCCCTGTAATGGGGCAGTCGTGACCCCGGCAGTCCCGGAGCCCTCCTGGCACGGAGCAGCAGCACCACACAGACGGATGGAGTCAGGAGGGAGAGCACGGAGCAATAACAGCCTGGCAGTGGGGTCTGCACCCAGGGAAATTCATGGTTCCCAGTGTGCTGCCATGCACTGAGGCACAGCAGGGCCACAGCACAGGTGTGGCGTGAGAGGGATCCACAGGGAAGGAACCTGAGGTCACCTGGCCCCACAGGGAGCCACTGATGGGCTAGAGGATGTGCCCCATGCCAAAGCCCTCAGAACAAGAAGGGGAGCCTGGCAGGTGGGTGGAGAACAGGACATCTCCCCCCCAAAAAAGTGGATTTCCGGCACAAAGCATCAGGGAGGAACAGGGAGGGATGGAGCTGAGTCCCAAAGGGATCCAGGAGAAAACCAGCCCTAGGAAACCACTTGCCTTTTTGGATCAGGGTACCACAAGCAGTTAAGCTGTCTTGGCCCCTCTGGAAAAGTGGATCAGCAGGTGGGATTTGCAGCCTGGAGACCCCAGGCGTGGTAGGGGTCTTCGATAGGGCAAGGCAGGGCTCTGTCTCCAAGCCTTTAACCTGTAAAGGTGGATCTGGGCCAGGGGCCAGGTGCTGCAAAGGGCACCTCTTGGGGGATGTCAGGCACTGCCAGCTCTGGGACTGAGACCTTCAGCTCTGCTGCAAGATCTTTGCCTTTCTCCAGCATGGATAACTCCCTTTCCCACGCACTAGGAAACAACTCAGAGACCCATCTGCCCTTCTCTGTGGCATAATCCTGCTGTAATCTTTTACCAGAGGCCCAGCAAGTTCCAGGGCTCCTTGGTCTCCTCTGTAACTCCTTGGCTTACACCTTCTCCTGTTTGGCCCCACTCCAATGGTTGCCCCAGGCTAACAAGCCCTCGTTGTTTCAGCCCTCCTGTCCTTCTCCAGCCCAAGCTACTCCTGTATCCTGGAGCCTATAAATCCTGCCGTCCCCTTGCTGTGAACTGACCATGCAAACATGACCAGGCAGCCTCTCCCTTCTCCATCCCACATTCCCCTGCACTGGAGACTGCAACTGCTCCATTTCAGACTCCCAACACATCCCAGGGGAAAACTGGTCCCTGAGGCCAGCCTGGCTCCCAGTTTCACAGAGAGCTGCTCCTGTGACCTGCATCAGCTCACTAAGTGTGGAGGGATGGCACTGATCTACACTACAGCCCCAGAGGAATGGAATGAGATTGTGTCTGCCCTCTCATGAATGTCTCCTTGTCTCCCCTGCCCCTCTCCAGACCTGCTTCTTGCTCCCTGTGCCCTTGATCCCTTCTTTAAAAGCCACTCGCTTCCAAGCTGCTCCTCTCAGAGCTGGGGTTAAGCAACTCCCATGAATTACTGCCATCGTTTCCACACTGGCAGCCAGTCTCCAGCCCAGGTAAATCCCTCCTGCCCTCCATCTCCAGCACCCCTCACCTGTACTGGCCCCAGCTCCAGGGTCTGCACAGTGTAAGGAACAGACCCCTCCATCCCGCAGGGATTTGCAGTCTCCCCCATGGCCCCGGGGACACTTGACAGAGCCTCTTCTCTCAGGCTTGTGTGTTTTGTTTAAGTGCTCTGAGATAAAGCCCTTTTATCACGATAAGAGCCTGGTTGCCCTGGTTTCTTCCTCTGGCCTGAAGGCCATTCTTTTCCTCCCTCTTGTTTTTGACCTCAGGTTCAAGAGTGCCAGACCTCCCTGGTTTAGGAGAGACCTTGGCGGAGAGTGCGACAGCCAGTGTGGGAAAAGGCAGGGCAAGGGTTGGAGAGGGCTCCAAGGCCCAGGTTGCTCAGGGAACGGTTCCCAAACCATTTAGGAAAGTAGTCAGGAAAGAAAAGTAAGAGCAGAGCAGACCTCTGCACTTTCCTCAAGCCTCTACTGCTCTCCCTTCCTTTTGTCTCATTCTCTCTGTTGCTTCCTATTATTAATACCTCCATCCTTTCTCACCCCTTCTTCCTCTTTCCCTTCCTTTCCCCTTTTTTCTCACCCTTGTTTTGCTTTCCTTCCCTCCTTCTCTCTCCCTCTCCCCCTTCCCCTGCGGCTTGCCAACTGCCAGCAGATGACATCTCCTTTCATGTTTGGGGCTGAGCGGAGGCTCTGAATGTTCGTTTGATTCCGTTAAGATAATAGCTGGTTCACTGTCAGACGCAGACTGATCAGTTAAAACCTTAATCACTGCCTGTCTACTCACATGGCACTTATTTTTTAAGAGATTAATCCCCTAAGCACTGCACCAGCATACATTCAGGCTCAAAGAAAAAGGTGGGGTTTTATTATTATTTGATGCGTTTACTGTTTCTTTTTGGCTCTTTTTAAAAAAGATGCATCCTCCCACCGCCACCTTTTCAGATCTGATGCTCAGATCTCACCTGACCTTCCCCCCCTTGGCACGGTGCCTCTCCCTCACACCAGGCATGGAATGAGGAGACGGGAGGTGGTGGGAGATGGTGATGCAGCTCCTGCCTTGGGCTTTGGAGCTGAGATTTGCAGGATAGCGTGGTGGGCTTCGGATTAAGCCTGGCCGGGTTCTCAGGAGAGCCGGGCTCCATCCATGCTTCCCCATCATCCGTGCCTCCTTTCCCTTCCCGATTCAGGAAGCGGCTCTGGATAAACATCGCAGCTCCAGCGAGAGGCCCTGCGAGCACATCAAAGGCGGCGGGGGAAGTTACGTGTCCACCTCTGACTGGGATTTAGGCAAAGCTGCTTTAAAGCACCTCGGCTTAGCACCTGCCTGCATTAAAGCAGCACCTCTGCAGGCTGAGGCAGCGCCAGGCGTGGGGTGACACCGCAGCCCCGGTTTCCCCAGCCACGAGGCAACCATGGCCTGAAACCACTGCCAGCACTTCCAGCCCCCAACCACTAAGTGCTGACACAACAGCAAGCTCAAATCTCCTCCTGAGCCAGGATTTTAATTAACAGAGACCACCACGTTCCCCCAACCCATCAGATGTTGTAGAAGGGGCAGAGAAGGAAATGGACCACGGGACCGTGACATGGAGCTGGACTCCCTGTTTTCCCAGGGCAGCACCAATAACTGGCTCTCAGGCAGCACTTTGGATTCCCAGAGTTCTAAGCATTTCATGGAGGAGGCTCCATGAAATCCTCACCTCCACCTTCAAAGGGAAATGGATGGTGAAAGCTCCTTTGCCTTAGGTGAGGGCAGAGCTGCCAGCCCGTGTTTCCAAAATCACCCACTGCAGCTCCCAGACAAGATGCTCTTTTGGGTCATTTCTAACCCAGACCATTGCACTATTCTAGGATGCTTCCTCCCTCCTGCTGTGAGGCCCTGGAGCTGGGCTGGAGCTGGTTGGCACAGCGGGAGTTTTCTCTCATTCCTTCAGCTTCACCAGAGACATGAGGCAACATTGTCTGAGTGCTAAAGTTTTGTGAACATTTTTCTTAATGTTTGACTTACGATCAAAGACGGAAGAAAAGTCACATCCCCAGCCCCAAGGTTTGCTTTCACACTTGTGCAGAAAGTTCCAGAAAAGTAAATCTTTTACCACCCCCTGGTTACCATTTTCAGGCTCCCATTGCCTGCGACAGTCACAAGAAATGACCAATTCCCGCGTCCATCCCACCACGGCCGCTGAGCTCCCGCATGCCAGGGCTTTGCCCTGCCCCTCCCTGGGGTCATGGATTCATTTCCATGATGTGCAGCACTGGGACACAGCAGACCCGGCACACACGAGGGGTCCCGGGGGTCAGAGGGAGCTGGGGGTCCCCATCCCTTCACCAGCACAGCCAGAGCAGCTCAGCCATGGCATGTTGTGCTCTTCCCCTGCTCAAGAGCTTCTCCCCCGACACGCTGCTGAACCTCTTGTGTGACAAACCAGCTTCCAGAGAGCAAGATCCAGCAGCTCCTCATGGAATACAGAAGGGGTTTTGCAGCCCCAACCCGTGAGCTGGCAGGACACCTGGACAGAGCCCTCACTTGCATGTCCTGCTCCCGATCCCACGCCTGCAGCTCCATCAGAGCAGCAGCAGCTCCTGGGTGAGAGAGGGGGAACTGCTGGAGCAAGCGATGACTCAGAATTTGGTAAAATAAATTTGGGAGTGTAGGAGCAGGGTTTTGTCAGGGTTTTGACATTTCCTACTGAACATGAAAATGTAGTGAAGGAGCAGGCCCTGAGTGTATTTTGGCAATTTTTGGTAAAGTAAAACAAAGCTGTCAAAAACATCTAGACTTCTGTGTAGAGGCAGAGTTCACCTGCAGACCTTATTCTGCTCATTCCCCAAGATATTCCTGAGGCCGTGGTTCAGCAGAGTTGGAAAAAAACCAAAGAAAACAAAACTATGGAAATTGAAATAAATGATACCCAGAGCCACAGGGATAGAATTCAAGAAAGTTTAGAGTGGAAGGGGATGCAAAATTCCTTGCTGCAAAGGATAAAGCAACCCCCAGCTAATGGAGATTAGGAAGAACCTCTCCCAAAGGACTGGTTATCCCATAAATTAATGGGATCAATAGTGTCACAGCCCTCAGTCACAGGGTCCTGAGTCATTGCATTAAGTGCTAAGAGGGCACGAGCACCTTGCCCTGAGCAGCTGGGGCCGGGCACTCGTGGAGATTAAGAGGGACAGACGGAGCCCACGGCTGGACTGAGCAGCCACGTGTCCCAGAGCAAGGCGAGAAACAGGCCAGAGCAGGGAATGACTAAAGGAACATGAATCTTTCCTGGGGGAGAAGTGCTGAACCCAACTCCAACCTCAATCATAGAAACATTGAATTGGGTTGGAAAGGACCTTAAAGATCTTCCAGTTCCACCTCCCTGCCATGGGCAGGGACACCTTCCACTAAAGTGTTGCTTAAAGACACATTTTCCCATTATTTTGTCAGAGGAATGCTGCTATCATGGCAGGGACACCACCAAGGTTCTCTGCTTTTAACATTCAACATTAAAAAAGCTGACCTTATTAAACATTTAAGATACCAAGGAAATAATTATTAAGTTTCTTTGTTGTTATTTACTATTGTAACTCTGGCTGTGCTTATTGCTTTACAGCTGGAGCTGAGCTTTGCACTTAGGGTTGATATTAATAAATAATAGCCAGGAATTAACAATACGCCTCTTGTGTAATTACGGATGTGATCCCCATTCCAGAGTCTTCACCTGCCTCACACCATCCCTGGGCAAGGTTACCACGTACCCAGGGGACATTGCTTCACGTGGAGCTTCCAGCCAAGCTTCCCAGGGATATGGAAGGGTTTGACTCTCACTGGAAGGACCAACAGCTCCAAGGCTTCAGCCTCAGAGACCTGCCCAAGCCTTGGGTGGATCTGGGAGCACAACAGCATTTCCTGAGGTTCACACCCTGACATCCTCCCTTCCCTATCTCAGCATCTCCAGGCAGTGTAAAAGCCTTAGAAACAAAGCCATCGAAGAGAAAGGGATGTCACTGCTTCTCAAAGGGGAACCGAGGCAAAGGGACATGAGGGAACTCCGTCTTAACTCCAACCTTAACTTGCGTTAACTCTGCTGGAAGCCGTGAAATCCCAGTGCCTGCTCCTTGTTCCCATCCCAGTGCCTTAACCTCCAGGACCATCTCTCTGCTCTCTCAGCAGATGAAAATGGGCCGGGTTTGACAGATTGACCAGCCGAGCTTCCTGGAGGTGTTTCCCACAGATTGTTGCTGAGACATACAATGAAAGCGATGAATATCCCAGTGGGAAATATATGGCACCTCATCTCCCACTTGTGTCGCTGAGAAGAGCTGGGGATAAATTTTAAAAAGGCCTTTTCCCTCTTAGGGGATAAATCCTTCAGGCCCAATCCTCTGGTGGGAAGCAGAGAACAACTAGAAAATCCCGTGACCTTGCCTGAAATCGCGGAGTCAACAAGTGGTCAAGCAGAGGTCAAGAGGCCAAAGCGGGGCCAAGAAGGACCCTTTCTGCCCGGCCCATCTGCTGGCGAACAGACAGGCATCGCCCCAAAGGTGCGGCACGGATCAAGCTCCAGGACTCGACTGTTTCTTCCCCCAGACAGTAGCAATTATCACAATCAAGCAGTTGACTCCAATTACGCCTTCCCCTCTCCAGCCGGGGATGGACCAGCCGCGGCAGCAAAGGGAAAGTCGCCTTTGCATATCTTAATCTAAAATGACAGGGTGTGACACGGGGGGCCGGTGACCCTGCCAGCCTTCAGCTGTTCGTGTGGCAACGATTTCCAGCCCCAAATTACTCCCAGGCAGGGCTTGATTGGAGGTTCAAGGCAACAGGAGAGAGAAGCCATTTAGGGGACTGAAACATTCTTCAGAGCCCTATTTAAATACAATTTACATTCCGGGCTCTGCTGTCGGTGCATTGTTAATTGCACCTCGTACCTCAGTTTATTTTGTAGTTGAAGGGGGTTTTGCTTTGCTGTTGTTTTTCAAAGGCATCTTTGCCTGCTTTTTTCTCTTTTCCTAAGGGGCTGTTCTCAGAATACAGTTCTATTTCCTGGAAGGGAAAATAGATTAGTAGATTTAAAGACCAGAAGGGACAAAAAGATCATCTCGATGACCTCCTGCAGAAGACAGGCCAGGACATTTTACTCAGTAATTCCTGTGTCTCCGTTTGTCCAGACTTAACCCAATCCCCATCACTGACCAAAACACCCCTTCCAGAAAGGCTGTCTCCATCCAGAGTCACCAAAAGTCACAAGAAGCACCAGTTTTCTCTGAGGGAATGGCTTCCCACTGGCAGACAGTGAGTTTAGATTGGATATTGGGAAGAAATTCTTGGCCATGAGGGTGGGCAGGCCCTGGCACAGGGTGCCCAGAGAAGCTGTGGCTGCCCCTGGATCCCTGGGAGTGTCCAAGACCAGGTTGGAGCAACCTGGGCTGGTGGAAGGTGTCCCTGCCCATGGCAGGGGGTGGAAATGAGCTTTAGGGTCCCTCCCAACTCAAACCATTCTGGGATTCCGTGATTCCGAGTGTCAGCCAGGAAGAAGGCAAACACCCTTCCCAGAGAAACGTCCTGCCACCTGGGACAGGTCTGACTGCCCGAGTGACACCCACCAGCACTGCCAGGTTCCACTCTTGGCATTCTTTTCTTTGAGCCCCATCTGCTGGAGTCCCACGATTTCTTGACGTATTTTATCTTTCACTCACTCGTTCATATTTTAAAAGCACACTTTGAGCCTTTGCAGCCAAGGGCAGAAGCCATAAGCCCCAAGAAATGAAATAAAAAGTTATTATCAGACCTGAGGAATTTCAGGATAGCCCCATGATTTGCCAGCTTCTGAGAGCTTGTGGCTGGCAATACCCGGTGCTGCCACTGGTGAAAGGAACCTCCTGGGTCTGGTTCTCATTTCCAGGGAGTCCCTTCCCACCAGTCTGGCAATGCCGGGAGCCGGTGCGATATAAAAAGGTGTTGGTGTAAATGACAACTAAGCCCACTTGACCCCAGCCAGCCCACTCCTAATTTACTCCAGCTCTGGGGAGGTCTGACTCAGACATCAGCTCGAGTGAAACTTGACGGAGAGACAGACAAATGTACGCCACAACCTGCTGCTGCTCCGGAGGCCTCCGAGCCAATTATCCCGGTGATCTCACTCCTTCCTTCCTTCTTCTCTCTCCCCCTTTTCCCATCACGTGCTTGCTCCCAGCACACGCACGTCCTTCTGCAACAAAAAGCAGCGCCGCGGAGGAATGTGGAGGGTTGAGAGCCCCCTGAGAGCAGGTAGATCCATCTGAGCAGAGCGCCTGCCTCCTCCAAGGCGGGAGGAGATCGGTTTACATAAGTACTTTGCCATATGAAGAAATAATTTAGTGGTATTAATAGAGGTTAAAGTTTCCCAGGAATCCAAAACAGGCCCCGCAGACACAGGTGGGTTCTTTCACTCGCGGGGATGGGGGGAGTAACGTGACTCCCTGTGGCACAGGGGAGGGTGGGGGCGATGGGCTGGGGGGTCACAGTGCCCAGGGCTGTGGGCAGAGGGGCTGAGACAGTGGCTGCACCCAGGGATGTGGGAACCACACCACCAACACCCACACTGGCTGTGCGGGGACAGGACTCACCAGGGCAAGGCTGGGTTGGAAGGGAAGTTGGAGATCACTCAGTCCCACCCCGTGCACACTGAGTGCCATGTCCAGTCATTCCGTGGACACCTCCAGGGGTGGACACTCCAAACCTCCCCGGGCAGCCCCTTCCAATGTCTGACCACCCTTGCCAGCACCACACTGGGAAACTGGCTTTTTCATAGCTCAGGTGCTGCAGACCTGCTTGAAATCACCTCCCACTTGGGCACAAAGCCCCAGCTGATGCCCAGCCACGATCCAGCTCCAGTGGCTCCTGGAGAACAGGATTCCACCCCAACCGGGCAGACAAAAGAGCACAGAGGGGGTACAAGAAGAGCCTGGTAAGGCCAAATCCCCATGCGTTTAGATAGGATTCAGTATAACGTTGCTGATTCTCCAACACGGAGCTTTTTACAGCCCGGGGAGTTTCACACCACCCCAAAAATAATCATGTCTCAAATCTCCAGTGACTGTGGAGCTTTCACCCTGCAACACAGAAGGGACAGAGCTCCAGCCCGCCCTACCTGGGCTGTGCTGCCTCACACTGATTTGGGATTTGGCCCAGAGCCTTCAGATCCCAGCCCTGCCCAGAACACGTGGCGGCTGTTCTGCTCTGAAAGAGACTAACAAAGAAATAAGAATATTTGTTAATTTTCTTTTTTCCACTGAAAAGCAGTTAAACCTCCTAAGACACTTTTTCCAGACATCTAAATCCTTTAAAAATATTCTCTAGACTCCATAAAACTTACATTTTCCCCGGGTTCTCCTGTGAGTTATTAAAAACCTGAAGTCCCTACCTTAAGAGCTTAGAGCTTGGTCATGACCAGAAAACCAACGATGCAGAGTGGCACCTCCTTGTGCATTCAGAGACACACCTCGGACTTAGTGGGGAACAGCAGAGAACTGCAGGACCAGCAGAGCCAAAGGAGAAGAACCCACACCAGGGATTTTTGGGGTATCCAGGCTAAGACAGACGGAGGGATGTGTGTTTGGGGTGAGAGGGGCACTCTGAAAAGGCAGGGTCTGATGGATACCTTGGACTGGCACAACATGTGTAGCTGTTGGAAAACAGCACATCTTCACTGTTTACTTTTTTCTCAACAAACACCTGGCAAAGTTAGAATTTTAATGGCCTTTAATTTGGTTTTTGCCAAAATCAAGTTGTTTGGGTTTTTGTTTTTTTTTTTTTTCAAGGAGCTCTCAACACATAGGCCAGAAGAGAAGTCTCTGTATCCCATCATCCATCCATCCATCACCAGGGCACGAGAGCACTGCTGTCACCAGCATGAAACTGCAGCGACAGGACAAGGGGGAATGGCTTCAAAATGAGAGGGGAAATTTAGGTTAGAGATACTCAGATCCTTCTGAGGGTGGGCAGGCCCTGGCACAGGGTGCCCAGGGAAGCTGTGACTGCTCCTTCCCTGGAAATGTCCAAGGCCAGGTTGGACAGGGCTTGGAGCACCCTGGGCTGGTGGAAGGTGTCCCTGCCCGTGGCAGGGGATGGAGCGAGATGATCTTTAAGGTCCTTCCAATCAAACCGTTCTGTGATTCCAAACTCTCCCTGTGCATCAGAAGTGACGTGGCTCAAAACACCCCCGGCTCGGGGGGGCTTCGGAGAGAAAGCAGAGGGTGGGTTTTCTGCTTTCCCAGAGCGGAGCTGTGCTGCAACAGCGCGGAATCAAAGGGATCTAATACCCTCCCTGGTTCACTTAAACATCAGCTTGTCTGGGGCGTGAACTCTGCCAGCAGCAGCTCCTGCACAGTGCTCGCTCCTGCCTTCCCCCTGTTCTGCCCTGTTTAAAGCTTTCGCCCTCCCTGCCGCTCTCCCCTCGCTCCCTCCCCGCAGCCTCCCAGAAGCACCGGCGTGTTTTTAACCCAGGCATGAAACAATCCCACAGCCCCAGATTGTGATGTTTCAGATAACATACGGAGAATGTAAATCCTGTCAGCAAGTGCAACAGCCATAAAAGGCTAAAATGGATTCCTGCGGATTAGAAATAAAGCACAGAAAGGGCCCTGTTCTCTCACTTTCCTCATCCCACAACCTCCTCCGCCTCCCCCCTGCTCTCCCTCTCCTCACTCCCCTTAAAAAATTGCCTGGAAATGCAAGGGGCGGGTTTTTTATTTATTTTTTTTTCATCAACTTAAAAGAAAAATAAAATACATTCCAGGAAAAGGCCTGCTGCTAAGAAAACTCAAACCAGAAAATGCTTAAAGATGTTTTAATGACTTAAACACAGGGCCGGGATTGTGTCTAAAAGTTTCCACATTTAAAAATAAAATTAAAAAAAGAAATAAAAGGGAAAATTCAGTATGAAATGTCCCCCAGTACCAGAGCTGCTCTCCCAGACCATCGGGTTTATCCGGGGGGTGTTAACGGGGCCGGCACAGGCACCAGCGACGTTTCAGCCAAGTTTGCGCTTCTGTTCCAAACCAAAGGCACAACCAGAAACACTCCTAAAAATAATGAAGGCCACGTGAGCGTGGGTCCGAGGGGCTGTTAACAAGCAGCTGACAAGTTCCTGCTCGAGGAATTAAGACCCTCATTTAGAAGGAGATTAGCAGAAATCTTCCTTCTCGTTCCGGAACAAGCCCCGAGCGGGGCCGGGCACACGGAGAGCCCCCAGTCCCAGGTGGGTTCAAGGGCTGCTCTGGAACCCAGGGCGGCGAGCGGGGTCAGCCCCGGCTCCCTCGGAAGCCAAGCCGTGTAATTTGTCACGACCGGGAGCCCGTGTTGAGGAGGGCTGAACCCAACCCTTTGAGGGGGCAGCCAGGGCGGCCCTCCGAGGTCACGGCCGAGGGCAGGGCAGGGCAGGGAGCTCCAGCGGCCCCCAGAGCCTTTGGGCGCGTTCAAAGTGGACGCGGGGAGAGCCCCGCGCTCAAATACTGATGTGTGAGCAGGAGGGAGAGACAAACCCTGAGCTCAAACCAGAGCCAAGGCGTTCACAGGCAGCTCCACCAGCCCAGGGGCACAGAGGGACAGTTCTGCCCAAGGGAGCAAAACCCGCAGTGTTCTGGGCACAAGGGAAAAGCCCCAAATCTCAGCGGCTGCTTTGAGGCTGCAGAAAGAGCAGATTAAAAACCAGACAACAGGCTGAGCCTGCCCTGTTGCGGTCACCCATTGCTGACAGGTATGTAGACACACAGAGGCACCCATGGGTATAGCTGTTCCCCAAAAATACCCAGTCACAGTAAGGTAGGGATGTCTGCGGTATTGCAGAGCAAAAATACTGCTGTACCCTGTACCCTGCTCCCACATCAGTCCTGAAGTCAAACTTGATGAACCCAAGGCTCTTCCCACAGCTTGGAGAAGGGGAAGTCCTCTCCTGCATGGACCCTCTGGGAAAATAAACCTGCGTGGGGCCACGGGATCTACCAAACCTCAGCTGAGAGCAACCTCCCTGCTCTCCATCCCTCGTCCCACTGCAGGAAGGACCTGCTGAGGCTCAAGCCCAAAACTCAGCAGC
This sequence comes from Sclerurus mexicanus, assembly GCA_013396755.1. NCBI lineage: Eukaryota > Metazoa > Chordata > Aves > Passeriformes > Furnariidae > Sclerurus > Sclerurus mexicanus. The sequence goes on from VWZF01005795.1 coordinate 1,123,369, forward strand.
TGCTCTGCCACCCTCTCCCCGTATTCATCCAAAAGCTCATTTCCCAAAGCACCACTGGGGAGGGGTGAGTGGTTGTTGGGTTTGTTCCTATTATTATTGAGAATGTGCAATCGTGTTTCAAACCCCGCTTTCCATCCAAAAGAGTAGGAGGCCATAGTCAGACTTCCCAGACCACAAAGACGCACGGCTCCGTGGCTTTCCAGCCAGAGTTTCCATTGTATTCTTCTCAGATGAACTTTTAAAGTGTGTGTGTGTTATATGTGTCAGTGTGTGCACAAACGTGCATGGTTTCACCTCTCTTTAAAAAAAAAGACAGACCAGAAAAAAGGCAAGTGAGGCTTTTAGGAGGTTAATCACCGACCTGTTGCCAAGTTGGATAGATGCATGAAAGGGGGGAGTCGAGGGTTTTAATCCCGGTTTTTGATAAATAGAAGACATTCTAGTCATAATAAAATGTGTTTTACACTTGAGGGGAGGAATAAGGGGGAGAAAAAAAGGAAAGTTCTGGCCAGGCACTGCAAGCTCCCGAGTCCAAACAATGAGGTTCAGAAACATAACTGTAACGCATTAGTAAATTGACAATGAAATTGCAGTTACTTCACTGGCTCTTTATTAAATAAACACAGCCCGAAAGGGACCTGTCTGCCCCGGAGGTATTTGCAGAGGGTTCACGTTACTAACCCAACACTGCACCCCCAGAGCAAACACATTCCAGGCAGACCCTGCGAGGTGGGGCCGGCCTGGCTTTTCCCCCCGTCACTTTTTCCCTGTCGTGTAGACCCCGGGTTTTACAGCCCCCGGCTGCTCCCAGGGCACTTCTCCCCCAGGCACAGCTCCCTTGAGGACCACTCAGGAGAAGGGGGTGTGGGAACACAGTGCCAAGAGCACACGTGTGGACCAGCTCCCTCCCACGCGCTCTGCCTCTCTCCCCCCGGGAAAGGCTCTGACTCTCCCAGGACTCCTTCCCAGCCTGCCCCCAGCTCGTGGGGGCAGTTCTTGCGTTCCTGACCTGCAATCAGCCCTTCCCACGACTCCCAACGCCAACAAAATAATCCCCCGCCCAGTTCAACCAACAACAATTGACCCCTTTGCAGCTACAGCCCCGAGCGGCAAACGGGACCCCTTCCCACACTGGGCTTCCAACAACATCCCTGTCCTTGCGTAGGTCAATCTAACCAATACTCTCCGTGCTTTGCTGTGACAACCATCTGACAACCCACAACCGTCTGACACAAGCGGAACCGTAGTCGACAACCAGGAGCATTTAGAGACAGAGCTGCCACTCACACACCTTGCAAACTCTTCACCTGCAGCTCTCCCCTCCCAGCCCAGCCAGATCCCAGCGCCCCTCGCGCAGGGAAGCTCCGGTAATCCATCCCCACACACGCCGGAGACAAAAGGAACTTGAGCGTGTTCAGCACCTTGCGAGGCCTTGAACAGCTGCCAAGGGCGTTTGGAGATGGGCCAAGGCAGCCCACGAGATGTGAATGATAGGGATTCTCAGCAGCCCATGGGGTCTGGAGCAGGCTGTGCTACTGTTGGAGCCGGCATGGCCACGACACGCTTTCCCTTTGTTCCGAGACGTACCTCCTGTGGAGGCAGGTTTTCCCAGGGAGGAATTCTACCCCTGCCTGCCAGGAGAGTGAAAGCCTCCGCTCTTCTTTCATCCACCACCGAAACTAAAAGCAGCAGTGGGTTAAGTGTTTCTTGCTCCACTGTCATCGAGGGCTTTATGGGAAAACATCAGACTCCACAAAGGTAAAATAGAGATTGGACCCAACGAATCGTGTGGAACAGAATTTACCCTTCACTGACTCCATCCAACCAGCCTTCACCCAGACTAGGAGTTTCCCCAGCTTCTCAAGGCTCACGTTTCCAAACCTTCATGAAGATGTCTGATGTGATGGGAAAACGCATCAAAATTCCCTTTGTCTGGAGTTATTTCTTCAACACCTTCCACACAAACCTGAGCCTTGGAACAAGAGCAAGGCCATCCCCCTCCTGCTGAGCAGCCTCCCCACGTGTTCCTGCAGAGAGCAGCCAAAGCCAAGTGGCTGAAGAGGAAGCAGAGACGCAGCCACTGATGGGAATTTCAGCAACATGGAAGAGTTGGGCATTTTTCCATCGTGTCTCCCTGACACAGAAGTCAGCAAGTGAGAGGCCACTGCAAAAGCTCGTGCAATAACGTGATGTGTCTTCGCTACCACCAAGCACCAAAGACAGGGGTGGGGATGCTCTGGCTGCACTTACACATGGGACCACTGCATGGTGATGACTCGGGCTCCTTCTCTTTGTCTCATCTCCTCAGGCACCAAACTGCATTAAAATCCATCAGGATCAAGCTCACACTAAGTGTTTTCTTAGTCATCCTGGAGGGATGCGAGGCAGCAAATTCTCAGATTTTGGGGATCCTTAAAGCAAGGTGGGATGTCTCCCCCTAAGAGATGGTGCTCCAGGTGCACCAGGCACTGCCTGGGGTGTGCAGGAATCCCTGGCTGGCTGTGGGCAGGAGAGCCCAGGCACTCCAAGGGATTCCATCTGGCCTCGGCTCTGAACGTGAAATCACAGAGACATCTCCTTCCTTGCCAAGAGCATTTTAATTTGGTGAGTGCAACGGAGAGCTTTCCACAGGGTTCTTTCATTCATATAGGCCGGTGGATTTTCAGACCTCTTTCCCCCCCCTCCCCTGACTTGGTGAAGCCTCCAAGTTTCCCTGTGGAAATTCCATCCTGGAATCGTTTTCTCTTTGAGTTACCTTTTGCAGACTCCTCAGGTGCAGCCCTCTCTTTAAAATGGTTCCAACCTTTTCCTAACTGGGACAGAGTGAAGAGATCCACTTCAAAAAACTTGTATCCATTGTGGACTTGCCCTTTGTGGATAAATTGTAAGGGAGGGAGGTTGTAAGACACAATTGACTGAGTTTCCCCTCCTTCTCCGTCCATCCAGGTGGTTCCAAACATCCTCTCTTCCTCACAGTGGTCTGTCCCTGCTTTCGGAATGTTCCCATCTTGCCCTTCCCCATTCTCTAGGCATTCACTTGACATCTGGTAAAGAGGGCTAAAAGCCACCCTGCAATGAAATCTTACCCTGCCTCTTTCTCCAGCCTGCCTGACAGAACAAGTCAGCTGTGGGCCTCACCAGCAATTTTAAACAAACCCACAATCCAGCAGGTCAGGCCATTTTAGCATATGTACCTTTTATTTGTAGCGGACTGTTAATAATTAAGTGATGCCTTTCATACAGACATTTACAATAATTTAACCTTGCCCTTGCTGTGTAATTTATTCTTTGCAGAAGCCAATAAAAATAAAGGCCCCATATTTCGTCCCTCGCTCATTCTCTGTACATATATATAAATATATACACACACATATATCCAGAATAGTGTAATAGGTTTCACATATTGTTCCATAGGTATCATTAGGGTAACAGAGCCAAGTGTCTCAGTTCATATGACTCTTTATAGGTGCCTTATAATCCACATAAAATTGAGTTTATGTTTCCCCTCCATCCGCTGATTCTAAAGCAAGATGAGGAAGGGTTTTCTCTCTCTCTTTTTCTCTTTCTTAATTTCAGTCCTCACTGCACCAAACTCCAACTTTGCCACTGGTGGTAAACAGAGTCTTTGGAGAACCAACAATCACCAAACTGGATATCCCTTACAATCCATTTCATGTGATGTCTCATCTCCAACCCTGGCAAACATTAAAGGCTCCAGGAAAAATGTCAGAGCAAAGCCCGTGCCAGACACACATCAAACCTCCTGCCCAGGGAGGAAAACCCTTCCCCAGCAAGTCAATACTCCCGTGTCTAAATCCACAGAACAGAACCCAGCAGGTAAGTGGAATAGGAGCAAGGGAAGGGACTGAAAACTGAGATTTATTTTCTCTCTGAAGAAAAAAAAAAAACAAAAAAGGAAAAGAAAAAGCACAGGACAGGGGGAAGAAAGAGCCAAAGCTCATACTATTGGCTGCACTTCCACAGAAAGTCTTAAAGAGGCTACACAGAGAAACAAAAGAAAAATATTTTCCCCTAAAGAAACATGAGTAAAAACACATTTATTAAAGCACACAAAATTCCATAACGCTTGAGAGACCTGCTGCTCTGCAAAGCGCCGTGCTGACCATGGGGTGTGAGCCAGCACGGCCGTGCGCCCCCACAGACCTGCTGCTCCAGCCCTGCGGAGCCTCCCAGTCCGCCCAGTCCACGGCCAACAGGGCCACCAGTACAGCCCAGCCTGGCCCCATCCACCCCCAGCCCCTACGGAAAGGGGCTGAGAAGCTCAGCTGGGCTGTTCTCGTGCTCCCAAAGATGAGCTTTGCGTCCCTCCTGAGGTCTAACCTGCTCCTGAAAACCTCCCCCGTTAGTTATCCCACCCTCCTGAGGGGAGCGTGCCATGGAACAGGTTGGAGCAACCCGGATCGATGGAACGTGTCCCTGCCCACGGCAGAGAGGGAACGAGGTGGGCTTTGAGGTCACTTCCAACCCAAACCATTCCACGGTTATGTGTTGGAGAGGCCAAGATCCACACAAGCCCTGCAGACCTCCGAGCACACGTGCCCTGGAACCTGTTGGTCACACGGGGCACCTGCCACACACCCACAGCAATGCCACGAAAATTTTCCATTCCATCCCAGCCACAGCTTTTTTTCCAGGGTCCTTTGGAGCAGCAGCCCCACGGGGACACGAAATCACATCCAATTTGTTATTGTTGTTATTATTGTTCCCCCGGCGTGGCAGGAGGGGCTGGGGCAGGACAGCACGGCCACCGGTCCCCGGCGTGGGCAACTCACGGCTGTCCCGTGGCCAGCATGAGGTGATGGAAAACTCTCCCCGGCATCAGGTGTTGCTGCCGAGCGAGAGCCGCTCCAGTTACACTCTCGGCAAGTGTTATAAACACACAGGCACAATCTAAATATTTATGGCACATGAAATCTCCCGTCTGCTGTTCCTCAGCAGAGAGGAGGGGAGGGAGGGTGAATTAAGAGGTGATTATTGCGCGGGGTCTGTAAAACCAAACCGTGGACTCGAGATGTGCCCGGTCCCCAGGACAGCGGCGGCTCCCCGGGGCTGCCCCAAGAGCTCTGCTGGCCCAAGGCACGGCTGGGGACAGCACTCGGCTTCCACGGGGGAACTCCAGATGGAAAACACGGCCCTGGCTCCGTGGTCTCCTTTTCCTCTCCAGCACCTCCTGAGAGACCGACTGCTTCAGCTCGTAAAGCCTTTCTGGGGCTGTGAAGGAGCAGCAGAGCAGGCGGGGCAATTATTTCCCTGGCCTTGACAAAAATTATGATAGAATTTGTTTTCTTATTCTTACTATTTTTGCGCAGATCTCTGGGGGGTTTTGTTAAAGGTTGAAATAAAACAAAAAAAAATAAAAAGCCGCAACAGAGAGACGCAGCCTGGGGAAGTTCAATGTGTTTCTGGAACAATTGCCCATTGATCCAGCCTGGAAAGTGCCGAGGATCTGAGGGTGATAGAACCGTCTTGCCAGCAAGAAGTGGAGCCGCTTTAGGAAAAAATGCTACACTTCAAGTTTGGGATGTTAGCATTGACCAGAAAAGGGCAAACCAACCCAAATCCTGCGTGCACTCGTCTCTGGTGCTGGCAAAGGACATCCCACCGGCATGGCCAAGGTGTTCCCAGGTGCACACAGGAGGCTGGGGCAGTAGCAGAACCACCACCGTCCCCCGGGTCACCACTGAGACCTGAAGAGCCCAAGCAGGAACACACCAAGTCCTTCCCCACCGTGTCCCAGCAGACCCAGTGGCTCCCACCAGGAACGATGGCCCCACAGGGAGCCACGGGGGTTTAGTTTCCGATGGCCCTGGCTCCCGGCTGCCAGGATCCCGGGGAGCAGCACGTGGGCGTCTGGGCTCTGTTTTCAAGGGAGTGTGGTCAGCTCTGGGGCCCCCAAAGTTATTTTTAGCTCAGCACAAACAACTGAGCAGAAGGCTTTGACGTTTTTCCTGAATGAGTCCCGGGGCCAAATTATAAAAATCCGGGCAATTTATGCTCCGATCAGGAATTTATACAACCTTTCACCTTGGTTTGTGTAGGTGAGTGTGAGCACGGGCCAGCGATGGCAATGGACCAGCAGCAGGACACACTCAGGGTACATCTCGCTGAGCTACAGCAAACGAGACTTCATTTTTTTCTCCAAAATGGGCTTGGTTTCTTCCCAGACCTGTCCTGCAAAGCTGCTGAACAGCAGCTCTTGAGTTCGGGGAAGCTCTCCAGGGCCTCCAAGGGCTGGCGGTGCTGCCAAAGGAGAGCAAACAAGGCGATTTCCACGTCCCCCAGAACTGGGAGCACATGGATATTTGCCCGGGAGACGCTGAAGAGGAGCAGGATCCCAGTGGCACAGCTGGGGCACACTGGGGATGGCACAGGGGGCTGGTGTTCACACCCACTGCGGCGCCAGCCCCAATCCCTTCCCATGTTTGCCAGTCTTCAAAGCGCAGCACCTCCTGCCTCGCCAAGGAATTTGACTCCCAGGAGGCTGAGAACTTCTTCTATAGGAGTCTGCACTTAAAAAGGCACTACTTTTCATATTTTAAATAAGCAAAGTTGGACATCACCTCGTGCTTACATTCCCTAACCCACACGCCATCCCTGTCCAAGGCTGGAACAGAGGTACTGACTCAGTGGACTTAGGGGTTTGCCAGAGATATCAGCAAATCAAGGGGCAGCTCTTGAATTCCTCTCAGTCTACACTTCCCGAGCCTCTCATTTAAACCTCTCCTATGCCCCTCTACAATCAACCCAGAGAAACAAAGCACATTCCTCCAGGAACAACAGCACAGCCAAAGGTAAAGCTACTGTGGACGTCCAGAAGCCTCCAGGCTACCCCACGTCTGAGCTCAAGCCTCAAAAAAGCCAAAAACCTCCAGCTCAAACTAATAGACACATCTGCCAACAGCTTCTTTTAGTTTTTTGGAACCACTCTATAGATTATTTCATTGCCAAGAAAAAGAAGAGATATTTATGATAGTAACCGAAAAGCCTTGAAATTCCAAGTCAGATCCTCAGTGGCGTAAACTGGAGCTGCTCCAGGGAGCCGGGGGCCACTGCCAATTCACACAGGTTGAACTGGCTCTCTGGCCTTATCTCCCGGCTCCCCAGCACACACAGGACATTAAAGGCAGCCTAGCCAGGTACTCCATGAGTGTCTGCCACTCTGCTCTGAGTCATCCAGTCAGGGAAGAAAAAAAGGGCGCAAATGTAGGAGTGAAACCAGACATTTGCTCCTACCTTGAACTTGGAGGTGGCTGATGCTGCAGCTTTGGCGTGAAAAGCAAGAGCTGGATGAACAGAGAACACCTGGTGATCATACCCAAGAGATTCCTTGAAGGTTCTGGATCCGTCCTGCCCGCACATTTCTAGTTTGCAATAGGCTTGTGAGTATTGAAACCACGTAGGGCAGGGAGAGGTTTCAATGCCAGAGCACAGGGAAGCCCTGGAGAGACAGAAACCCTGAGCCCTCCCCTCCGCAGGTGCCTCTAACACGGGGAGGTTGTTTTGGGCTGTCACTCACCTGGTCTGGTACGAGCAGACATCTCTGAGCAGGTTACTCAGGTGTGCTAAACCGTGGTCTTTGTTCTCAGGCTTTGCAATTAGAAAAAGAAGAACATGGTCAACAGGAAACACGTGTGATCACGGCAGCATAAGTGGGGCCCTTCGTGAGCTGCTCAAACACACACCAGACTGTGCTCTCAGCACACACAGACCCCTGCGAGGAACTCTACTCATGGCAACAGTTCCCCTTATCTCAAACTACTCACACTGGTGAAGTCTCTCCCATGCTGGAGAGTCCTGCAGGATCCTGCAGCCCTACAGACTAATTTAAAAATTACTTTTAAAAATTTAAAGGTATCTAATCGCTGTAAAAAAAAATGTAAACCAGCTGTGAGCTCCTGGCATCCTGTGAGTTTCTGGGAACGAGTCCTGTTAGATTGGTGCGCACTGGATTTAATCTCAGAATGAGTTTTTATGGCCACAACCGATGCAAAGAGAGTTTAAAAAGGACAGGCTGACACAATCTGAATTATGGAGCTATGAATGACTTTGATCATCCCATTGAAGTGACCAGTTCCTCCAAGCAAAGGATGCTGGAGCCAGAGCAGGTGGAAGGATCCTCCATTGACTTCAGAGGTCTTGGGATCAGCCCCAGATTTCCCACAGATTTCAACTGGTTTATATTCTTTTCAATCCTTTTTTGGCCAGATATTTAAAAATGTGCTAAATATCTAATGTTTCCTAATCTCAAATTCCAAATTTTGCCTGGGTGTTACTGTTGTTGCACCTGGTACTGGACGAGGTTGTTTAAGGAATTTGGGATTGGATTTTCCTTAGATTTCTGGTGATCCCGATTGCTTCAAAGTCTCGTCCCCTTTTGTTGCAGCCCACGCTGACACTGCAGTGCGGGGATTTGAATCGTGTGGATTAAAAAACCTTCTCCGGTTATCGGGGTTTCATTTTCGTTTTTATCGCGAAGAAAAGGCACAGGGGGAAAAAAAAAGAAAAAAGAGAAAATGGAAGGTCGAAAATGATTGGGTTTCAGGGAAAAATATATTTTTGGCATTGAAATGAGGAAAAGCAGCAGGGTTTGGGAATAGGGAAGCTCACCCAGTAAGCCAGGGAAATAACCTGAACTGAGCTCTGAAACTTTGCCTGCCTTTAATTATCTAGGTGACATTTCAGACATTTAGTCTGATTTTTTTTTTGCATCTGCATATTGAAAACACCCTTTTAAAAATACTTTAAAAACATAGCTGCTACAGAACACTTATTTAGTGAAAAGTAAATCTTATAAAAATTCAATTGCAAAGTAGTTAAGGTATTTGAATTTTTTTTTGAAGAAGAAGAATCCCAAGAAAGAAAGTATTTGATGGCTAATAATCTCATTTCAATATAATAGGACCTTTCTTTTGCAAAGAGCAAGACAGGTTAAAAGATATAATTATGACTTTGCAAACTCTCCCAAGTGCTACGAGATCATCTGACAGTTCTGATCCCGGGCTCAGCTCTCAGAGGGGAAAAGTCTTTGTCTAGTTAGAGAGTTAAAGAGACAGGATCCCTATTCCACCCTCTGCCTACATTGCAATTTAACTGTCAAAAAAATCCAAGCTGCAAAATTGTCTTATTCCAACACAGCGCAAGGAAAGAGAGAGGTTTGAGACTGACCTGTCAAACGCACCCTCTTTAAAAATGTATAATATATTTTAAACATTTTTTTCTGGAGGTACTTAAAGGTTAAAGATGTGCCAAAGAAGTAGGATGGATTTTTTTCCCCTTTCGCTAAAGCTTTTTAAAACAATTAAAACCAAAAAAGAAGAAAAAAAATTCAAAATTAGGGATCATCAGTGTAAAAAATCCCCTGAAGATCAAAAGGAACACATTAGAATCACATTAATTCTGATTAAAAAAAAAAAAAGAGAATAAATCCTCTTTTTCAATGAAAGGAGAAACTTTGAGGACATTTAAATGGTGTTTTCATTGTCAGGATGTACAGGAAGGTGGAGCAGAGTGTCAGGGAGAGACGGGGACCACGGAGCCAGGAGCAGAGGCAGGGCTGGTGACAGTCCGGGATATTCCGGGGCTCTTTAAAGCTTTCTTTTTTAATGGTTCAAAAGAGTGGGAGAAGGAGGGGAAAATATTTTTCCCAAGTAACCAAACAAAAGAAGCCATTTTTACAGGAGGGTTTCCAAGGAGCCACAAACAAACAATCCCAAATCATTTTTTCACCAAATATAGATGGCAAGGAGGCAGCTGGACACGGCCAGAGGCTTGAGCCAGGTGCCACCAGCTCAGCACCCTGCGGGACCCTCGTAAATCAGGAGTTCTTGGGGACAACAAGGCACAAACCGTGTTCAGGTCCATTATCCGCCTCCATCCAGCCCCAAACGAACCAGAGGAACTGAGAGTGCTCTCGCTCCAACACCTTCTGTGATGCCTTTTTCTGCGGCGGGGGGGAAGCTTGTCCTCCATGGGGCCGGGTGGGGTTTCCTCCATCCTAAACTGAAAACTGGGACCTGCTCCTTCCCAGCTGCACCCTGAGGGATGAGGCCAGGCTGCTCCACGCCCCGTGATGGGAGAGCCACGGGACGGGCAGAGCTGTGAGTGACAGCTTTGTGGCTTTGGGACAAAGGGCTGCAAAATAACATCCCTGCCTGTCCTTCTTGGCGTTTCAGATCTTTCCCCTGAATGAGCCCTATCCCAGATGCTTTGGTCCCAAATCCACCAAGGAAAATGAGAATCTCCTCCAGGCTGTCACCAAAGGCTCTCAGGGAGAGGACCAACCTGTCTGAAAGTCAACAGCTGAAGTCTTTCTAGAGCTGAGAGTCAAAGGACAACCTCAGAGAGTTCCCCAAATTACAGAAGATCAAAGTAGTCCCAACGCAACAGCACCTGCAGACTTTCATCGCCTGCACAACCGGGCTGCTGTTGCAGGCTTTATAGTGCGTGGAGACATCCCCTTATTTCCTCTGATTTACACAAACCTCAAGGCCGTGGGCTCCCAGCGCTCCTGGCACACCCAGTAAACACACCCGAAATGGTATCGGCACAACCCGAGATAACATGGCACCAGCACGATAAGTGGCAGGAAAACCAACCTAGCCCCGTGCCAAATTCCTGCTTTCTCAGCCCACTTCATTCTGTCATTTCCAGGTGGGTGGGGAAAGAGAGGAGCTTTGCAGCAGCACCGAACGTCTCTGTCAGGCACGGGAGCTCGGGAACAGGGTACAGCAGCAGTTGTGTGCTTATCTTCAATATTTAATTTATATAAAACTCCCGTGAACTGGGGTGTGACCAAACTGAAAAACGGGAATGGGGACCTTGTTAAAGCCTCCTTGCAAATTGATTTGTCCCTTCTGCTGCACTGGGAAGTGTGTCAGCACAGTCCTGCTTCCACAGGACCTGCGGGGTGACCAGGCTTTCAGCATTACTCACTGAAAATTAAAGCCAAACTGGACTCCTGCCCCAGGAAACCTGCCAGATTCCTGCTCTGAAAGGAATGATAAGCCTTTGGGATGCTGCTTCTCTGACTGTGCAAAATCAGGGTCAAGTCTGGGATAAGAGCTCCTCATTAAATGGCTTCAGTCCTGCTTCCCTTCAATCTGGAGGGAAGTGTTCCTTAAAGAGCGTGGCCAGAACCCACGAGCAAGACACAGATGTGCTTCTGATGGATTATACTAAGGCAAAAGCCTTTCTAGGAGATGCTCCTTTCATTGATGTCTTCATAAGAAGACAAGAAAGCCTTTCCCATCCTTTCCATTAAGGTCTCTGGTCCCAAATTCTCACTGGTCTGCCTCAGCCTTTCGAGGGTTGGTGTAACCAGGAGCAGGATCTGGGTCTCCGTAGGAAATATTGGGTACTCAGCCTGACTTCCCAATGCCACTGGAAAGCTGCCGTGATTCTGCCCACATATGAACCAAAACTCACCTGCTTTGCACAACTTCCTCTTAATCCAGTCTGTCCTCCAGCTCACCTTTCCTTGTTGGAAATGAGTTTGGATTTGTTCCTCTGTGTCCGGGCCAGCCTGACTCATGGCTTATGACAGCACCAAGAGGGCAGCGGGTGTTGGAAGGGAATTCTTACAGTGAAAATCATGGATATAGTTCTGAGGAGATATCAACAGTGTGGGTTTATCATGTTGGAATCACGGAGTGGCCTATTAAGACCAAAAGTTGTGGTTCGTACAGAGAGCCCTGCCAGAATTTTCTCAGGAGGGGAATCTTGCAGGTGTGTGAAGCTGCTGATGCCAGTGTGACCCTGCAAAGGCAGTCCCTGTCCGCAGAGCGATGTCTCACCACCAGTCAAGCCAATTGGAGCCGAGCCTGAGCCGAGCTGCCTTCGGGCTGGGCCGGGCTCCGGCGACGTCCCCGCTCCCTGTCGGTCCCCCCTCGGCGCACGGCACACGTTTCGGTTTGATTGATTTTGTAATTGCTCGTTTAATTGAACAGTTACAGCAACACTATCAGGAAAAGGTTTCAGGGCTGGGAAGGGAGGTGGGAGGGTGTGGGGGTGGAAGGGGAATTGGAACTGGGGAAAGAGCAAAATGGGTTTTTCCCTTTTTTCTTATGATGAAAACAGAAAGAAGAGGCAGGAGATGAGTACACTTCAGCAGGCACTGAGGAGGAGGAGGAGAGCTGAAAACAATAAATTACAGAAAGAGAAGAAGAAAAATGAGAAGTGGGTTGAAAAGTATGGCAAGGCTGGAGGGTCCCAGGGACTGCTCAGCCTCCAGCTGACATCGGCTTCCTGCAGGCTGTGAGTGCTGGCATGAGGAAAATGGGACACAGACAAGGAGAGATGGGCAGCTGGAAGGAGGGGACAAGGAGGAAAAGGTGGGAGAAGATGCCTTTGTGCCTAAATAAAGGGTGCATGAGCAACATGGAGAGACAGAGAAGAACTTGTGTCAGAGGAGCTGCAAAGAGCAGATGAGGAAAGCAGAACAGGTGAGCACAGGAACATCTGTGCTTCAAGAGGCATTTTGGACAAGGGCCTGGAGTGACAGGGCAAGGGGGAATGGCTTCACACTGTCAGAGGGCAGGGTTAGATGGGATATTGGGAAGAAATCCTTCCCTGGCAGGGTGGTGAGTCCCTGGCACAGGTTGCCCAGAGAAGCTGTGGCTGCCCCATCCTAGGAAATGTTCAAAGCCAGGTTGGATGGGGCTTGGAGCAACCTGGTCTAGTGGAAGGTGTCCCTTCCCATGGCAAGGGGTGGAACTGGGTGATCTTCAGCTTCCCTACCAACCCAAACCATTCCATGAATCCACGGTTCTCCATCTGTAAGTCCGGCGCGTGCCCAGCTGTGCCGCGGGCACAGTGACCTGTGAGTGCAGCTGTGGCCGAGTCCCCGTGAGCCCCTCTCGCCGTGGGGTGTGTGTGTGAGCCGGGAGCATGTGCTCCTTGGGAGTGTGTCAGCAAAAGGACAGGAGAACCCAGACGGGGTCAGGGGGGAAGGTGCACGCAGAGGCCACGGAGCAGCTCCACAGCGAAGCAGATCAGGTTTCAGGAGAGCCTGGAGCTGGGGCTGGAGGGGGACAGGAGGTGGGCTCTGCTGCCTGCATTCCCTGGCAGGCAGCACAGGGCAGGTTTAAAGAATATCCTTCCATTTAGGAGTTTGTTTATTATTCTTAACTAAGCAGCTCAGACAGGCGAGCCGGCAGCACCGCATCCATGCTGGCTTCCCAGGAAGGCAGGGAAGGGAGGGACAGGAAGGCAGATTTCCAGACTAGGGGCGAAGGGATTTATGTGCCGCCGGGCGAGGGAAGGGGGCAAACGGCTTTGCCAACTATTTAGCAAACGTGTGGAAGACACCCAGCTTTGGGATGTCGGAGTGGGGCCTGGCTGGGGTGCGGCTGAGTGCCCAAAGGGGATCAGAGCTGGGTTGCTGCCCCAAAACTCAGCAGCACCTTTGGGTTGGCTGCTCCTCCTACACTTCAGACCTTCAGACTGTTGTCTGAAATTCCTCAGACCCAGAAGCAGAGACTCAGAGATGTGATTTCTAGGGAGGAGGGGGAAGCAATCTCTCCTGTTAAAATCCACTTGCTCCATCAGGAGTCACAGGGCATCAGGATATTTGTGATCATAGAATTTCCCTCACCTTGCAGGTGTGCCCATACCAGGGAGTCAGCGCAAATCCCCCAGCTCTGCATTTTGGTTTGTCTGGCCCGTCTGGAGAGTTTTCAGTCCATGCAGTGACGACCAAGAACACAGAAACCTGGGCCAGGTTGGAAATCCTTCTTTGTGAGGATGGGGAGGCCCTGGCACAGGCTGCCCAGAGCAGCTGTGGTTGCCCCATCCCTGGAAGTGTCCAAGACCAGGTTGGACGGGGCTTGCCCATGGCAGGAGGGTGAAATGAGATGAGTTTTAAGGTCCCTTCCAACCCAAATCATTCTGGGATTCTGTAAAGAAAAGTATCTGTGTGCATTTCTCACAGGGACAGCTCAGGTACATCTGTGGGATCCCTCAAAGCCCAGGTGATAGAAAAGGGAAAAACATCTCTAAAGTGACACACACCAGAGTGTTTCCCTGCACGCCGATTGTGCACACACACCAGCGCAGCTGAACTCCATCCAAGCGTGCAAAGACACGCGGATCCGCGTTTTTCAGGCGGCACTTTCGACACCTCTGGCCCCGGTGTGCAAGAAGGTGCCGCAGCTCCAGGTGCTGGGCACCCACCCGCAGTGTGAGCACCCAGCAGCCCAGCCAGGTGTGAGCGGGAGCGCCGCTGTCCTCGCAGCTCATGGATGGCAAGGGAGGGATGACCTGCCCTCCCAAGTGCCTGCCTGTGCTCACACTGCCATGAAAACGAGGTCGAGGAAGGTCACTCGGTTCACCAGGATAAATCAAGGAGGAAAGTGAAGCGTAAGCCTGTGAGCGGCGGGGAGATGTCAGCAGTGGGAGGTGGCGGGGGGGAGGAAGGACTGATGAGACTGGGAATGCCACACGCAGGGGAAGCACCAAATACGCAGGGAATGGAAGCGGGGAAGCGGTGGCAGCCAAAACAGGAGGCAGGAAAGCGCGGCCTCGGGTCCCTCATGCTGCGCCGTACCCCAGGCTGTGTGTTAGCCCAGGGCATTATCCGGCCCCAGAGGCAGGAGGGCTCCCCAGCCTCTGGCCGGGCCACTGGCACAAAACCTGGCACTGGAAACTCGCCGGTGTTCGGTGCAAAACGCCTCGCTTCTGTCAGCGCTTTGTCGCCCATCGCAGGCGCTCCTGGAGCGCGTGGAGCTCCCACCTGCCCACCTGGGTCCCGCACGGTGGAGGCACAGCCGGGCTGTCACCACCTCCCGCTCCCCTCACGGCGCCCAGCCAGCCTTTCACCACCTCCCCTTCCAACTCTCTCCTTCCACCTCCCTCTGGCCAGCCCCCTTCTTCCCCTTCTCCTCTTTCCCTCTTCTTTCATCCCTTTATTTTTCGGCCGCTCTGGCTGCAGGCCTCCCAAACTCATCACACCTGTGTCCCGCCGTGCCCTCAGGTGTGGCGGAGCTCAGTGCTGTGCCCTGGGGCTCAGCCTCAGCCTCCCAGGTGCTTTCAGTGGTCACTCTTCCCCCAGCACTCTGCCGACAGAAGCGTCTCTCTCTCCATGCTCCCTTCCCCCTCCTCTTGCTCTCCTTCACATAATATTTTCCATATGAAGAAGCCTTCCTGAAGCCACACACTGCCCTCTTGGTGAGTCTTAGGCGGGCTGGAGGAGACCCTGGGAGCCTTTAATCCTCTCTCTCTCTCTCTTGCTTTCATCCTCAGCCACAGCTGGACGCCCCATTGATGTGGAACAGACCAAACACCAGGCCCCTCGCTAAGCTGCTGCTGTGGGGCCTCTGGTCCCCCAGAGCCGAGCCCAGCCCCTGCTGGGCTAGCAAAGTGGGGGTCCCGTGTGCCCGCCAGCCCTGGCCATGGCATGGGGGTCCCGTGTGCCCGCCAGCCCTGGCCATGGCGTGGGGGTCCCAGCCCTTCCTCCCTCCCCCAGTCCTGCCTCCCTCCCGCTTCTTCCCTGAGACATCTTCTACCAGGATTATCCCAACATCCCCATTTAGGATGGATTCCCACAGCCGGTCCCTGCCCGGTGAGGGCGAGGAGCTGATCCATGTCCGTGTCCTGAGGGATGGAGCCGTGGGATGCCCCGGGATGCTCTGGGATGCTCCGGGATGCCCCGGGATCCTCTGGGATGCTCCGGGAGGCTCCGGGATGCCCCGGGATGCTCTGGGATGCTCCGGGATGCCCCGGGATCCTCTGGGATGCTCCGGGAGGCTCCGGGATGCCCCGGGATGCTCCGGGATGCCCCGGGATGCTCTGGGATGCTCCGGGAGGCCCCGGGATCCTCTGGGATGCTCCGGGAGGCTCCGGGATGCCCCGGGATGCTCTGGGATGCTCCGGGATGCCCCGGGATCCTCTGGGATGCTNACAGTTTGGGGCACAAAGGGCTCTCAAGGCCCAGGGCAGGGTGAGACAGGACCATCGCTGAACCGTGGAAGGGCTTGGGTTGAAAAGGGACGTCAGTGGTCACCCCGTGCCAGGGACAGGGACACTTTCCACGGGCACGGGTTGCTCCGAGCCCCGTCCAGCCTGGCCTTGGACACTGGCGGGGTGACAGCGGTGACAGTGCTGTCCGGGGGGTGATGTCCAGTGATGTCCAGTGATGTCCAGGGGTCCCCCCCAGTCCGGCCCCCTCCGCGGCCCCATTCCTGAGCCTCGCGCGCCCCCTGCCGGCCGTGGGCTCGGGGACACGGAATGGGGGTCCCGGGACACGGAATGGGGCTCTGGGGACACCAACGGGGGTCCCGGGGACACGGAATGGGGGTCCCGGGGACACCAACGGGGGTCCGGGGACACGGAATGGGGTTCGGGGACACGGAATGGGGGTCCGGGGACACGGAATGGGGGTCCCGGGGCACACCCGCTGTCGGTCAGGGTCTGTCGCTCTGCCCCGGAGAACATCCTGAGCGAGTGACGGGAAGGCAGTGGAGGGGAGGATGGTCCCATCCTCAGGCTCCGAAGCAACTCCGGGAGCTTTGGGGAATCCAAGGAGACACACAGAGAAGAGTTGGATTGATGAGGGAGTTCGGAGAAGGGAGGTAGGGGGGCGATGATCCAAGCTGTCAGGAACACGACCGAGGAGGGAAAATTAAAACACCTGGAATGGTTGGTGTGGAGTGGAAGGACCGAGGGGAGGCAGGGAGGTCCCTGTGTGTGCAGGAGGGGACAGGGAATGATCTGCTCTCTGAGTTCATGGGGGATACGAAGGGAACAAGGCATTAAAGGGCAGGGAGAGTCAGAGTTAAGAGAAGTGTTCAAATAGGGCTGATGCAGCACTGGAACAGGTTACTGGGAATGCTGCAACCTCAACTGGTTAAACAGATCTTTAGAAATTACACGGAAAGAGCTGATCCGGCTGTCTCACCGTGCCGGACTAAGTGACCTCCTGAGATAACATTCATCTTATTTTCTGTGATTCTATAATTAAAAGTCATATTGATCCTCTGCCAGAGATGCAGCAAAAAGACCAACTTCATTGCATTCTTGCTGCCTCAAGATGCCGAGTCCTGAACAGGCATCTCTTCACGACCTGTCCTCTCCCAAAGAGCCTCTCCTCAGACAGGACCTCCCACGGACGCAGCAAATGCCATGGGAAGGGATGAGGCACAGCTCTTGGCTCAGTTTGTAGGCAACCAGTTGCAGAAACTGAACTAATTGCAGACTCCTGGGATTTGTTCGTGAGAGCACGAGCGCGTTCCCCCTTCTCGTTACCGAGCATCAAGTGCCTGATGAGAGAGGGATTTGGGGACAAGACAATGCGGAGATATCTAGCACAAAATGATTAGCCAGAATGTATTGTTAATAAGCTGCTTATTCATATAATTGGAAATTATTTGCAGCCAGGGTGTCAGTGCAGTCTCTGTGCTGCTCTGATGGAGCGGGGCAGGTACCGGCCCAGGGGACCCCGCTGTGAGCATCGTGCAGGCAGAGGGCTCGCTGCCACTGGCTGCTCTGCTTTTGCTGCCTTCAAGGGCACAGAAGGGCACAGGGATGTCAAGGGGAGGCAGAAGGGACTCGACCAAGCCCCTCTGATGAAAGGCACAATTCGCAGCGTGGCAAGTGCGAGGTGTCACCAAAGGGGACTTCGGTGGTGGTTCTGATGCACACGCAATGCCTGACCTGGAGGATTCCACAGGTGGGTTTGCTCACTTGGAGGAGAACCGGCTTTGCTTGGATTTCCAGGAAGCAGAGTTCCTTGGGGAGGCCAAGGGAAAGGAGGGGAAAAGCTACAGAAGCTGTTCCCCTTTCCATCTGTTAGTCCTGGTTGAGCCCGGATCTGCAAAGCATCAGGATGCAGAATCAGCCACACAGAAGTTTATGGGACACCAAAAACTGGAATATTTCTCCCTGTTTCTGAGGCTCCAAGACAGGCATAGAGCCAAGATTCCTCCTGCTTCCACTCTTCTGTTATTCAGGTAAGATAAGAGGTGAGGAACTGGGATCATCCCAATGCCAGCAAACCCTACTGCCTCAGCAGCCCCAGGAAGGAGCAGCAGGATTCACTGTCACAAGCGACTGACACCATCCTCTGTTTCCTTGCCAAACCTTTTATATCCTCAGCCTTTTGAAGCCTCCGCAGAGCCAGCTCAGGCCTGTTAACTATTCCACAGAGGGAATATAATTCCATATATACTTGTGCTCACGGTATCTCCAGACACAAAGCTTGAATAGGTATGAAAAGCTCTGTCCCTGAGCACGGCACTGAGCTGTAACCAAAGCTGGAGAATCTCCTCATCTTTTGACGACCAGTTTCCTGTCTGATCCTTCCCTTTCTCTCAGATCCACACCCTGAACCCACCAGCTGTCCCAAGGACTGGGCTGAACTGCAGTGGAGCTGGCCCTGAGCCCCACAGAACAATTCCCTCCTTTTTTAAGGGACTGTTCCCGACTCATGCAGGAGGACAGACTGAAACCAAGGAATGCCCCAACACTGCAACTCAACGAGCAGTTGCTACACCAGATCTTCAGAGCCAGGCAGCAATCTTTGGTTCAGAACGACATTTTAGTGCATATTTGTGAATTTTAACCTCAAATATATTTGCTTCCCATGAAAGATTAGATCATAATTCTTTACTTGAATTTGTGTTATCCTGGACAATATAGTAAAAACTGAATTTGGAATAAGGAAAAGATCCCATTTTCCCATTAGCAATGCAAATTCCTTCACTTTCAGTGGAGACAGATAAATATTGGAAATTCTGTCAATATGGCTAGTGGTGTGTCCTCCTTATGGCATGTCACATTGACATCACCCTGAGATCCCTGAATCCATTTATTTACAATTCATTAGCTCATACTATTCCAGTTCATTCATTCATCTAATAAATTCATTAAGATCTTACAGCAGTCCGAGTTTGCCCAGGAAACCCATGTGCAATATTCACTGAAGCAAAAAGGGCTGGATCCCATAGATGATGAGTTTCCTAAAGGAAATCCCATAAATCTAGTATGAGTAGCATTCATCACTTCCTGAACTTGATCTTTAAGATAGATCTTTAAGCACCTCAGAGGATGCACTAAAGGAAGAAGTCCCTGTCCTGCTTTCCCCAGGGCTGGATCCTGGCCAGAAGTGCCAAGCACAGACTTATGGTGAGAGTGATGTCTCTGGGGACACGGTGGCCGTGTCTCAGAGGGAGGGACTTCTCCGGGGCTGTGCTACAGCAACACAGCTGGGCTGGTGCTGGCAAGCTCGGCTGGCAGCAGTTTTGTGGGGAAACATCCGGCTGCAAGCAGAGCAGAAAGAGCAATGAAGAACAAAGCCCACACCCCCAAACCAACCCAAAACCTGGTGAGCACCTGCATACACTGGGACAAGAACCAACCAGGGGCACCAGGGAAATCTGAAATCTGCTGGTGGATGGCAA
The DNA here is from genome assembly GCA_013396755.1 of Sclerurus mexicanus. NCBI lineage: Eukaryota > Metazoa > Chordata > Aves > Passeriformes > Furnariidae > Sclerurus > Sclerurus mexicanus. The sequence goes on from VWZF01005795.1 coordinate 1,142,781, forward strand.
AGTCAGTCGTGTCGCCCACCTCCCTGCGAGGAAGAGGAAGCTGGTGGGCCAGCAGTCTCATGGCTGTGGGGTGGGTGAGCAGAGTGACAAAGCAAATTACATCAAGACGGGCTGTGCTCTGTACTCAGCCACTTCCCCAAATGCACCCAGAAATTATCCTAATATCCATTTTGTAACAAAACATGGTGAGGTATTTCCGCTTGAGGCAAGACCTTGGGCACTTCCTCCAGCTGTGTCACTGCGGGGCAGGAAGGATCACAAGGCAGACACACAGGGACAGGGCACGGTGGCAGCCCCCAGCAATGCCCCTTGCCTGGGTCTGAGCCAGGCCATGGAGCTGAGAGCCCTCCTCCTGCTGCCGCTCTGCTTCTCAGGTGAGAGAAGGGCTGGGCATGTCCCAGGAGGGTGGGACACCCTTCCCCACCTGCCCCTGCCCGGGCAGCTCCGCAGTGGGGGCACCCAGCACCGGCTGGACTCTGATCTGGGCAACTCACTGCAGGGGTGGGGAGGGGAGTGGCAGCCCCAATTCCCACCACGCACATCTGGCTCCTCCAGGCTCCCAGGACAATCCACCCTGGGAGCTGTTGCCTCTGAAGCAGCCCCAGCACTTCCCCCATCATGCTGGACCAGCTTGGCTCCTCCGTTTGCAGTCCTGGATCAGGACACCTCCTGCCCCCCTGCCATCCCTGCAGAGAGCACAAAGCTTCCTGCATGTGGTAGGTTGGAGAATCAATCCTCACACCCAGGAGTCGCTGGGCATCCTCAGGGCTGTGGCACAGAGGAGCTGCAGGTTGCACATACACTGTTCCTTCCCTCTGCCCATCCCACCATCCCCAACAGACTGCCCAGCCCCGAGGGCACTGCACGGGCAGGGGTTGGTCTCCCTTGCCTGGACCACGAGCAATGACCGCTCATCTGTGTCAGCCCTCCTCTCCCTCACCGCATCTGATTCTTACAGGCCTCCAAGCCCAAGCACCTCCTGCCGAGGAGAGACGACGGGAAGGGAGCACTCTGTATATCCAGTGTCCTTACACAGCCAAGGCCAACGACCAGTGGAAAGCCTGGTGCCGCCTGAAAGGGGAACGATGCCAGGACTCCTCTGTGATAATGAGCTACTACCACCAGACCCAAACTGCAGGCAGAACCACGATAAAGGATGACCCCACCGCTAGGACTGTTTCTGTCACCATGACTGACCTCAGGGCGGAGGATTCGGGCACCTACCTCTGTGCTTACTATACCAATGACTATTTTCCACTAAAGACAATCTCACTGAATGTTTTCAAGGGTGAGTACCTCTATCCCCACACAAAGCCAGGTCTTGTCAGAAAGCACCACCATTCCTTCCTCTGCTCCCCTGTCCCCCAGAGCTGAGCAGCTTCCCCTGGCTCTGCCAGCCCCACTCCCCAGCCCTCCTTGCTGCTCACACGGTAAGTGAAGGAGCCCCACGGACCTGACCAGCCCTGCCAGCTCCCAGCTCCCTGTTGTCCTGCCGTACCTCGCAGGATGATGAGGGGCTCTCCGTGAGGGAGTTGCCCCAGGGCAGGGTCTGTCCCAGATGCTCAGCCCTTGTGCCCACCGCTCACGGGGCAGTGACCACCTCTGCCCTTCCACAGAGGTGCTCCAGTGGGAGTTGGACACTCTGTTGGTGCAGTGCCCGTACAACACCTGGGAGTACAGCATGGCTTGGTGCCGGAGGGAAGGGCAGACTGAGTGTGAAGTCGTGGCCAGCACGTATTCCCGTTCAACACCGAGTAACAGCAAAGCTCCACAAGACAGAACAACAATCAAGTACAGAGACCAGCCAAGAGCTATCACCATCACCATGAAGAAGCTGCGGGCCCAGGACACTGGCGTGTACTGGTGTGAGCTCAGCAGGGGCTCAATTCGCATCCGGGTAATGGAGGTCGTGCTCTCAGTGTTCAAGAGTGAGTACCCACTGCTCTCAGTGTCTGTGAGTGGGCACCTCCTGGCAGCTGGCTGGGCAGGTCCCAGCACAGCTGAGCCCATCTCTGCCTGCCCATCCCTCTGGCAGACATAGTGGAAGTTGATCTTTGGGACCTTCAAGCCAAGGCATTGGTCTTGCTCTGGCTCCACTGACCCTTTGGGCTCAGTGTCCATGACCACATAGTCCCCAAGGGAACCAGAGGAGGGGGACAGGACCCTGCCAGTTTATGAATCACTTTTGCCCCAGTAATCTGGTTCCAGTCCCCTTCTGCTCCGCATGTCTGGAGGTAGAAGCAGATCCGGAGAGCTCTCGGCTGGGCAGGGAGTGCCACTGTGCCTGCTTTGGGATCTCACCACACATTCCGGGTGTTTTGCAGGGACCCAGCAGTACATGGCCAAGGAGTCAGGCAACATCTCTGTCCAGTGTCTCTACAAGAACACGGACTACAGGGCTGTGAGCAAAGCCTGGTGCAAAGAGGGAGCGGGGACACAGTGTGAGATACTGGTCACCACGAGCTCAGAGCACTCAGGGAACTGCAATAGGTGCCAGGACAGCAGAGTCAGGATCCAGGATGACACCCAGCAGGGCATAGTCACCATCACCATGGAGCAGCTGCAGGCACAGGACTCCGGCGTGTACTGGTGTGCACTCCACGAACCCTCCGGTCTCTCCCGAATAGAGGAGGTCACACTCAAGGTTTCCAAGGGTATGTACAGACCTGTTGGGGCACGTGGTGTTTGTAGATCCCAGACTCACTTTCCTGCTCCCTCCCTCTGCGCTGCTCAGCTTACACCACCTCCCACCTTACACCTGCCCAAACCCTACAGCGTTGGACTCTCCACCCTATGGAATAGCAGCAGGGATGGGAGCTGGACCACCCGTGTGCTCTGCTGCTCTTCTTTAACCTGGGAGCAGCTTCAGCTGTCCTGGGAGGTGTTTCTGTCACTCATCCTCTGATACCAGTTCTGCCCCTTTATAGTGGCTCGTCCTTTGGCTTTCAAAGGTTATTAAGAGCTTCACATTGGGTTGTCAAGGGAACCTTTAAACCCATATTTTAAAGCTTTGTGACTTGGGCTCTCTTTCAGAGTGAGGTTTTAACAGTAAGGGATGGCACTGAGCTGCAGCCTGGCTCTTGAAGGACTAGAGGAACAGGCAGTGTAGACCATGAGAGGGGACAGTGATGCTCTGGAAGAGCTTCCAGCATGTGGGACTGAGTGTGAGCAGGGTCCTGCACAGCCTCCCCTGGGCACGGGAACAGCAGTGGCAGGGGGGTTTCACTGGGAAATGCAAAGCAGCCCTGTAGTGACTGTTCCTCTCTTCATGCCTGTGATTGCAGCGCTGACTCCAATAGCTCTGTCAGACACTGAAGACACAAGTCAAGCAACTCCTTTGGGCAACAGCCCAGCACCCAGGTAAGACCTAAAAAGAGAGCTTGAATTCACAGGCTTTATTCATGTTTTGTCCACAAAACCCCCAGGGCAGGCAGTCCCTGGGTACTCTGACTCCTGCCCACAGAGGGATTAGGTATGACAGGATCCTTGCCAGAGCCAGCCTCTCCTCCCCCAGCTCCTGCCCGGAGCATAATTCCAAAGGAAGAGGCAGACTGCTAAAATCAAGTCACAGCTTTCTGCAGTGCAGGTGCCTCTCTGCTTCCTTATCCTTCTCTCTTTGGATTCTGCTCTTCACAGCAACAGAATCCCCAGAATCTGCCCATAAACCTTGACTTTGCTCGCTCTTGTCTGTGAATATTTAGCAATGAAACAGTCCTTGGCTGCTATTTGATCCATTTACCAGGCTGTTAAATGTAAAGGACTTTTCCCCTTTGGACATCTGCTGTCATCAATGCTACAGCAGCACCTAAGATCCCAATCACCTCTCAGCTCCAGTGCACCAGGTGCTGCAAAACACAGGAGGAAAAGGCAGTTCCTGCTCCAGGGAGCCTGGAATTGTGCTCAGAGCTTTGAACAGTGGCTTGTTCCTAAAGCCTGCAGAACAGTTTAAGAAAAGGTCAGAAGGCACAGCCAGGTAGAAAGATCCAGAATGCATTGCTGCAAGAGAACCAGACCCCCCTTCCAAGTGCACAGAACCAAGCACACGAAACCTGTTCCTGTCCCTTTTGGTCACTGTTTGGTACTGGGCTGTTACACCACCCAGCACTGGTTGCTCTCCTTTGCTCTCCTGGCTGCAGCTCAAATGTGAACACCTTCATCCTACTGTGTGTGCTCCTGTCCATCCTGCTCACCCTGGCTCTCATCACCTCGGTAACGCTGTGTGTCAGGCTGCGCAAGGTCCTGGAGAGAACAGGTACGTGGAGCCGGGGATGCCTCGTGTTCTGCTCTGTACCAAACAGGACCTTCTCTGCCCTCACTCTCCCACTGCAGGAGAGCTCAGCCCCAGCTCACAGTCCCTGGAGGGCAGGCAGGAGCAGGCTCCTTGCTGCCATTTCCCCTCGCAATAAGTCAAACCCAGGTTCCTCCAGCCCCCGCACAGGAACCTGTAAACAAGTTAGGGGAGCACCAAAGTGAGACTAAGGTGTTCCCCAGGCTCAGAGCAGAGGGCTCCCACTGGCACATCCAATGCTCCTGTCCCTGGGCAATCCCACAGCCTTCCCCAAACCTCCTGAAGCACAGGCAAAGGCCAGGCTTTTCATAGACCTCTCTACTTCTAAAACCTCTGATTTTGGCTTATTCCAAAGGGAACCAAGAAGCAGAGGACACCTATGACAATTCAGAGGGCACAGCACAGGTAAGAAAGTGAATTATTTCCCATGTGGTACCGAATCCATGACCAAACCCTGTGAGGAGCAGTTGGACCCACCTGACAAGGACCTTGGAGGTCACTTTGGTTGGGAGCAGGAGGGAAATGGTATTTAATGACCCCAGAGAGAGGAATGTTCCTTGCTGGAGAGAGAGAGAGAGAGGGGTAATTAATGTAGGGAAACTCCAAGAGGAAAAAACCACAGCAGACCAAATTCTAGTAACTCCTGAGAAATGACTCAAGGAGTAGTAACCAAGGTCAGACCATGAGGTTGTCACCTGTATCCAAGAGAGGTGATGAAGAAAAGAGTTTTCTGTTCTCTCACCTCTGTCATGACCAAAGGTAAATTTTTACATGGCTTATCCTGTCCTTATGGGAAAATTTGGTCTGGTAACAGCTGTGACCTGTCACCTATTCGTGCTAACGAGTGTTTTCCCTTTCTTTTCATAGCTTGGCAACACTGGAAGAAGTGAAAGTTCCAAGGATGACATCAAAAACCTAAAATACATTAACCTGGACTTGCAATCCCGGCCCAGCCCTGAGGATCCTCTTTACTGCAATATTGAACCCAGTCAGGCTCAGAGTAACCCCCAGGGGGTAAATGTAGAATACGCTGTCATTGCATTCAACCAGTTCCCAAGGAACGACTCGGGATGAAGCACAGAATTCCCAAACAACCCAGAAATGGGAGAAATGAACTGGAATACAAAGTGGGAACGAGGAGTTGGTGTGTTGGTGGACCCTGGGGGAGGAGCTGAGTTTTGCTGCCATGTGTGTGTTGCCTGTGCATTTTCAGACCTCCCTCCTGTTGGGGGCCAGTAGAGGTTTTGCCACACTCGTGGCAGATTGTCTCAGGCCAGACAGAGGTGTGGATATTCCCAGCATACCTTGTACATCTGCTTTTCCAGTTCCATTAAAATGCAGACTCTTGGAGAGACAGGTGTGGAGGGCTGAGCTTTTGAAAAAGAGCAGTATATGCCTGGACATGGCTGGGTTTGGTGTTCCAGCTGTGCTTTGGTACAAACTCTGCCCCACTCCTGAGGATTCAGCTCCTGTGGCCAAGGGATCTCATCCCAGTGCTGTAGGGATCAAACCTGAACCTTGCTGTGACTGGTCCCGTGTCCCATGGAATGGTTCGGGGATGCAAGTGCTGGATTATAAGAATAAGCAGAACCAACATCTGCACTTCCCTCTCTCTGCTGGAAACGCTCCAAATGACACATCTGCTGTCTGTATTCAGCAGCCGTGTGGGGAGCAGAGTGAAATGAGTTTACTGGGGCTCAGCTCCATTTCTCCAAAAGACCAGAAGCTCTGGCACCTGATTTCCCTGTCCCTGACCAAAGGAGCCCGAACCACCCCTCATTCCCAGGCCAGTCACATCCAACAGGCTTTTCTTGCCAGGGCTGCAGCAGGGAGGCTGATGGAATTTTTGAGATTTTCAGAGTTGCTGTGAAAGAAAGAAAGAGAAAATGGTTCTGGAAATGGTTCATTCAGCCCAAGATTCCCCTGACAATTTGCACTTCATGCAGCTACACCGGGTCAAGCTGTGGAAGAGTAATAGTAGAAAACAGTGGAGTGGAAGAAAGGCATTTCCAGGGAGATTCTCAGAGAGAATCCAGATTTGTGCTCATTGGAGCAAGAAGGAACAAAAACTGCAATCAGTCACCTCACAGAGAATTTCTGGTCCCTCTGAGGTGCCATTTTCTTAACCACTAACTTGAGGAGAGAAAAAGAGGCATATTTAAGACTGGGCAGACCTGCAGGTTTATCAGCACACCAGTTAAGAATTCAGGGTCTATTTGTACTTGCACAGAAGATGTCCAAGTAAGTAAATAAATTAAGAAGTTAAAACCAGCAACCCACCCCCAGCCTCCCAGTCTGCTGATGCGCTGGGAGGTCCCTGAGTGCAGCCCTGAGCCCCTCCAGCCCTGTGGCACTGGCTGGCTTGGAGTCAGTGCCCCCAGCCCCTGATGCTGTGTCCTTTCTGCCAGGCACAGAGCACAGGTTGGGCTCATTTCGAGCCAAACCACCCTGAGATTCCATGGTCCTGCTCCAGTGGGAGCTGGGCTGAGCAGGATGTCCCAGCCCATGACTTCAAGCCATCACATGATGCTCCCTCTTGGGCTGTCTAGACTGAGCATGGCTGGGACTGGGCAATGCTGATGCCTGAATTTTCAGCCCATGAGAGAAATGCCCATCCCTGGTGAATTGCTCAATGGGCAGGATGAAAAGGATGCCAAGTTCCTGTGCCTCCGTCAGAGCACGGAAGGGCAGAAGGAGCTGCCCTCGGGCAGAGCCCGTGTCTCTCCTCTCCAGGCTCCTCTCCCGTCCCCTGCTCTGCTCAGCTCACATGGAGAAGCTCCTGCACCTCATCTTGGTCTTCCTGTCAGGTAAGAAGCACATGTGGCCTTGGGTTTCAGGTGACAGGGAAAGGACTGGGGCAAAACCTGCTCTCCATCCGAAGGCTCCTTCCTCCTTGTTTTCTCCTTTCCTGCTATTTACCAAAGGGCCAGTGGTGATCCCAGTGCTCCTAGCTTTCCTCACAGGGACCCTTTGAGTCAGAACAGGAAACACTGAGGAGAGAAGTCCTGTGTGCCTCTTTTGTGAAATGTGAAATTGCAAAATCCCGTGTGTTCGCATTTGCAGGGCTGTGAATGTAATTTACATATATGTAATTTACGTATAAGTAGTTTACATACACGTAAATTACCACGGGCAGGGTTCAAGAGAAGGGAACTAGAACCCAGTGAAGGGCTCTGAAATCTTGGGCACTTGGTGTTTCCAGCGTGGAGAGGCACATTCACCAGAGTGGGAGCCAAGGCACAGGACCCAGCTGGGGCTCCCAGCCCTGTCTTCCCTCTCCAGCCACTTTGGGGATCCCAGCGTGCTGGGGGAGACTTGCAGGTGTTGGCTACTTGCAGAGCACAGATCCGTTTTACATCTTGTCCTAGTCAAGCTGAAAGAACTTCAGATTTTTTAGTTTACAATTCACTTAGAATTGTTGAAATTATTTTAAGCAGTGTTATTAAAAGCTTCAGCCAGCACAAAGTCCTCACAAGAGCCTATTTTTAAATTTGCTTCTGTTTTATCATTACGGTTTCACAGAAACATTTGCCTCTGAATTTTTTCACTAGAAATAGAGATTTCTACAAATACCACACTGCTCTTCTCTCTGGAAGTATTAATAGCTCAGGCTGTCCCCTCTGCCTTTTCCTGTCACAAAGAGGAATGGAAATTAGAAATAAGGAACCAAGACAATAAAAAAAAGCCAAGCAGCCAAAGACCAGCTGTCAACATGGTTAAAATTAGTAAGATATTAAAGGATAGAGTGGGAAAAAACTGCCGAACCCCTGGATTTAGGAGTGGGAGTGGGATTCAGAAGTAGCTTCCTAACCAGCAAGCAGGACACTGGTTTGTAGGTTCAGTGTGATTCCAGCGTTTCCCAGGGCTCTGTGGCTTTGCTCTGGCTGTGCAAAGATCTTCAAAATGGGGATAAACTTCATGGGCATTTACTGCAAAGGACCTTTTCTGCACAGAAGGTATTCCAGAGCCAAATACTGTAAAAGAGCTTTTAAGAATCAAGGCAGCTTGCCTGGTGCCTGCTCAACCTACCCACGTGCCCAGCTCCATGCTCCTTAGGGCCAGAGCAAGAGGCACGGTTGTATTTAATCCCTGAATCCTGCCGACAAGCGGGGCAGGAGCCCAGGGGTGACACAAGCAGGATGTGGTTGAGCTCCAGAGCAGCCACCACAGGGCCAGGAGGGAAGGCAAGGACCGGAATTTACCCGAGCTTTGGAAAATCTGCAAACATTAAGGAAGCTGATAGACCCTGCACTCAGTCCCAGCCCAAGAGCTGCTGCCTGGCAAGAGCCAGATCACCCAGCAGGCGCAGGGTCACCACAGACTTATCTCACAACAGCTGAGCTAGGACTGAGCACACTGATGGTTCATGGGGGAAGCAGGCAGGTGACAGCCCTACAGGTGACAGCCCTACAGGTGACAGCCCTACAGCATCAGCTGCCATCACTAGAGCTGTAAAGGATGCAAATGATGTTTAGCACCACCAGAGCAGTGAGGGATAGACCTGACTGAGACTGGGCTCACCCTGTCCCCTCCCTCCCTCCTAGCATCCTGTGCTGCAGAGAACGTCACCGTGGTGTACGGGGTGGAGGGGGGCACCATTTCTGTCAACTGCTCCTACGACCCCCAGCAGCAGTGGTGGAGAGAGAAGAGCTGGTGCAGGCAGGTCGATGAGACCAAGTGCCAGCACGTGGTGAGCGCCCGGTCCTTCTGGCTGCCCTTCCCGAGGAGCAGGAAAAACACCACCTCCATCAGGGACAACATCCATGACGGGATCCTGACAGTCACCATGAGGCAGCTCAGGAAGGAGGATGCCGGGCTGTACCAGTGCAGGACTTATTTCCTGGGAGACACAAAGAGCCTAAGGAAGGTGCAGGTGGAAGTGCTGAGAGGTACGTCTTGGGCCTCGCTTCAGTGAACACCTACTGTTGTCTTACTCTAAGGAGTTCTGTGTTTCGTTGCCTCTTTTTATTCCTGGTGTACAGCAGTGTGATTTCACTGTCACAGGACACCCAACATGTCATGCCCTCGTGGCTGCCCAGACTGATCTCCTGGCACACAGCCCCGTGCCCATCTCCCCTTGCCCAGCTGGGCACTGGTGCTGCTGACTCCAGTGAACATCACCCAGAATTACCTGCAGACTAAACTGTCCTGTCTCTATCAGCAGCTGTCCTGGAGACCCAAGAGCCAGAGGAGCCTCGAGCTGTCCAGAGCATCTCCAGGTGAGCCTAAAACTCCTTGTGCCGGGAGCGCTCGTCTTCCTAGGACTAAGGCAGTAGTACAAGAGTTCCTTTAAAGCTTGAACCCTCCCCTTCATGGTTGTATTTCTGGTTCCCCACAGCTCCCCTCCTGAAGTGGATTTCACTGTTTTATACATCCTTGCTGGATTCCTGGTTGCCAAGTTGGTGGTGGCTGTGCTGATCTGCATCGTTGGCATCAGCAGGAAGAGCAGAGGAAGAGAGCAGACCCCAAGCCCGAGTGAGCAGCAGGTCCTCCCTTCCACTGCTGGCCTTGGACACCATGGAAGGGGCACCTCCTGGGAGAGTGCTGCGTGAGCTGAGCAAAGGGAGTCCGTGGACAGGGAACATCAGGTGTTTGCAGGCAAAGCTTTGCCACCTGCCGTAAGAAAAGGATCACTACTAAACACAGGTGTGGATGAACCTGTCGCTCTGGACAGGGAATGTCACCATCTATCGCCTCTTCTCCTTGGCACGACACCCCCAGGCAGAGTTATCCCAGCAACCGTCCCCGAAACCATTCCATCGCAGCCTGAACTGAGACCCATCCACACCCTGTCACCTCAGGGCAGTGCCAGGTGACAGGTTCTGTCGTTACAAGGTGAGGAAGACTAATTCCCAAAAGTTGCTTTGGATAGTGTGGATCCTTGGAGAAAGTCCCAGTGGAAAGGCATTCGGAACTGCAGGACATCCCAGGCAGGGATGTGGTCTCCTTGCAGCTCCAAGCCTGCTTCCTCCTTTCCGAAAGACTCTGTGAGCCAGTGAACTGTCTCTCTGTAGTTCTTCCTGTATTTTCATTCCCCACTCGGGGGATGTTACCAGCACGTGATGGTTGTTCACCCCTCCCCACAGTGAAGCTGCATTTAGCCCTCCTAGGCAGCCCCCACACCAGGTGCATTCATACTCCTTTTCCCTGCAAAACTAAATAAAATCAAACTGATTCTGTGACTTGGCGTGGATTCGTGGAAATGGGCTGCAGGTTCCCTGTCAGTGCAAGGCAGCAGAAGGATGAACACTCCCAGCTAAAGGCTCCGGGAGGTGTCAGAGCCGAAAGTGCCGAGTCTCTTTTTAACTTCTCGTTCTTTGCGGTTTCTCAGCTCAGAGGACGCACAGGGAGGGCGGCGGCAGAATTGGAGCTGACCAGAAGCACAGTCTGTGCTGTGCCCGGGGATGTCCTCCATGCCAATGTCCAGCCTGCTCCAAAGGTTTTCCTCCACGGGCAGGAACGGCCGGGGGGTTCATCCTCCCCAGGGCCCGTGGAATACGGACCGTTCTCTTCGGAGCCACAGCCCCTGCCAGGGGGACAGAGGTTCCCCTGACCAAAGCAGCACAAAGCCCTGCGCTTGTCCCCTGAGCTTGGCAGAGCTGCAGCGAAACCCCCGGCGCAGGGGACGCGGCGGTGCCGACCCTTCCCCGGACAGCTCCTGCACCCTCCGACAGCATCGCAGACGGGGAAGCTGCTGCCAAACTGCTCTGTTTTCAAAGGGCAGGGAAATGGTTCTGGTGGCAGCAGCTGATGGAGCAGCAGGGCCAGAGATACGGGAGCTGCTTCCTCCGGCCCTTCTTCAACAGCTCGCTCGGACACTCGCAGATAAGGCAATAATTGCTGCCCACTCTGAGATCCAAGGCATCACAGTGACAGAAATCTGCTTTATTTGAGACACGAGAGGTGTTTCCTGGGCTTCAGAGAGACAGACAGTTCACTTGACATGTTTTAGTAAACAAGGGGCTTGTTGGAAAACACTTGGCTCCTTACAGTATAAACTACACCCAGGGGTGGGATTTACATTCAAAATGACTGTTTTACAAGAAATAACTTTGTGTTTTCCTGTTTGTTGTTCATTAACACACACCCATGCTCCAGGATAAACCTAGCTTGACTTTATTCTAAACTGTTGATCAAACTACCGAATCCTGTAATCACGGTGATATGATCAAACACCCCCCAGGGATTACAAACACCCAAACTCAGCTGACTGCGATTTTCATCTTAATTCGGTGAGCTGGAGCCTGAGGATGCTGAACAGGACACAAACATTGGTTTAAATTTTTGATACCAAGATGGAAAGAGAACTCCAGCCTGGGTGCTGGGTGGCAAGAGAGGGAAGGGAGGGGAAAGGCAGGGAATACGTCCCTGGCTTGTACAAACTCTGCTCTGCCTGTGAGTGCTTGTGCAGTTCTGAGCGTGAGAGAGACAGAGGCAAATTCTGTTGACTCTTCTGATGTGGCTAAAGGATTTTGTTATTCTATTGTAAATTGTATGAAAATAAAGCTGGAAAATTACATTATAATAGCTAAAGAAACTGAATTCTGGCTTCCCAAACAGCCTTGCATGATTGTTCTCTTCTCTTCCTGTCCCAGCTTCCCATTCTCTGTTCTTACGTACTGTCACTTCCCTTTATGTTTAGATATTTTTATGATCATCACTGTACTGACCAATTCTGGAAAGAATTAATGACACTCACCCTCGTCCTTTGGGGCATTTCAGACACAGCAAAAGTGTTGGTGTGGGGTTTAGAGCGCGATTTCCAATATTGTAGGGAATGTGCCATCCCAGGGCCGTGGGGAGCTCTGGAGCAGCAGAGGGAGGAGCAGCGTGTCCAGAGGGACCTTGGGCAGACGTGGGAACTCCCCATGTCCTGCAGCACGAGGGTGGGGGGCTGGGACGGAGGGCACAGGGACACCAAGGTGGCCGTGCCACCCCCCCAGTGCCCTCGGCGCTGCCACGTCACTCACAATGTCCCACACAGAGCAGAAGCTTCCCTGGTTATAAAGTTTATTAGCTGGAGAGTGTACACAGTACTTACAATTGCATCTATTAAAGACCGAAATACACTTGAAAAAAGGCATCATATAAAAAAAAATTATAAACTCTTAACTATATACAAACTTTGCCTGACATTATGTTCACCTCAGGACCCTTCCACATTCGTTCACCAAGAAAAGTTTATTTTTCCCTTCTTCTTAACATGCAGGGCCTTAAACCCGTCTAGCATCACTTGAGGAGCATTTTTTCCCAAATCCCATTCTTTACACTCGTATAAATCTGGGTTTTGAGGGGTTTGCTGCTTTGCTGCTCCGGGTCAACGGGCCACGTTTCTCCCCAAGCCTCTTTTATCCTCACCCACGCTTCCAGTCCCTCCTCGAGGGCTGTTTCTGCTCAAGAGCAGCCAGGAAGCAAAGAATTCTCATTTCATTACTAGAGAGCTTTGAACTGGACGATGCTTCCAATGTAATGGATTTCCCCGAAAAAGAAAGATGTTTTTGGGGTGGTGGCTCCACTCTCACCAAGTAAACAGGACTTTGAGCACTGATACCCACAACCCAAAACAAATAAAACCCTGAGCGAGCACTCGGGCTGTCACCTCGCTATTTAAGGTATCAACAATAAGACTTTCTATAACACAAACCCATGTCCTCATACACATTCTACCACAACAGATCAGAGAACCTGGATATGAAGGGCTTAGTGGGAAATGAGTTCTACCTGTTTGGAAGAAGCTTAGAAGTTCTTTAAGAAAAGTAATTACTCATTAAAAAAAACCCCAAAATAAACCAAAAACTATGTCCTAGCAATAACATTGCTTCCCAACTTTCCAGCTCTCAGAGGACTGAGATTAACCAGCAGCTGAAAGGCAGAACCATCACGGAGAGGCCCCTACTCCAGCACTAAAACAGTCCACCAACAAAATGTACACACGCTCTAAAAAAATATTTACAATGATGCTGCAAACCCAACCAAAGCAAATGCCATTCCCTAGGAGAGCTGCGTGTTGCTGGAGTGGGGGAGCTGCCAGGACACGCCGTGAGGGGCTCAGCTCCAGCTGAGGAGGATCAGCACCACCCTGGAACTGCGCAAGAACTTGAGGCAGAAGCAACCCAAGGGCCCAGGGACGCCACCAGTGCCCTGGAGGTGAGAAATGCCTTCGAAAGCATCAGAAAGAAACCCTGATGTAAGATTTGTGAGCCAAGCATTGGATTACTGGCCTCACCTAAGACAAAGCTGAAGGAAGGATTTACTGGCCTGCCCAGAAGCAGCTGCTGCCACAGCTGCAGGTGTGTGCCCACAGCTCCTTCCCAGCCTCAGTTCCGCCAGGCAGGCTCTGGGAGGGGATGGACGTGGAACCAAGAGTTCAGACAAATGACCTGACCTCCTTTAGAACATCCAGCTGCCCAACTCCCAACACCCACCTGCAATTCCTCCTGGTCCTTTCACTGGCCCCCTGCCCCACAGGTGGAGCCATCCTTAGTACCTGCACAGGCATCCTCTTCCTCCAGGACTGCCAGCAGACAACACAGAACCCAACACCTCTGCTCCCTCCTCTCGCATTCCCTCACTTCTTCCCATGCTCTTAGGTTTAGTACTTTTATCCAAAGTAAATCAAATTTTCAAGTTCTGTCTTTTGTATTCACAACTTGCTAATTTGTCCTCCACTTTGTCTTTAGTCCTAAGTTTCCAGTAACTTAGAGGGGGAAAAATTAATGTGGGGTCTATTTTTCAAGATGTATTTACTTTCTTTGTCACTTGTAAAGAACATTCACTGAATTTAACCCAGGCTCAGCCATCCTTGGCTGCTTTGCTCAAAAACCCCAAAACCCCCTCACTCTGCAGCTTCACCTGTCCAAGTTCATGTTCACCTGGCAATATTCCCAATCCCAACATTCACTGCTGTGATCCAGTTTCATCTACAGAACACAAAAACTGGAAGATCTGGGACTCCAGCAAGCAGAGGATACACAGAGCAGCTTTAAACTTATCAAGGTGAGGGGGGGCAGGCATGGAGTGATGTGAGATCACCTCTTAAATGCTTTTGGCTACTGCTCCCATCACAAATTTCAAAGCAGTAAGAATGGAGTAGGCTTAGAATGTGGAATGAGCTACAGAATTAAAGATAAATCTGTTTTGTGGAGATACTCAGCCTGAAGCCAGCTGTAGGTCATTAAAAAGTCCCCTTTTTAAAAACTAAGTACTCCTCTTTCATTAAGTGCCACTTTATTTTTTAGAGAATAATCTATAAAAAGCCTGAAAGGTTCATCAGTATCTGCCTTCACCTGCTAACAGTCCTCCAGGTAGCTCAGCACGGGGTGAGCTGCCCCAGCTGCTGCTGTAATGGAACATCCCTCCCTCTGGAGAAGGAGACTTTAGAGCTCATTTAGGCACCAAGAAATACCATCATGAAGCTGATCAAGACTCTGAGACCAAGCATTTGATGTCTTCTGCAGGGACCCTGCACTTGACTGGCAGGTTAGAGAGAAGATTTAAAACAAAAAATCCTTTGGAAGAGACTCACTTAAAAGTTTAAATCACTTTTATACTTGCATCCAGTTTTCTTCCAAAGTAACAACTACTGGCAATAAACATACAAAAACCACCCAGAGACTGCTTTTACTAATGAAATCCTTCTCCCCACATCACCCCCTACCACCTTAGTTCTTGGAACAGACACACAATACATCAAGTCCTGTAGTAATCTTGAGTTTTTCTATCACTGACTGGATGGCTGAACGTTTCCCAGAGAAGAGCTTGTTGTTTACACATTTACAAAGTGGAATTGAAAAGAATCCCCTTCAGTTTCTGCCAGGTCCAGAAGTGCAACAACAGGGACCAGTTCAGGGAAACAAGTCCAAAGGTGTGAGGAGTGGATGGAAATAAGTCTCTGCTGGGCAAACACAGTCCTGTGCTGCAGCTGAGGAGCAGTCAGACTCCAGATTCCCTGTGCTGGATTAGGAGAGTGAGTCAAGGAAGTTTGGAAGTTTCTGCTTGTTGAATTAAAATCTCAACCACGTCCTGAACACGTGGTGCTTGCTCTGTAGAAAAGGACAGGCTGTGACATGGTGATTGTCCCACTCCGAGACTTGCTGGACACACTGGAGAGGCAGGACAGACTGGCAGGAGGGATGGGAATTCCATCCAGGTGTTTTTTCCTGGAAGCAGTGGTTAGGAGACTCTGATCATCTGTGTCATTGCTTCTTCATTGGTCTGACTTGGATCCTGCAGACACAAAATACATCCCAGGTTGGAACACTTTTCCATGAAGCAGAGGGAAGCACACACAACCATCAGGAGATACTCCTGCCCCTCCTGACTCTGACACGTGTCCTATTTTTCCTGGGGTTTGCAGGTCAGTGTTGGAGACTGGAATACAAAAATCCTAGCAGTTCCCAGGAAGGTGCTGTTTCTGGTAACCAGGAAGACCTAGTACTGGTTCAGTATTTGGGAAGGATTCTACTTCAGAATAAGAAATATTCCCTAAAGCCACAGGACTGTTCTAAAGCACAGACCAACAATAGAATCTGCTAATTCTACTCCATTGTGTCCCTTCCTTTGAAACCTTCCTTGCACTTCTTATGCAAATCAACTTGCAGCTAAGAATCAGACATTCCCAGTTTTTAATTTTCCATCAGATGTAAGATAAGGCGTCTCTACCTTAAATTCATGTCCTAAAAGAACAGTCCTGGTACCCAACCAGAAAGGCTGCTTTACAAACACTGAACGTTTGTGTGAGTTTGCCCTAAGAAATACAAAGGAAATACACTTCTATCCACATTACTGTAATTAAATTTTCCAAGGCAAACATCACTTGCTCTGGACAAGCAGCGAGCCAGGAGGTTTTTTCCCAATGCCCGAAACATGAACTCAAAGGCAGGGAGGGACAAGGGTCAGCAACCTCCAAAACACCCAAACCACCCAGAGCAGAACTGCTGTGCAGCGTGGGGGGAAGGCCGGACAGGGCAGCTGTCCAAAGGCCAGCCCCAGCCCCACTCACCTGCATGTGAGGGCTGTCCTTCTCCTTGGGGGAGAAGAAGCGCCCGCCCTCTCCCCGTTTCCTGGCCATGGCGTGCCGGTGCCGCGACTCGTGCAGGTATTTCTGCAGCACAGGGGAGGGAGGGGACGTGAGAGAGCAGCCACAACCCCACGCCACTGATTCCCCAGGGGAAATTCCCAACTGCTGGGAAGGGGCTGCCCGGTCTCCCTCCACCCCCCCTGCCCACAGATAAGGTGTCTGCAGCCAATACCCGCTCGTAAGACACCTCAAAGGACCCAAAGGAAGCAGGGCTGTCCCCAGGGGACTTCAGAAGTTTGCTTATGAACAACAACAAAATTCAAAAATCACAGAACACCAAGATTTTCCAGCCCCCATTGTCCAGCCTCGGTGGGATTCTGTGCCTTTCTCACAGAGCAGCCCTGTATTAGATCTGAGGTTTATCCTCACCCTTCTTTCCTTGGGAATTTTTCCCTCTGCCTCCAGCTTAGCCCGTGCCTGTCTCCTCTTCAGGATGCGGTGGTACTGCTTGGCATTCACGTAGAGGGGCTCCTCTTCCAGCATCTCTGCCCCTGGCAAAGGGATCCTCTGGATGGCTGGGACTGACCCAGCTCCAGGTACCATCTGTACAGAGAAGGTGGGTTTAGTACTTGCAGCTCACAACACGAAGTGAGCGCTAAGAACAACTGAAAAATCAAAACATTGAAGTGGGAAGTGTTTGGGTTTCGCCCAGATAATGCAGCTACTTAAATTCAAAGCAGCAACAAAGCCGTTCTCAAACTGCAGAACGAATTTAAACAAATCAATTACTTATCAGTCCTGCTTTTTTTTTCTGACAAAAGCAAAATCTCAATAAATTATGCAAGTCCATGACTGTGTTGCTGCTTCCTGTAGAGTTAAACAAACAGGATGTGCCAAGTGCTTCCCTTTCTTTTGGGTTATCTCTAATTTAAATTACATGCTAAGTTCAGAGTGTTTCCAAGCAAACATTGTACAGTTGCTGACATCTAGTGGGGACCAACAAAATTCCAGTTAAAAGGCCTCACACCACAGAGAAACAGGAGTCGGCAGGAAAAATCTCTGTGAACCAGAGACAAATCTTAAGGGATCCCCAAGAAAATCAATAGCTGACTCAAACTATTTAAACCTTAAGGCCATTCCTCCCTGTCCTATCACCCTTGTGAAAATCCAGGCAGATCTGTACAGAGAAATCTTAAACCTCAGCCTTCAAAGACATCAGTGGGAAGTTTCAAACCTACCATGACCATTCCCCCTGAATTGACAACGTTCCCAGCCACTGGCAGTGTCACTGTGACTGTCCCTTGGCCACTGCTGGTGGTGTTGGTGTTGGCTCCCGTCTGGACAATCTGTGCTCCAGCCAGGCTGGCTGCTGGAATGGTGATCATGCCTGTAACAGGGACTGTAACTTTAAGGAAGTAAAACACAAAAGAAAAAAAAAAAAGAAAAACGAAACAAAAACACGCACACAAAAAGAAGGGAACACCATTAGTCCCACTTCTGTGTTTTACTCATTCATCCTTCCATAACATGCAGAAATTCAGGAAAGCATGGAAGTAACTAAATTACATCAGAATTCCTGGTTGCCTTTGCACCTGCACAGCAACCCCAGTGTGAGGGAAGGGACCACGTACTCGAGGTGTAACAGCAAAATTAAGGGTTTCTACCCTGAGAGCCCTTGCCAAAGACAAGAGCCATTTCTACGGTTCTGGGGAAAGAACCTCGGAGCGAATTCCCACGGAACACCAACATCTCCTGGGGCATCCACACACCACCAACCTGATCACAGCGCTCCCAGCTCGGTGCTGGCTCTGGCAATGACCCCAGGGCAGGGAGCAGGACCCCAGGCAGGAGCCCCTGCCTGTCTCCAGCCCCTACCTTGCTGCAGGATGGTGCCGTCGGCGTTCACGGGCTGGTACACGATGGTCTGGCCCTCGGCGGCCTGGGCGACCTGCTGGCCCTGCACTGCTATCTGCTGCTGGCTCTAAACCAAACAAACACAGCAACGTGACACACTGCTGACTATTCTGCACGTTTTGCAATTCCTGAATCAACACATGGTGCTTGAGGTGTTCCAGGCATCTATTTCTGGTGCTTCACGACCAGCATCAAGAAATGGGCTGAAGCACAAAGCGAGTAACTGGAGGTAAAACACCTGAAGCACATGTGAGATACTTTTTCTAACAGTGCAGTGTTCAATATTGAAAGAACAAAGTCTAGGTTTCCTGTCTCACCATGAATACATGAAAGGAAGAACTATTCTGCTCCAAAATTTAATTTTGGTCCTAACCAAAAGCATCAGCAGAAACCCCAGGTGTGACTGAACTACTCCACAAAATGGCCCAAGTATGGAATTAGCAATGCTTCATGTTTTCAAAATTCAACAAATAGACAAAAACAACCACGAACTAATAAAATACAGAGACACAATGGATAAAAACATGCAATCTAGTTATTCTGCCCCAGAGTTATGTATGAAAACACTACAAAAACATGACATTTATTCTCAAGTTCTCCTCAATATTAATAATTCCTTTTTTTTTCCCTTTTTTACTTAACCACATCTTAAGTCATTTGTCAAGTTTCTCTTCCTGTTCCTCTCCAGAAAAGCCTTTCATGCTGGTGCAGTTACCTGTGTCTGGCCAGCAGTAACTGCAGTCTGGGGCTGCTGTATAATGATCTGCTGGGTCTGGCCCTGCTGCCCCTGTACCTGCACAGCCTGCCCACCTTGAATCTGAATCTGACCTGGCTGGACCAACTGAATCTGTGGAAGAAAGAGTCAGAAAGGAACATTAACTATGCCTCTGATTTCTCCCTCCTTGGCCTCAGCGTGACCAAGTCATCTCTGAGGATGATTTACTGTTGCACAGACAAAGCAAGTACAGAGTCCTCTCTTGGCCCATTTCACAATGAGGAGGTTTAATGGATTCCTCCCTGTGACACAGCACCACGGCCACCCAGAGGGACCAACACGCTGGGTCACTGTGCTCCAGCAGCTCTCCTCCGCTTACACAGAAATCAATCAGAAGAAATAAATTATTCACACAAAACTGGTAATAATAATAGTCAGGTGAAAGAGAAGAGCGCTAAGATTTAGGACATTTGTGGAGTGTTAATTACCCAGCACAGAGAAGTACTCCTGGCATATATAAAGTTGTCCTCAGCTTTGCAAAGTCTTTTCACCACCATGGAACATTCTTAGATTAAAAAAAAAGGAATTGGAACATGGTTTGAAGCTTGTGCTTAAAAACCCAGTTATGGATTTTCCTCCAACAACCAGATTGGAAGAAACCTCTGTGGTTTACAACAGAAGAAATTTTAATTTAACCTCTCAAAACACCAAGACATCATTTGCCTTCCTGGACTGTGCTGAACTGGATTCCTAAATCCTGCTCTAAATCCCCAGGACACTTCCATTATGCCATGGTTACAGTTCTTCCCTCTGCTTCACAAACAAACACACTTCGACCACCTCTTTGTTTACAAAACAAATATTTCCAGATAATTGTTTCCAAAAAAATCCACCTTCTACACATTCTAGGGTATTGCCTTCTGTGCAATGGGGATGTTTAAATTCCCCTTCAGCCACCACATATTAGATGAGTACAGGAGTTATTTTCAAGAAGCTTTCCTCTTTTTCCTTTTTCAGTCTTTTCTCTGAGCCATAAACTGAGCAGGCACCGGATCCCCAAGTACACTGCAAGGGCCAGGTAAAATGAACAAAAATATCCCAACAAACATAAAACCTGGGCTGGTGGAAGGTGTCCCTGCCCACGGCAGGGGATGGAACAGGACGGGCTTTAAGGTCCTTTCCAACCCGAACCCTTCCAGGACCGTATGAAAAAAGCCCAGCCCAGCTGTATTTCAGTGGACTTCACCCAAAGGGTTTGCCCCGAGCCATAAAGAATACAAACTGAGTCCACGACAGACTTCCAGCGCGCTCCTGCCACGGCGCTGCTGCCGCCCCCGCAGCACAGCCCCCTCTGCGTGGCTGCGAGAGCCGCCCGGAGCATCCCCGGGAGCCGGACCCAGCCCTTGCCCTTGGCCTCACCTGCTGCAGCCCCTGCGTGCCGGACACCGGGACCTGCATGATGGTCTGGCCCTGCCCGCCGGGCACGGCCTGCACCATGATGGGCTGCCCCGTGGAGGTGATGAGCTGCCCGCTGCTCACCTGCACCATCAGCGGCTGCCCCTGCACCTGCAGAACAACACACACACAACAATGACACGGAGCAGCCACGCGCTCCCGGGGCGCTTACCCGTGCCCAGAGAAACCCAGCAACAGGCACTGACCTGGGCTCAACACAGCTCTGCCTTCTAAAACCTCTTCCAGGATGTGCTACTGGATTTAGTAAATTATCTGTTTCTCTTGCAGTCTGATTGCTATCAAGCATGAAAGGCATTGCTAGAGTTTCCAGCCACAGTAACTACCTTCATGCACAGCCCAAGAGCAAAGCGGAATAAAGAAACTCCATTATCCACATCACAATTACTGATATTTAATTGGGGTTCCTATTGAGAGAGCCCTGGATAAGCTTCTCTGACAGGGAGATTCTGGGGTGGCTTCAGCTCTCTCCAATGTCATGCCTTCAACATTTCCATTTCCTGACGGACATGGAGCATGTGAGGTGCTTAAACTCTTCATGCTTATTAAGTGAAATTGTAACTGGAGCAACACAAAATGTAGTTCAGTGAGGAAAAGTGGAAACAGATGAGCAGCAGCCACTTCTGGGCCCAGTAAGGCTTAGAGTGGATTTATAAACACAAACATATTTATGAGGGTGAGCAGGCCCTGGCTCAGGGTGCCCAGAGAAGCTGTGGCTGCCCCATCCCTGGAAGGGTCCCAGGCCAGGCTGGACGGGGCTTGGAACAGCCTGGGATAAGGGAAGGTGTCCCTGCCTGTGGCAGGGGGTGGCACTGGATGGGCTTTAAGGTCACTCCCAACCCAAACGAGTCTGGGATTCTAAGTCTGGCATGAGAGTCTCTGGATTCTTGGCCCAGGTGTGTCTCTGGTCACCAGGAAAAAGGCCCATGAAAAGAAAAAGAAGGAGAAAACCTCTCTGTTCAAACACCCTCACCTGCCAAATCCCCAAATTTTACAAATTTATCTTGAGAAATACTCTGCCTCTAGGGCTTACATGAGAAATGAATTACAAACTAGGGAATCACTCACAAGCTCTGAGTTGTTTAGGAACAAGAGCAACACTACAGGGTAAAGAGTCACTGAGTTCCTGGGTTTCTCCTTGTGCATCTCTGGGAGCCGGGACAGTCAGGACACCTCGCAGGGCTCACACACCTCAGGGGGAGAGGTGCCAACACATGCAGGGAGCAACCTCAGCGACGAGCCCTTCCCTGGACCTGGTGAGTTCACTGGTCACCTCACACGTGTGACACTGCTGCCCCTCAGCCTGTACAGGTCACAGCCACGGCCCTCAACACACCAGCAGTGATTGCTCTGCATTACAGAGAGGAGCATGCTCATGGCAGCCACAGGGAAGCACAGGCAGCAGCGCATATCCAATAAGCAGAAAGGAAAACCATACATTCCAGGACTTCTGTTAATGAAGTAGAGCAAGACAAAATGAAAAAAGGGTGGGGAACAAAACAACAACCAGAGGCCACAGTGACCCGAGCAATCCAAGTCAGCCAGCGCTTCAGATTTTAACTCCGAACATAAAAAATGCTGTGTTCACTTTGCCCCTGGCAAGACCATTCCGGCCCCCTGGAACTCTCCTGCTCTGAAGAATTCCAAAGCAAACCAAACCAGAATACTGAGAGCAAAGTGCAGTGCTAAATGCTACGGCTGCCCAGGGTCTGGCAACTGCTTTAAAGAGGGTTTGTGAGCCCCTGTAAAGCCTGTGCGAGGTAAGGAAATGGGACCTGCCAGCCAGAAAATACTTCACACTGAAACAAATCATTTCTTTCCATCTGTGGTGCATTTACTGTTTGGATTCCCACTGCTCCTTAATTTTCCTGTGTTGTTCATTTGTAAATAAGAAATTGGATCGCTCAGTCCCAGAAGTCAATAATGTCCCCAGGTGCCCTTTCAGTCACAGGAAAAGGTTTCATCTTCAAGCTCAGGGCTCACCCACTACCTCTGCCTGTCATGTAGTGAAGGCACAGAACTCCTCACAGGGGAGATCAGAAAACTCATCTGCTTGGAACTACAGGAAATCTTTGGGGTTTATCTCTACTGTCACTTCCTCATCTGAATGTTTTTTTCCTTTGAAGTCCCATTTAATGACTATTCCCTTCCAGAATCACAGCAGCAGCAACTCCTGAATGCAGCAGGGGTTCTGGCATGCACCCAAGACCCCACTCAAGCTCCAATGCCATGGAAAACCCTACAGCCACCAGCCAGCACAGGTACTGCTGCTACCAAATCCTCCTGTTCCTACCCAAACCCTGGAAAAAACACAGCATTAGATATGTGGTGCTGGGGAGGGTCATGCAGTGCTCAGAAACACAATTAGAGAGATCACCACTACCTGGAGGGTCTGGACTTGCTGGCCTGAGGCCGATGCCACCTGGGCCTCAGTCTGCAGCTGGACAGCAGTGACACCTCCCTGCTGCTGGGAACAGGAACAGGGAGAGCTTGAAACAGGGAAATGCACAGCTCTGCCACGAGACAATGACGAGGGTGAGTGTCAAATTCATACACACTGCTCTGGGAACATGAGGAACGTGAACGTTTAGCAAACCAAAGGATAGAACTCCAACAGAACTGCACGTGACACTGACAGGCTTCAACACCCCGACTACACTCACCTACAAGGGGCAGGAGGGATTGTTTTGCAGAATCTGAAAGCTCAGTTTCAGGGTTTTGTTCTGCTCAGTGCTCCTTTCACTGCCCAGGTTTCTCACTCCAGGTTTTGGTCACACTGTTTTGTCACAACAAAGGCCACAAACCCCTTCCTGGCAGCACAGTCTGAGCTTCATCTCTGCCCACCACTGACCTTGAAGGACAATCTGGAGAGGCTGCAAGAGCAGTTAGAGCTAAAAGCCTTTTCTATCTTTAGCCTCCTTGGTAAGAGTCCCAAAATAATCTGTGTAACTGTGTTAGCACTGGGGAGATGAAGGAACAGCTCTCCTAAGAGCTGTACTGCAAGAGCCTGTTAAAACAACTTCTTTGAGAAAAATATTTCATGTCAAATACAGGCTTTAAGAGCATGTACTGACAATGAAAGCCAAGGGATGGTTTTATCTCCTCTTTACCTAGAAAGCATCAATAAAACCAAATAGATCTTTGGTTATCTGCTGGAAGCAGGTACGTCTGATAATGCTTAATGTAAAATATTTTAACCTCAAGTGCAATCTTGTTCTGACTTGAAGAACTTAATTAAATTCAATGGAAGAAGCTGGTCCTTGCTGAAACCAAAGCAAAGCAGATCTCACTGAGAACACGATCCAGTGCCTCATCCCTTTGCATGACAAACTGCCAAACTCCTCTTGCCTTGAACTAAAACAAACTGAAAATGCAACAAAAATTCAGCAGCACAACTCATCTGAAAATACACCACTAAATCTGAATGGGGAAAGCTTAACAGTTAGAATCAATAAGCCCTTAAAAACCCAGCCCTGCTCATCTGCACACTGTAACACGAACTAGGAACTTCTTTCTGGAAGGGATCAGTTCATTCCAAGCTACATGGTTTGTTTAATTCCTGTACTGTGTGTTTGTTTTGATCCACTTGTAGTTTTAAAATGAATAGTCTCAATAAATACTTCATTTGAGGAAGCCTGGAGGAAGCCTCCGTGGGCTTGAACAAAACCTGCTTCAGTTGGGGGGGGGGTCCACATTGCTGCTGTGGACAAGTGCCTGTTCCTGTTCATGTTATTTCTTCAGTTCTGAGACTTGTTACTCTCCTCACGTCCCTACCACTTTGCAAACTCCCTGCTACACTGAAATCTGGCAACCTGTATAGCTGCACTTTAACTTTATAATTAGTGTATTTTAAAAACCACATTGACTCTGACGCTCAGTCAGGTCAGATCCCTGAGCAGGTGCCAGAACTCAGGTGAACACATACCCAGGCAGGATCACGGAGCCCCTCAGTGCTCCTGGGACCCTCTGGGGACACAAAGGGTGTGTCAGTGAGCACTGACCACTCCAGCTGCCCGTCCCCACCTTCCATACCTGCTGCTGGATCTGCCCAGCCTGCACCACGATCTGCTCCGTGGAGCTGTTGCTGTTGGCTGTGTACTGCTCCATGGCCTTGGCTCCCACGCACACCTCGGGCTGGCACCTGGCAAAGAGGGAAAGGTTGAAGGGTTGTGCTGTCTCACAGGAGCCGCAAAGCATCTGCTGCCCCCAGGGCAGGATTCTGAACCAGAGCTGCTGCTTCATCAGGGACCCATCTCCTTCAGAGTGCTCGGGAACACACAGAGGGGTCCATTCAGGCACATCTACCCTGACTGACTCACTTCTGTCCTGATCCTCAGGGACTCCAACGGGAGCTCTGAACCCGTTTCCTCTCCCTCTGTGACTCTGTGTGTCCTGGGCCACAGACACCTGCCTATGGGGGCAGTGTTACTGCTAAGGACCTCCCAAAAGACAACATTTAGGTACAAAACTAAACTACATTTCAGGAACTGAGCAGAGCTAAGTGAAGCTCTCTCCTTCCCCCACTACACACCACTCCTCATATTTCTTCCCTTTCCTCCTTTCATAGAATCATGGAATGGTTTGGGTTGGAAGGGACCTTAAAGCCCATCCAGTTGCACCTCCCTGCCATGGGCAGGGACACCTTCCACTATCCCAGGTTGCTCCAAGCCCCATCCAACCTGGCCTCGGACACTTCCAGGGATGGGGCAGCCACAGCTTCTCTGGGCACCCTGTGCCAGGGACTCTCAATCCTCACAGGGGGAAATTTCTTCCATAAAGAAGAATTTATACATTCAGATATATTCCTCATATATTTTGGGAATCGCCAGCAGATTTCCCAGTGCCTCCACCGTGTTGCTGCCTCTCATTTCTTGGCTCCTTCCCTACACACAGGAACACACTGCTGAAATGAAACATCAGCTCCATCACCTCCTTCTCCCCCACCTTGCTTCTCACAGGATCTTACTTTTCCTGTAACAAGGTGTCTGATTTCTGTCATGGCTGCACAAGTACCTGCTACATTAGGGAAAGGAAACGCAGCCTGTAACTTTAATTTTCAAAGCCTAAAGCAACAGACCCCCTCAGGCTCCCTCCGTTTTCCAAGGAATGCTGACAGAATTTAGTCACAGACTCCTGGAACAGTTGCTGTGGTTACTGCTGCCGTTTTGGTTCCATCCTTTGCCTTTTACTAACAGTTTTTCACAGCCTGCCAGAATAAAAAAGGGTAAATATTCTTCCTGAAGATGCTGGTGTTTGTCGTGGGTCTCGTTTCAGTTCTGCACTGGACACTTCACTTCTGCCCCAGAAGCCCGTGGGCTTGGCAGGGAGCAGCTCCCTCTCCAGGGGAGCGTTCCCACATCCAGCACAGGATGCCAGGACACCGTATTTGCCAAGAGCTCTCTGTTTCCCTTAATGCCACGACCAATAATCAAGCACAGGCAAACCTCTTCTTGGAAACGCTTCAGCCCAGACCTGGGATCGAGCCTGTCTTGTTTAATTAAAACGTCAGCAGGGCTGTAATCCCAACACTGCACCAGCCCTGGCCAGAGCTGCACACCAGAGTTCACACGTGCTGGCTCCTCACCCTCATGGGGGGTTATCTCCTCCTCTTCCTTACCCACAGGGGAGCCAAGTTAAATTTTAAAGGGCAGGGATGGCTGTATCAGGGGCAGGATGGCAGCTCCTCCTCACCGGGAATGCCCCGGGAACCACGGAGGGTCCCAGTTCCAGCAGTCACACTGCATATTTACCTACAGACAGGTCTAGGTGTAGGATATTCCGCGAGACAGAGACATCTAAGTCGGAAAGGACCTGCCAGGATCATTAAATCCAACTCCCGGCCCCGCACAGCACAGCAGAACTCTGTATTTATTTACATATATATACACATACATACACACACGCACTGCTCTGCACAAAGGTCAGAGCGGCCGCCCCAGTGACAGTCCCTGAGCAAACTCCCCTCGCTCAGGGCGAACCGGTGCCACGGACAGCCCCGGGGGCACCTCGGGGCA